>CM037777.1:36080752-36101381 GCA_021229015.1 Solen grandis | reverse complement strand
TTTCACAAATTATAACACCAGAGACCTACTAACTGACAAAATTTCAACTTTCTATCTCAAATGGGAAACTTTTTTTAAAAGCTTTTTAAAAATTTAACGTCCTTGGTTCGAATTTTGGGATCCGCCATAGATGCTTGGACATTTCAAATTTTTGAAAAATGGACACCGGTATACACAAAAAGAACGTAATATACACATTCTGTGAAAATTTGATAAAAATCGGCCCATAATAATGGCTCTGGACCGTGTACAAACTTTTGTTCATATTTCAATGTGACGTCATATGACGTCATAGGCTATGAAAATCATAGAATTCAAATTTCCGCCTTTGAAGCATGTTGTCATTTAATATTTCATTGCCCTTCGACAATTTCAACATATAGAAATATTCTTGATTAATATTAGAAATACATTTCAAATAATGACTCAAGTGACGTCATGTGACGTTTATTTTCACAAAATGTTTAAGACTCCCAGAACCATATACGACCAAATATCACTTTTCTATCTCAAATAAATACGATTTTATAAGCATTTAAAAATTTACGACCTTGGTTCGAATCCCTTTAATTCGCTATAGAACCATGGACTTTTCGAGTTTTGAAAAACGGAAAACCCCAGATGCACAACTAAACTTAATATACACATTCTGTGAAATTTGATGAAAATCGGTTCATAACAATGGCTGTAGACCGCGTACAAACTTTTGTTTTCATATTTCAAGTGTGACGTCCATATGACGCATAGGCATAGAAAATCAAGAATTCAAAATTTCCGCCTTTGAAGCATGTGTCATTAAATTTTCATTGCCCCTTCGACAATTTCAACATATAGAAATATTCTTGTTAATATTTTGGGAAATACATTATCATATAATGACGTCACGTGACGTCATATGACATTTATTTTCACAAAATGTTTAAAACTTCTAGAGACCTATGTACTGACTAAAGATCAACTTTCTATCTTAAATAGGACAGATTTTATAAGCATTTTAAAATTTACGACCTTGGTTCGAATCTTGGATTCGCTATAGAACCATGGACTTTTCGAATTTTGAAAAACGGACACAGGGATGCACAACTAGAGCCTAACATACACATTCTGTGAAATTTTGATGAAAATCGGTCCAGAAATAATGGCTGTAGACCGCGTACAAACTTTTTCACCTGACGTCAAATCTGACGTCATATGACGTCGTATGAATATACAATTCATTGCATCCGAAAGCTCATGGTTTGAAATATATGCCATAAAAATTTTCATTGTTCTGAGTCAATGGCAACACCTCGAAATTAACACAAATACTAGATGTCATCGTTTAAACGAATGATAGGACTTTCTGCAACATCTGCTTTATATAGTATATATAGAAGATGACATAATAGATAATCTGTCCAAATTGCAACTTCTATCTCCTCTATTTCTATATAAAATAGCACAAATAGAACACATTCTGTGAATTTTATTAAAAGTCCGCCCATATCTTGCACATGTAGTTTACATACAACATTTATACTATGTCATAAAGACATGAAAAAAAATGAAACAGTGTTCAAATGTAAGTTTCTTACTTTCATCACACATAGAATTTCATCACTCCAGCTCAGTTGTAACCTTGTTTAATTTTAGCCTCATTAGGAAGAAGTATTGAATATTTGTATAGTGCTATATCCTTTCGACACCTGTAACGTAGTTAATCGTATTTAGCGATTTTGGCGTGTTTGGGCTTCCGTAGTTTTGCCATAAATTCCTGGAATTTCGAACTATGGTGATATTTTGAAAGGTAACATCCCAGCCTACAAACTGATGCAATATGAATATCGTTAGCATAACAATGCAGTTTTTAGATGGTCTAAAATGTGGGCTGCGTGTGAATTTTTCAAGGCTTGCAAACTGCTCGCTAGCTA
Organism: Solen grandis; assembly: GCA_021229015.1. Lineage (NCBI taxonomy): Eukaryota > Metazoa > Mollusca > Bivalvia > Adapedonta > Solenidae > Solen > Solen grandis. The sequence continues at coordinate 36,099,471 of CM037777.1, read as the reverse complement.
CATAGTGTTGCAAAAACGGATATATGTCTTGTGCAGATGTACATGTATTAACTTCAATGCTATATTGAAGAAACAGTCAACAATCGACAAAAAACAACAACAACAAAAAAAAAAGAACAAAATCAAGATATAGCCCATCAATTGCAATTTGATTTTTTTTTTTTTTTTTTTTTTTTTTTTTTTTTTTGTCGTTGCGCAAGTATTTAAGCCTGGTGACCCCTGCGCGTGACCTTTTCCATATTTTTATGATGCATGATTATGAAATATCTTATTTTCCATGTAACTTTCTTTTATGAAGTCCAATTTCAATAAACTTGGTACCGTTAGAAAGCTCTTAAAACATGCTACATTTTATATGCATAATGTATAAACTTATCTTCAGTCGTTTCTGAGATATTAAACTGTTAAACCTCAAGAAAACAGCATATTATCAGCAAAATTAGCTTCATTTCGTTTAGTTTTTTTGCTTATAAATTGGTATTGCGTAAACCAATTTTAATAAACTAAATATCTTTGGAAACGTCAATTATTCAGCTATAATTCTTATTCATACATATATTTACAAAAATAGATATTTATTCAGATATGGCTAACATAAATGCAGTAGGGTTAAAATCAAAATTTCATCACGTGCCTAATAAGCCATAAAAAAGTCATCGTCCTAGACTATTGCAACATATTAAAATAAGCGTTTAGTTAGGAAGAAGAAAAGAATAATAGTAAGAAACAAATACGTCACGTGACGTCATATGACGTTTATTTTCACATAATTGTTAAGACACCCAGAGACATACTAACTGACAAAATTTCAACTTTCTATCTCAAATAGGACAGTTTTTATAAGCATTTAAAAATTGACGACCTTGTTTCGAATCTTGAATTCGCTATAGAACCATGACTTTTCGAAATTTGAAAAACGGACACCGGTATACACAATAAGAACTACAAAGGATTAAATTTTCATTGCCTCTTTCTTAGTCAATTTCAAATGTGACGTCATATGACGTCATAGCTTCTGAAAATCATTGAAATCGAAATTTCAGAATCCGAAACATGCGGCATTAAATTTTCATTGCCCTTCGAAAATTTCAATATATAGAAATAATCTTGTTAGAATTAGAAATTCATTATCATATAATGACGTCACGTAACGTCATATGACATTTATTTTCACAAAATGTTTAAGACTCCCAGAGACCTATATACTGACCCAATATCATCTTTCTATCTCAAATAGGACCGATTTTATAAGAATTTGAAAATTTACGACCTTCGTTCGAATCTTGGAATCGCTATAGAACCTTGGACTCTTCGAATTTTGAAAAACGGACACCGGGATGCACAACTAGAACTTAATATACACATTCTGTGAAAATTTGATGAAAATCGGTTCATTAATAATGGCTCTGGACCGCGTACAAACTTGTGTAGCTTATTTCAAGTGTGAAATTATATAATTGTAAAGAAATTTAAAAATTAGAAATTTGATGACGTCATATGACGTCACAAGACGTCCATTTTCACAAAATATTTAAATCTATCGGAGATCTATGTACTGACAAAATATCAACCTTCTGTCTCATTTAGGGACGATTTTATGAGCATTTGTCAATTTGACGTCCTTGGTTTGAATCTTGCATTCGCCATAGAACCTTGTGCTTTTCGAATTTTGAAAAACGGACAACGAGATGCACAACTAGAACTTAATATACACATTCTATGAAAATTTGATAAAAATCGGTTCATTAATTATCGCTCTGGACCGCGTACAAACTTTTGTAGCAAATTGCCAAGTGTGACGTTATATGACGTCATAGGCATATGAAAATTATAGAATTTTTTAATTACGCATATGAATAATATGCCATCGAAATTTAATTCTCCTAGGACGATTGCAACATATGAAAACCAAAAAAAAAAAAAAAAAGGTTTAAAAAAAGAATAAGAAGAAGAAGAAGAAGAAAACTAGATTTCATTCGTTGATACGAATGATAGGACTTTCTGCTAAAATTGAAAAATATTAAGATTAATTCCGTTAGAAAGAATATATATGAAATTCTCTACCTTTTACTTATTTTTTTTTTTTTTCGTATGGACCTCTTTTAGCTTTGACGTCACATGACGTCATAGGGTGCTGAAAATTCTTTTGTTCAAAAGCGCATACTTTACTTTCGTAACTCTGAAATTTTCATTATTCTGAACAACTGGCATCATGTCGAAATCATTGCCCTAAAATAAAAATTAAGAAGTATGCTTATGACGTCATATGACGTCAGGAATCAAAATATATTAAGAAATTCTGCAGAACTGCAAACTGTGTAAGTTTCAACTTTCTATCTCATCCTGAAGCTCTTTAATCCTAAAATGAAATTTTCGGTCCTATGTTCGAATCTTATTTCAGCCACAGAACTTCGGTCTTTCGGAATTTCGGTTAGCTGACAGGATATGCACACCTTAGTTTCAAGATGTACCATCTGTGAAAATTTGAAGAAAATCAGACTATAAATGACGGCTGTAGAGCGCAAACACCATTTTTCACTATTTTTAGCTGTGACGTCATAGGCTGCTGATAATCATTGAAATCAAAATTTCCTCACGTGACTAATAACCCATAAAAATTTCATGGTCCTAGGACTATTGCAACATATTAAAATAAGCGTTTAGTTAGGAAGAAGAAAAGAATAATAATAATAAAAAAATGACGTCACGTGACGTCATATGACGTTTATTTTCACATAATTATTAGACACCCAGAGACCTACTAACTGACAAAATTTCAACTTTCTATCTCAAATAGGACAGTTTTTATAAGCATTTAAAAATTTACGTCCTTGGTTCGAATCTTGGATCCGCCATAGATGCTTGGACTTTTCGAATTTTGAAAAATGGACACGGTATACACAATAAGAACGTAATATACACATTCTGTGAAAATTTGATAAAAATCGCCCATTAATAATGGCTCTGGACCGTGTACAAACTTTCGTAGTCAATTCAAATGTGACGTCATACGACGTCATAGGCTTCTGAAAATCATTGAAATCGAAATTTCAGCATCTGAATTATTTGTCATTAAATTTTCATTGCCCTTCGACAATTTCAACATATAGAAATACTCTTATTAATATTAGAAATACATTATCATATAATGACGTCAAGTGACGTCATGTGACGTTTATTTTCACAAAATGTTTAAGACTCCCAGAGACCTATATACTGACCAAATATCACTTTTCTATCTCAAATAAATACGATTTTATAAGCATTTAAAAATTTACGACCTTGGTTCGAATCTTGAATTCGCTATAGAACCATGGACTTTTCGAATTTTGAAAAACGGACACAGGGATGCACAACTAGAGCCTAACATACACATTCTGTGAAATTTTGATGAAAATCGGTCCAGAAATAATGGCTGTAGACCGCGTACAAACTTTTTCACCTGACGTCAAATCTGACGTCATATGACGTCGTATGAATATAAAATTCATTGCATCCGAAAGCTCATGGTTTGAAATATATGCCATAAAATTTTCATTGTTCTGAGTCAATGGCAACACCTCGAAATTAACACAAATATAAGAGGAAGAAAAAAAGAATAATAATAATAAGAAGAAGAAGAATAACTAGATTTCATTCGTTGATACGAATGACAGGACTTTCTGCTAAAATTGAAAAATATTAAGATTAATTCCGTTAGAAAGAATATATATGAAATTCTCTACCTTTTACTTATTTTTTTTTTTTTTCGTATGGACTTCTTTTAGCTTTGACGTCACATGACGTCATAGGGTGCTGAAAATTCTTTTGTTCAAAAGCGCATACTTTACTTTCGTAACTCTGAAATTTTCATTATTCTGAACAACTGGCATCATGTCAAAATTATTGCCTTAAAATGAAAATTAAGAAGTATGCTTATGACGTCACATGACGTTATATGACGTCAAGACTCAAATATATGTAGAAATTCTGCAGAACTGCAAACTGTGTAAGTTTCAACTTTCTATCTCATCCTGAAGCTCTTTAATCGTAAAATGAAATTTTCAGTCCTATGTTGGAATCTTATTTCAGCCACAGAACTTCGGTCTTGTGAAATTTCTGTTAGCTGACAGGATAAACACACCTTAGTTTCAAGATATACCATCTGTGAAAATTTGAATAAAAACCGACCATAAATGGCGGCTGTAGAGCGTGAACACCATTTTTCACTATTTTTAAATGTGACGTCACATGGCGTCATAGGGTGCTGTAGATGCATTTGTTCAAAAGCGCATATGTTGCTGTTATAACTCTGAAATTTTCATTATTCTGAACAACTGGCATCATGTCGATATTATTGCACTAAAATGAAAATTAATAGGTATGCTTATGACGTCATATGACGTCATATGACGTCACGACTCAAATCTATGTAGAAATTCTGCAGAACTGCAAACTGTGTAAGATTCAGCTTTCTATCTCATCCTGAAGCTCTTCAATCCTAAAATGAAATTTTCGGTCCTATGTTCGAATCTTATTTCAGCCACAGAACTTCGGTCTTTTGGAATTTCGGTTAGCTGACAGGATATGCATACCTTAGTTTCAAGATGTACCATCTGTGAAAATTTGAAGAAAATCCGACCATAAATGACAGCTGTAGAGCGCGAACACCATTTTTCACTATTTTTAGCTGTGATGTCATGTGACGTCATAGGGTGCTGATGATGCATTTCTTTAAAAGCACTTAATTTTCTGTCATAACTCTGAAATTTTCATTATTCTGCACAACTGGCATCCTGTCGAAATCATTGCCCTCAAATGAAAATTAAGAAGTACGCTTATGACGTCACATGACGACTTATGACGTCTCGACTCGAAATATTTGTAGAAATTCTTCCAACTTGCAAACTGTGTAAGTTTCAACTTTCTATCTCATCCTGAAGCTCTTTAATCCTAAAATGAAATTTTCGGTCCTATGTTCGAATCTTATTTCAGCCACAGAATTTAGTATTCCGTATATATAAGAAAAAAAATGTTTTGTATGTATGGAGTACTATTATTTTCAGAATTTTATTTTAAATTACTGAACTTCAAATCCCTGTGATATTTATTTCAATTTAAAAACACACACTCACAGACAAGTGAATTTATATCTAAGTCTTTAAATAATTTATTTTACAACAAGAAAATTACCAAGAAACAGCTGATTTCTCCATACTGCCTGGTTTTTTTTTTCTTTCAACGCCCGAATAGTCAGCCCTTTAATAATTTAAATTTAACGGTTTGACAGATTGCGGGAAAATAATCGCAATATCGCTGACCAATTTCGCAGCGTAAAAATCCGAATCATCCCGAAATGTACTGCGCTGCTGGTCCAGGTTGTTGTCCTTTTCTCGGATTCGCATATATTTCAAACAAATAAACATTCAAAGGAGGATTATTTTCACGACAATTTTGTATATTTCGATAGAGAAATATATATTTGAGTGATTCCGTATGTTAACTTCATAGATTTATTTGAATGATTTGAAAAAACGGAGTTGAAGCGAGTCGACCCCTGAAAAGATGTCCACCCTTATTGATAGTGTATGTACAGTGTGTGTGTGTGTGTGGTGTGTGTGTATGGGAGCAAGTCCCTGTGGCCTAGGTCACACATTCAGGATTTTTACTGCCGTCCTTGATAGGACCATTCCCGATTAAAATGTGTCAAAAGTCTGATCAAGATCCTGTGATTCGTGGCTGGAAATTCAAACTTTTATTAAAATTTGTAAAAAACATTTATTTAATCACGACAACAATCAGATATTGTTCAGGAGGCGTCCCGATCCAGCCGTTTCCAGCAGAATTCGTCCCGATTATCCGTTCTCAATCCGATTCTGATCCGATACAGCAGAATTTGTCACGACATAGTCACGATTGTAATCCGACTAGACAAAATCGGCTGAGTTTCCCGAATGTTACGGGACGCACCTAACTGTCAGGAGTGCTTGGCCGACCTCTCCGGACCATTCCCGATCCGTAGGACTCTGTTACGAACATATACGACTGCGTTCAGACAATGATAGGACATTGAGGATAGTAATCCGACTTTTTCGCTTTTCGTGTCGTAGCGCTGTCTGATCTCAAACGGGAGCCATAATCGACACTGTGTGAACGCCGCATTACAGACAAATTAGCTTGCAGCGTCTTGAACGGATGACATGTGTTGATCATTTTGTTTAAAACGTCTACACTTATACACGCTCATGGTATCTCAAGCTGGCAATTAAATTACATTGTACTATAACATATATTTTCACATAGGTTATCATTTATCATAAATTTGGAATATAGCTTGTACAACATTTATCGATAGATGCAACAATAAAGTCGGGAAATTGCAATGTTTCAACAACGGTCTAAATGACATGTGTCAAAACGCTCAAAGGATTATGGGTAACACAATGCTGCAACTGATATTCATAAGTAACGTAAATAAAATGATTTGACAAAACATTAAATCATTGTCAACACTTGTTTAATTTGTTTGTTTGTTTGTTCGGTTTAACGTCCCACCGACAGTATTTCAGTCATTTGGAGACGATGTCTACTTAATGCAGTTATAGTGCTGCCACACTGCAGTATCACGTCGTAGACATGTGGCATGATATCACACCCAGTCACATTATCCTGATACCGGGCCAACCAGTCCTGCAACTACCCTTATATGCTAAGTGTCAAGCAAGGGAGCTATAACAGTACCATTTTTTACGACTTTGGTATCGAACCCACGACCTCCCGCTCTCGAGGCGGACGCTCTAAACACTCGGCCACCGGGAACGGTACACCTGTTTAGCTAGTAATATCAATATGATATAAGTAAAAAGTTTTTTTTTTCAATTTATATCTGTAAAAAATTTTAAAATTTTTTACTTCCTTATTTCTTGATCAATTTCAAAACTCTAGGTGCCAAAATAATCGTCTTAAAATTCTCTACATCTCATTCGCTGAATGTGTTGACTTATTTCATATGGGTTTTAAGATATAAGCCTTGAAACTCTTACATAACGACAAAATCGCTGAAATTCTACATGTTTAAATTCTTATTTTTGATTAACTTCCTTATACTTGGATCAATTTCAAAACTTTGGCCAAAAAAAATTCTCTACATTTCACACGCTTTATCTATAGGAATATTTTTAATACTTTTTGAGATACAAGCTCTTAAACCTCTTGAAAAATGAAAAAATCACCAAAGCTATATGCACGAATTTCGTTTTTTCCCCATTACTCCATGAATCTTAGGTCAATCATTAAACTTTAAGCATCAAAAGAACGGCCAAACATTGCTCTACAAATAAAATTCATCATCATATTTTCAAAAATCAAAGAATTTCGAGATATAAACTGTTAAACACACTGAGGGTTACCGAATTTTGTTTTTTCCGCCATAACTCAACCGATTCAACCCCGATCATCAAAAACTAAATATAATCTGAAAGGTCTTTATAAGCACTACAAATTATACGTATAGTGTCTCGATAGAATATTTACCGTTTTTGAGATATTTAAGGCCGAAGAAAAACCCGATAATTGATATATGACCTTGACCTTTGGGATTTTCCGGAAACGGAAGTGACATGGCTCTATAGATTCTAATACTGCATCTTCAGACAAAATTTCAAGTAAATCATGCAAAAAATAAAGCCTACAGGGCTTAAAAACCGTTAAGTTTTAATACGAAAGTTTTAATAGCATTATGACGTCATGTGACGTCATATCGCGTTCATCTTTTCAGAATGTATAGAAGATCTGGAAACTAATATTCAGCCTAAATCTCAGCTTTCTAGCTTTTCTGGAAGCGATTTTATACGCATTTGAAATTTGACGTCATAGGTTCGAATCTTGGATTCGCCATAAAACATTTGCCTTTTCGAATTTGGAAAAACGGACACCGGGATGCACAACTAGAGCCTAACATACACATTCTGTGAAATTTTGATGAAAATCGATCCAGAAATAATGGCTGTAGACCGCGTACAAACTTTTTCACCTGACGTCAAATCTGACGTTATATGACGTCATATGAATATACAATTCATTGCATCCGAAAGCTCATGGTTTGAAATATATGCCATAAAATTTTCATTGTTCTGAGTCAATGGCAACACCTCGAAATTAACACAAATATAAGAGGAAGAAAAAAAGAACTAGATTTCATTCGTTGATACGAATGATAGGACTTTCTGCTAAAATTGAAAAATATTAAGATTAATTCCGTTAGAAAGAATATATATTATATTCTCTACCCTTTACTCTTTTTTTTCGTATGACTTCTTTTAGCTTTGATGTCACATGACGTCATAGGGTGCTGAAGATGCTTTTGTTCAAAAACGCATATGTTACTGTCATATCTCTGGTGCTGAAGATGCTTTTGTTCAAAACGCATACTTAACTGTCATAACTCTGTAAAATTCAAATTTTCTATATCATGTCGAAATCATTGCCCTAAAATGAAAATTTAGAAGTATGCCTATGAAGTCACATGACGTCATGTGACGTCACCACACAAAATATATGTAGAAATTCTGCAGAACTGCAAACTGTGTAAGTTTCATCTTTCTATCTCATCCTGAAGCTCTTTAATCCAAAAATGAAATTTTCGGACCTATGTTCGAATCTTATTTCAGCCACAGAACTTCGGTTTTTCGGAATTTCGGTAAGCTGGCAGGATATGTACACCTTAGTCTCAAGATGTACCATCTGTGAAAATAAGAAGAAAATCCGACCATAAATGGCGGCTGTAGAGCGTGAACACCATTTTTCACTATTTTTAGCTCTGACGTCACATAACGTCATAGGGTGCTGAAGATGCTTTTGTTCAAGAGCGCATCTGTTACTGTCATAACTCTAAAATCTTCATTATTCTGAACAACTGGCATCATGTCGAAATCATTGCCCTAAAATGAAAATTAAGAAGTATGCTTATGACGTCACATGACGACATTTGACGTCACGACTCAAAATATATTAAGAAATTCTGCAGAACTGCAAACTGTGTAAGTTTCAACTTTCTATCTTACCTGAAGCTCTTTAATCCTAAAATGAAATTTTCGGTCCTTTGTTCGAATCTAATTTCAGCCACAGAACTTCGGTCTTTCGGAATTTCAGTTAGCTTACAGGATATGCACACCTTAGTTTCAAGGTGTACCATCTGTGAAAATTTGAAGAATATCCGGCCATAAATGGCGGCTGTAGAGCGTGAACACCATTTTTCACTATTTTTAACTGTGACGACACATAACGTCATAGGGTGCTGTAGATGCTTTTGTTCAAAAGCGCATATGTTGCTATTATAACTCTGAAATTTTCATTATTCTGAACAACTGGCATCATGTCGAAATCATTACCCTAAAATGAAAATTAAGAAGTATGCCTATGACGTCACATGACGTCATATGACGTCACGACTCAAAATATATGTAGAAATTCTGCAGAACTGCAAACTGTGTAAGTATCAACCTTCTATCTCATCCTGAAGCTCTTTCATCCTAAAATGAAATTTTCGGTCCTATGTTCGAATCTAATTTCAGCCACAGAACTTCGGTCTTTCGGAATTTCGGTTAGCTGACAGGATATGCACACCTTAGTTTCAAGATGTACCATCTGTGAAAATTTGAAGTAAATCCGACCATAAATGACGGCTGTAGATCGCGAACATAATTTTTCACTATATTTAGCTGTGACGTCATGTGACGTCATAGGCTGCTGATAATCATTGAAATCAAAATTTCCTCACGTGACTAATTACCCATAAAAATTTCATCGTCCCAGGACTATTGCAACATGTTAAACTAAGCATTTAGTTAGGAAGAAGAAAAGAATTATAAGAATAAAAAAATGACGTCACGTGACGTCATATGACGTTTATTTTCACATAATTGTTAGACACCCAGAGACCTACTAACTGACAAAATTTCAACTTTCTTTCTCAAATAGGACAGTTTTTATAAGCATTTAAAAATTGACGTCCATGGTTCGAATCTTGGATCCGCCATAGATGCTTGGACTTTTCAAATTTTGAAAAACGGACACCGGTATACACAATAAGAACGTAATATACACATTCTGTGAAAATTTGATGAAAATCGGCCCATTAATAATGGCTCTGGACCGTGTACAAACTTACGTAGTCAATTTCAAATGTGACGTCATATGACGTCATAGGCTTCTGAAAATCATTGAAATCGAAATTTCAGCGTCTGAATCATTTGTCATTAAATTTTTATTGCCCTTCGACAATTTCAACATATAGAAATACTCTTATTAATATTAGAAATACATTATCATATAATGACGTCACGTAACGTCATATGACGTTTATTTTCACAAAATGTTTAATACTCCCAGAGACCTATATACTGACCAAATATCAACTTTCTATCTCAAATAGACCGATTTTATAAGCATTTAAAAATTTACGACCTTGGTTCGAATCTTCAATTCGCTATAGAACCATGGACTTTTTGAATTTTGAAAAAGGACAACGGGATGCACAACTAGAACTTAATATACACATTCTGTGAAAATTTGATGAAAATCGGTTCATAAAGAATGGCTGTAGACCGCGTACAAACTTTTGTTGCATATTTCAAGTGTGACGTAGTATGACGTCATAGACATATGAAATTCATAGAAATCAAAATTTCAGCGTTTGAAGCATGTGTCATTAAATTTTCATTGCCCTTCGACAATTTCAACATATAGAAATATTATTGTTAATATTAGAAATACATTATCATATAATGACGTCACGTGACGTCATATGACATTTATTTTCACAAAATGTTTAAAACTTCTAGAGACCTATATACTGACTAAATATCAATCTTCTATCTCAAATAGGACTGATTTTATAAGCATTTAAAAATTTACGACCTTGGTTCGAATCTTGGATTCGCTATAGAACCATGGACTTTTCGAATTTTGAAAAACGGACACAGGGATGCACAACTAGAGCCTAACATACACATTCTGTGAAATTTTGATGAAAATCGGTCCAGAAATAATGGCTGTAGACCGCGTACAAACTTTTTCACCTGACGTCGAATCTGACGTTATATGACGTCATATGAATATGAAATTCATTGCATCCGAAAGCTCATGGTTTGAAATATATGCCATAAAATTGTCATTGTTCTGAGTCAATGGCAACACCTCAAAATTAACACAAATATAAGAGGAAGAAAAAAAGAATAATAAGAATAACTAGATTTCATTCGTTGATACGAATGATAGGACTTTCTGCAACATTTTGAAATGTAAAGATTAATACCGTTAGAAAGAATATATATTTTATTTCCTACCTTTTTTTTTTTTTCGTATGGACTTCTCATGCATGAACTTTGTGAAGTAAGCCATATGTCGAAAATAAATAAATCTTTATTTTGATATCGCTTTCTTATAACTTGACCAATTTTAATTGTTGTTGTTGTTGTTGTTGTATTGGGGTTTACCGTCGCTGTGATAGTATTTCAATCATATAGAGACGTCCAGCTAATTATAGGTGGAGGAAGACCCCGAGTACACAGAGATACGCGGATATAACCACCGACCTACCGCAAGCCAGCTGGAAGGCTTCCTCACATGAAAAATCCGAGGTCCCTACCGGAATTCGAACCCACAGCGGTGAGGGGCTGAGAGATTCCAAGTTAAGTATTCTAGGTACCAAAATAAATGTCCTGAAAATCCCTACAATTCAATTGTAGCATATTTGGGTCTAGTTTTATAGGTTTTCAAAATATAAGCAATTAAACTTAAACCTATTAATTCTGCATATCAAAATTATTATTTTTTTAATTTCGTGTACAGTCGCGGGAATAAAACCGTAAATGCTACCATGCAATAGATTCGTCGACGCGTGTAGCCTCGTGAGTTAAATTTCAATAATGCTTGTACACACGATGGAGACGACTGTATTCGTTATAGTTAGTGTTTATTAAGAGAGAATTTAACAGTTAAGAAGCCAGAACGAGCGTAGCGTGTGACGGCTTCTTAACTGTTAAATTCTCTCTTAGTGTTTGAAATTATATTTTGTCCAATGAAATCATTCCATTTTTTCAAAATTTTGTCTCCATTTCATTCATTTAATCGGCATCAACTTGTCACTAAACACTATTCCGCTAAATCAACTGATCAATTTAAAACCAGCTTCAAGCACCTTCACTGCGCGTGTGCGTCAAGATGTGTCGAGAAGCGGAGCTTTATGTGTTCACCAAAATAGACTAAGACCACAATTACCTGCCCTTGGATACCGGATGTGCCTACACAGAAAAAAGTGACCCTATTTAATGCTGAATTAAGGTGAGATTTTGACTGAAAGACATGCAATAAAGGATTGAATTCTATAGAACAGTTAAAATAGTCATAAAATGCCCAATTTGGAGGCCTTATTGCACAACAATCTTAATAGTTTAGCATTACTGAGGGGGAATATTTGAGAAAACTGGCGTGAAATGGCCGACCGGTGCACTAAATTCATACGCATGTTATTTGGCCTTAAATAGGTCAAAAAGTAGTCGGGTGACTCCATGTTTAAAATGTACAGAATTATTTCTCTTGAATAGATCTATCTAATGAGGCTAAGTTTGGATGCCAATGTCCCTTACAGAAATTGTCATTTGTATATATGCTTATATAGAACATATAGTAAATTTAAATAGTGGTCTTAGTCCACGCATGTGTAACGTGTTACAGGGATTTTTGATGTGAACGCATGGACATCGACAAAACATAATACACAGCAACCATAGAGAACAAACATTTACTCACCAGCATTCTGATTAATCTAAAATAACAAAAGAACTCTACCCTTCCACTTAGTTTAGTTTAAACATGTATTATTGCCTAAGTAATGATGATACAACATTGAAGATTTTAAAAAATAAGTAAGAGGGTTTGACCACAAGTTCTTACAACATTAGTATCGGTCATCGCTTTAAAGACACTTATTGTGTAATTTCAGTGTCTACACATGTTAACACAGAATGGGCAATATATAACTAATTACTAAACAAAGCGATTAAGTAAATATCCGATTAAATAAATTCAAATTGAAAATTGTATATAAATAATGAGAAGAGAAGAAAAAAACACACTTACAAACAAGGGTTACTTAAATAAAAAAAAAATAATGTCCAAAACACAACATATATAGGTGCCGATATATGAACCTTTCTAAACAGTATCTTTTATTCAAATTTCAATCACCATTTTTTTGCCAAAGAGATCAAAGTCGGCTTCCGGTTCAATGCTCATTTGGAGCGTAGATCTACACAGATATACACAGCTAGAGCGACGCATTGACCTTTGACATAACATGTTACATGTCACGTGATGTAAATCACGCCGGGAACAGGTTGATAGGGCGGAGTCTCAAAAATCAATACTATATTTGGAATGTGCGACTGCGTTAAATTTCAAAACATAATTTCAAACACTAAGTAGGTTAGTGTTATCTAGTAAGCATTAAGTCCATTAAATCGGTCGCGCTGCTTTGCCGCGCCACACCGATTTAATGGACTTAATGCTTACTAAAAAAACACTAACCTATACTTAATTAACACTGACTAACTTAGAGTTTGCCCCGCCCTATTACTACGTTATGCTGCTATATTAGAAGATGGCGCCATATAAGTGCTACGTCAGCGTGTTGTTAAAGTATTCACACACATGCACGTGCTTTCCAAATATGGATGTAACACATAAATTTCGCGCATTTTTTGACCGTCGGCTCATTTCTTTTTCAGATTTCAATCAATTTATGTGATGGCTGTTTTTTTTATTTATTTATCTTGTTTGAATTAGTTGAGAAATCAGAAAATATCAACTGATTGACATTAAGGAAAGAACGAAATATGTAAAAAATAATCGTTTAAAAAAGTCGGTGTCAGCGGAAGATATCAAGGCTAGGAATACCCCGGAAATACCAAATCAAACGAGATAACACATGATCTGTAAGTTGTTTAAAAACGTTATATCAATTATTCAATTCTTGTATTTACCAAATTCGTAAACATAGGTACTGGTATAGCTCCCTTGGTTGGCGCTCAGCTTAATAAGGGTAGTTCTAGGACTGATGGCCCGGTGTCCGGATAATGTGACTGGGTGTGGTATCATGCCAACTGTCTACGACGTGATACTGTGCAGTGTGACAACACTACATTTGTCTCAAGTAGACATTGTCTCCAAAAGACTTAAATACTGTCGGTGGGACGTTAAACCTAATAAACTATACTTGCATTTTAGTATTTAATTTAGCATCTTTTTCTTTCCTTAGGAGTCCCTTTGCAAAAAATATTTCCGAAACTCCTCATTCTTATGTAAATGTTTATCTATAAACATGATTATTTAAGCAACTTTAATAAATGTTTACAAAAGACGTCAACATGCGCCTGTGTGCACACCTCGTGTGTAGGGATCGGTGTAGTAAACACTGCTATATATGATATCAGTTTGTTTGTTGGTTTAACGTCCCACCGACAATAATTCAGCCAGTCACGATGTCTACTTCATGCGGGTATAGGACTACCACACTGCAGTATCACGCCGTAGACATGTGGCATGATACCACACCCAGTCACATCATCCTGATACCGCGCTAACCAGTCCTGCAAATACCCTTATATGCTGAGCGCCAAGCAAGGGAACTATAACAGTACCATTTTTTACGACTTTGGTATGTCGGGTCGGGTGTCGAATCCACGACCTTCCGCTCCGGAGGCGGACGCTCTAACCACTCGGCCACCGGAAAGGGTACGTTTGTTTAGCTAGTAATATCAATATGATATAAGTAAAAAGTTTTTTGCAATTTATATGACTATTACATAGCTGTAAACTTACATATTTTCCGAAAATGCTTCAATTAACGTGAAAGCGAAAGTAGGATATTTCTCGAAAATTCTTACACTTGGGTTTATATTCGTATTTTTTATGTAACTTCCTTATACTTTAAAATTTTAAAAGGTCTTAAAATTCTCTACATTCACTTGCTTAAGGTGTAGACTTATTTCTAATGAGCTTCGAGATATTAGCCGTAGAACTTTGACAACACGGCAGAATCGCTGAAATTCTACATGTTTAAATTCTTATTTTTGATGAATTCCATTCTTTGTTCAATTTCAAAACTTAAGGTACCAAACTAATCGTCTGAAAATTCTCTACATTTCACATGCTTATGTTTAGGAATACTTTTTGAGATACAAGCTCTTAAACCACCTGAAAAATGAAAAATTCACCAAAGCTAAATTTCGTTTTTTTCCCATTCCTCCATCAATCTTTGGCCAATCATTAAAGTTTAGGCATCAAAAGAACGGCCAAACATTGCTCTACAAATAATATTCATCATCATATTTTGAAAAATCAAAGGTTTTCGAGATATAAACTGTTAAACACACTGGGGGTTACCAAATTTTCATTTTTCCGCCATAACTCAACCAATTCAACCCCGATCATCAAAAACTAAATATCATCTGAAAGGTCTTTCTAAGCACTACAAATTATACGCATAGTGTCTCGAAAGAATATTTACCGTTTTTGAGATATTTAAGGCCGAAGAAAAAGCCGATAATTGATATATGACCTTGACCTTTGGGATTTTCCGGAAACGAAAGTGACATGGCTCCATAGAATCTAATACTGCATCTTCAGACAAAATTTCAAGCAAATCATACAAAAAATGATGCCTACAGGGCTTAAAAACCGTTAAGTTTTAATACGAAAGTTTTAATAGCATTATGACGTCATGTGACGTCATTTGGTGTTCATGTTCATCTTTTCAGAATATAAAGAAGACATAGAGATTAATATTCAGTCCAAATATCAGCTTTCTAGCTTTTCTGGAAGCGATTTTATACGCATTTGAAATTTGACGTCATTAGTTCGAATCTTGGATTCGCCATGAAACTTTTGCATTTTGGAATTTGGAAAAACGGACACAGGGATGCACAACTAGAGCCTAACATACACATTCTGTGAAATTTTGATGAAAATCGGTTCACAAACAATGGCTGTAGACCGCGTACAAACTTTTGTAGCATATTTCAAATGTGACGTCATATGACGTCATAGGCATATGAAAATCATAGAAATCAAAATTTCCTCACGTGACTAAAAAGTCATAAAAATTTCATCGTCCTAGGAGTATTGCAACATAGAAAAATAAGCGTTGGGATGCACAACTAGAACTTAATATACACATTCTCTGAAAAATTTGATGAAAATCGGCCCATTAATAATGGCTCTGGACCGTGTACAAACTTTCGTAGTCAATTTCAAATGTGACGTCATATGACGTCATAGGCTTCTGAAAATCATTGAAATCGAAATTTCAGCGTCTAAATCATTTGTCATTAAATTTTCATTGCCCTTCGACAATTTCAACCTATAGAAATAATCTTGTTAATATTAAAAATACATTATCATATAATGACGTCACGTGACGTCATATGACATTTATTTTCACAAAATGTTTAAGACTCCCAGAGACCTATATACTGACCCAATATCATTTTTCTATCTCAAATAGGACCGATTTTATAAGAATTTGAAAATTTACGACCTTGGTTCGAATCTTGGAATCGCTATAGAACCTTGGACTTTTCGAATTTTGAAAAACGGACACCGGGATGCACAACTAGAACTTAATATACACATTCTGTGAAAATAGATGAAAATCGGTTCATAAACAATGGCTCTGGACCGCGTACAAAATTTTGTTGCATATTTCAAGTGTGACGTCATATGACGTCATAGGCACATGAAAATCATAGAAATCAAACTTTTAGCAATTGAAGCATGTGTCATTAAATTTTCATTGCCCTTCGACAATTTCAACATATAGAAATACTCTTGTTAATATTAGAAATACAATATCTTATAATGACGTCACGTGACGTCATATGACATTTATTTTCACAAAATGTTTAAAACTTCTAGAGACCTATATACTGACTAAATATCAACTTTCTATCTTAAATAGGACAGATTTTATAAGCATTTAACCGGGATGCACAACTAGAACTTAATATACACAATCTGTGAAAATTTGATGAAAATCGGTTCACAAACAATGGCTGTAGACCGCGTACAATCTTTTGTAGCATATTTCAAATGTGACGTCATATGACGTCATAGGCATATGAAAATCATAGAAATCAAAATTTCCTCGCATCAAGTATATGCCATTAAAATTTCATGGCCCTGGGACCATTGCAACATGCTTAAATTAACGCTCAGTTTGGAAGAAAAAAAGAATAAGAAGAACTAGATTTCATTCGTTGATACGAATGATAGGACTTTCTGCTAAAATTGAAAAATATTAAGATTAATACCGTTAGAAAGAATATATATTAAATTCTCTACCCTTTACTTTTTTTCGTATGGACTTCTTTTAGCTTTGACGTCACATGACGTCATAAGTGCTGAAAATTCTTTTGTTAAAAAGCGCATACATTACTCTCATAACTCTCAAATTTTCATTATTCTGAACAACTGGCATCATGTCGAAATCATTGCGCTAAAATTAAATCAAGAAGTATGCTTATGACGTCACATGACGTCATATGACGCAACGCTCAAAATATATATAGAAATTCTGCAGAACTGCAAACTGTGTAAGTTTCAACTTTCTATCTCATCCTGAAGCTCTTTAATCCTAAAATGAATTTTTCGGTCCTATGTTCGAATCTTATTTAAGCCACAGATCTTCGGTCTTTCGAAATTTCGGTTAGCTGACTGGATATGCACACCTTAATTTCAAGATGTACCATCTGTGAAAATTTGAAGAAAATCCGACCATAAATGATGGCTGTAGAGCGTGAACACCATTTTTCACTATTTTTAGCTCTGACGTCATATGACGTCATAGGGTGCTGAAGATGCTTTTGTTTAAAAGCGCATACTTTAATGTCATAACTCTGAAATATTCATTATTCTGAACAACTGGCATCATGTCGAAATCATTGCCCTAAAATAAAAATTAAAAAGTATGCTTATGACGTCACATAACGTCATATGACGTCACGACTCAAAATATTTGTAGAAATTCTACAGAACTGCAAACTGTGTAAGTTTCAACTTTCTATCTCATCCTGAAGCTCTTTAATCCTAAAATGAAATTTTCGGTCCTATGTTCGAATCTTATTTCAGCCACAGAACTTCGGTCTTTCGGAATTTCGGTTAGCTGACAGGATATGCACACCTTAGTTTCAGGATGTACCATCTGTGAAAATTTGAAGACAATCCGACCATAAATGATGGCTGTAGAGCGCGAACATCATTTTTCACTATTTTTAGCTGTGACGTCATGTGACGTCATAGGCTGCTGATAATCATTGAAATCAAAATTTTCTCACGTGACTAATAACCCGTAAAAATTTCATCGTCCTAGGACTATTGCAACATATTAAAATAAGCGTTTAGTTAGGAAGAAGAAAAGAATAATAATAATAATAAAATGACGTCACGTGACGTCATATGACGTTTATTTTCAAATAATTGTTAGACTCCCAGAGACCTACTAACTGACAAAATTTCAACTTTCTATCTCAAATAGGACAGTTTTTATAAGCATTTAAAAATTGACGTCCTTGGTTCGAATCTTTGATCCGCCATAGATGCTTGGACTTTTCGAATTTTGAAAAACGGACACCGGTATACACAATAAGAACGTAATATACACATTCTGTGAAAATTTGATAAAA
>CM037777.1:36030652-36080652 GCA_021229015.1 Solen grandis | reverse complement strand
TCACGTGGTTATGAGGTCATTTAATGGACAAAATCCTTTTTTTTTCAAAGATTTCTCTCGCTCTGGCATCATACATTTTGAGTAAATTTTAATGAAATTGAAATTGCAGCGATAAAAAAGTATCTTTCTATATATCCAATCATTTTCAATTTTCATTGGCGTCAGATTTGACGTCAGCTTTAAAAGTTTGTTCGCACTCTAGAGACTTCAATTTTGGTCCGATTATCTTGATATTTTTACAGAAGATGTATTTTAGGATGTAGATGTGCAACTTGGCATTCAAATTTCCAAATTCGAAAAGATTAAGATTTCATGGCAAGACCGAGTTTTGAACTTTGGTCAAAAATTAAATTTAAATGTTACAAAGCCCCCTGATGCGTTACAAGCATGAAAATTGGACAGCATATCGGCATAGAAGTTTACATTCTATTTTCTTAATGATTTTCTCTTTAGTCACGTGGTTATGACGTCATCAAAAAGACACAAAAAAAACCATTTCTTTTTAAAGATTTCTTTCGCTCTGGTATCATGAATTTTAAGTCAATCTGAATTATATCTTCAGAATTGATAGAGTTAAAATTGAAGTAATGCATACTGCAAGAAATGTTTGTTTTGTCACGTGATTATGACGTCAGGCATACTTAAGCAAGAATTATTTTGAAAAATCATGTAAAATCGCCAATTAGACCAATGCACTTAAACTTTTCAAAAATGTCGAAACTGAGTACATTCATAAGGTCTTGAAAATTTCAAGTGATTACGTCATCAAACATGGCAGTAATTCATGTTTGAGGGAATGCCTTCTTGAAAATGTGAAAACAAACCTGTTCGCATTCTCGAAGATACTTTTTTTTCTTGATTAATAGAACGTTAGCTGAACATGTCCTTGCAAAAAAGATATTTTTCTTTAGTCACTTGATTTTGACGTCGATAAAATATAAAAATCATTCATTTCAATACTATTCGCACTCCAGCGTCATGAGTATTGATGCCAATCTTAAGCATACCTTAAAGAATTTATGTTGTGTCACTTGTTTATGACAACATTGATGTGTTAGCAAAATATATTAAAAAGATCAAAAGATTGTATATATTAACTTTAAATAAGTAATAATGCCGTTCCTTAACATGCGCAAAAAGTCCAGAAAATTTCAAGTGATTACGTTATCAAACATGACTTATTCATGTTTTTCGTAAAAGGGCTAATTCATGGAAATCTATTAATTTGCAGAAAGAAATGTAAGTGGTCATATGGTTGGTTGAGCAAGATCCGATTGTTCTTTTGCAGGAATGAATGCCTGCGTTGAATAGTGAATTGTGATACGTTTTTGAGTAAATGAGTCGCATTTACGATGAATTAGTATAATTATACTAGAGCCAGAAAACCTTTATGGATATCTTATTGCATTTGCTATCACGGCTTTCTGAAAACCTGAAGAAAATGACAAATACATGTATATCTTCCTATCGATTTTTTATGTTTTCTAAATGTTTAACGGTTTCTTTTTCTAAATCTGTAAAAATAAGCAAATATACAAAGCAAATGAATAGTTGAAAGTTTCAAGACTTTTATAACGTTAGTTACATAGAAATAAGAAATTATTTTCATTATTTTGCTTACACCTCTGCCTTTGTTTCCATCTAATTTTGCAAATGTAAAACTCAATCAATTTAAAGGTTGAAAGTAATCGATTTTTAAGTATTTTTTTTTTCTTTTTTACAATTTCAGTTGTGGATCAAATTGCAATGAATACATGTTAAGTCATATGCTTACAAAGAAAAAGATATTAAATAAAGAATAAAAAAAATAAATAAATAAAATCGACTGAATAATGTAAGAAAACAATTCTTGAGGATATTATTATCTTAAAATTTTCCTGTTTTTTTTTCTGAATGATAGAAAACGGGTGCATAATCAAATAAGATCCATATTGATGCTTTCTCAATATCTTCTTAAGGAGATGAAAATGAAAAAAAAAAGAAAAAAAAGAAAAAAAGATTTAAAGCTTATTTTTGAACATAATCGTAAGTATATATATCATTATTCCATTTTTTTGTATTAACTTATATATGTAATACCTTTGAAATAAGCAAATGGAAAGCCGCTTCGTTTGTATCTTAAACAAACGACTTCTAGTTTTGTTTTGTTTTTTTGTTGACATGCACTGTAATAGATGAGCGTGCTCTTGTTTTCTAACCGAGAACAATCAATTTTGTGTCTTTTCCATCTAAATAAATAAGCCATTCTAAACATTTTGTCAATGAATGTTATGCACTTTTTAAATGAAATATTTTATTGGTTATATCTTTTTCTATTTTGCATTCTTTCCTATTACTTGCACATAATTTACACTTAATTTACACTGAGATATCAGTTAAAAAAATTGAAACGTGAATTCAGTGGAAGTAACTTAAGAATAAGTCATGTTTTTTAGCTCACCTGAGCACAACGTGCTCATGGTGAGCTATTGTGATCGCCTTTTATCCGTCGTCCGTGCGTGCGTCCGTCCGTCGTCAACAATTTGCTTTAAACAACATCTCCTCATGAACCGCTGAAGGGATTTTGACCAAACTTCACAGGAATCATCCTTATGATGCCCTCTATCAAAGTTGTACAAATTATTCAGATTGGTTAAAAAAGTAGGTCACAGGAGC
Source organism: Solen grandis (assembly GCA_021229015.1). Taxonomy (NCBI): domain Eukaryota; kingdom Metazoa; phylum Mollusca; class Bivalvia; order Adapedonta; family Solenidae; genus Solen; species Solen grandis. Next base: position 36,077,997 of record CM037777.1, on the reverse strand, counting down.
TAAAAATAGATTTTAAAAATGCAAACTTTGAAAATCTTCTTCTGCAAAACTGCAAGGCCTAGAGCTTAGATATTTGGTATGTAGCATCATCTAATGGTTCATTACCAAGATTGTTCAAATCATAGCCCTACAGTGATAAATGCCCCCGCACCAGGGGTCACTTGTTTTACATAGAGTTATATAGGAAAATCTTTAGAAATCTTCTTCTATGAATCCATAAGGCCTAGAGATTAGATATTTGGTATGTAGCATCATCTTATGGTTCATTACCAAGATTGTACAAATCATGACCCTATGGTGATAAATGCCCCCGCACCAGGGGTCACTTGTTTTACATAGAGTTATATAGGAAAATCTTTAAAAATCTTCTTCTATGAATCCATAAGGCCTATAGATTAGATATTTGGTATGTAGCATCATCTTATGGTTCATTACCAAGATTGTTCAAATCATAGCCAAACGGTGATAAATGCCCCCGCAATAGGGGTCACTTGTTTTACATAGAGTTATATAGGAAAATCTTTAAAAATCTTCTATGAATCCATAAGGCCTAGAGATTAGATATTTGGTATGTAGCATCATCTAATGGTTCATTACCAAGATTGTTCAAATCATGACCCTATGGTGATAAATGCCCCCGCACCAGGGGTCATTTGTTTAACATAGAGTTATATAGGAAAATCTTTAAAAATCTTCTTCTATGAATCCATAAGGCCTAGAGCTTAGATATTTCATATGTAGCATCATCTAATAGTTCATTACCAAGATTGTTCAAATCATAGCCAAACGGTGATAAATGCCCCCGCACCAGGGGTCACTTGTTTTACATAGAGTTATATAGGAAAATCTTTAAAAATCTTCTTCTATGAATCCATAAGGCCTAGAGATTAGATATTTGGTATGTATTATCATCTAATGGATTATTATCAAGATTTTCAAAATGGTGGCCCTTTGGAGATAAATGACCCCGCACTAAGTCTTCTCCTCTGAAACCATAAGGCCCAGTGCTTATATATTTGGTGTGTAGTATTGTCAGGGCTAAAATGTTTAAGATTGAGTTATATCAGAATTCTTGTCTGTTTAAAAACCTTGTAATCAGTTGTAGCAATGGTACTCAGGTGAGCGTTTCAGGGCCATCATGGCCCTCTTGTTGTTAATTACTTTTTCAATATGTACCTTGTTATTGATTTGTCATTGCATTGTGAAAATAATATTTCTCTAAAGGGTATATCTTATTGAATATTGAACTAGTAAACTTTCACTTTTGAAACATACACTTTGCTATTTTAAAGTGGGAGAGATGAAATATATATTGTTACGAGCTGGTAGCGTGCTCTATCCCTGTCTTGATGGTGGTTATGACCTTTTCAGTCAGTGATGTGTGCTGCTGTGCAGTTGAAGAATTCAACTTGCATGTGTAGACAATGTCTTAAAGACCTTTTTATGTTTTAAATAAAATGGACTCCACAAGTTAAAATGGATAATCAAATTACCTAAAAGCTGAATACTTAATGCTTAAATAGTAGTGGAAATCAATTAAACAATAAATACAGGGTAAAGTTCCCTCGCTTTATTTCTGTACTCTTGCTATATAAGGGAAACTGATATATTAATGCATGAGTATACACTAAATATAAATATCAACCACAAAATGTCATACAGTAGACAAACTGACATCAAACAAGGAATTCTATACTAAGTTCTGAAAGGATGTTAAATAAGTCTGAAATATATACAGTCTTTTATCACATGAAGATGATAAAATAAGAGCTTAAGTCCAAATAAAGGATCAATTCCTTATATAACTACTTATTTCTTATTTAAAATGGAGGAAAACCTACTATAACTTGAGTATAGAGCTTACTTAAATAAATGAATACTTAAAGTAACCAAATGTAATTAAAAGAAAAATAACTTAAAGACAGTGGTATGTACCTTAAGAGATACAGGCGTGGAGTCCCTGAACTCAGCTGCGTTCCACTATATAAAGTGCAGCAACGCGCATATAAATAAGTGTGCTTTTAACGTTAAACCGCGCAACAGTGAAAGTGCACAACTGTGCACACAGAAATATGTGCGCTAAATCATCAAAACAATGAAGAAAGCCGAATACTCTCGAATCCTACACTAGAAATGTATAATTAACACTATCTTACCAATACACAATAGAATTACTGATGATTTCTATAAAAATCAATAAGATAAACAATTGGTCTATTCAAAAGCTTATATTTAATAAAACCACTACACTGTAACCATAGCAAATATCCCATGAATCAGTGCGACACAGCATCCAAGATGGCTGCCGGAAGTAAATTTACAAAAAGTAAACAAACTTGACAAAAGATGCACAAAGTTGAATGTGGGGAATGTAACCAAAGAGAAAATAATTCTTAAAAGATGAACTTCTATGAAGGTAACAATAACAAAGTTTAGAAATAAATAATGACGAGAGATTGCTGGAATGCCAGCGCATTACACTACCCCCTCCTTCCTAAGTAGGGCTGACCATTGACCCCAAAAATGACTATTGCGATACTATCGATAGTCAGTATGTTGCTATTGCAATAGTTCAGCTATTGCAGGATTGATATTGCAATGCATTGCGATACTATTGCTTTACCAATGACCCTTTGACTCATGTCTTATAAAAGGGAAATAAATGTATCAGTTAACTATAAACATTTTTTATCTTTGTTTTTATTTTCAAATCCACAACTGACAGCTTTGTCAAATATATATATATAATCTCAAGTAAAGAAAAAATAAACTTATTCAAAAGAAAAAACAAAAATATCCAACAAATTATGACTTTGCACTTTTGTTTTCAACTATTTGAAACTGAATGTCACGCGAGCGAGTCGCCATGATGTTTATTTCAGGTTCGGTATAATTCCAGAACCATAGCATGCTCACGTCAGCGATAAACGTAATGTTTATTTTCAGCTATAATGTTAATCATGTTATATAAACATACGGAAATAAAATGTGTTATACTTTATAGACAGTTCAAGAAAACGTTATTGACTTGTAAATTGAGATTGTTTTGATTTGTTGTTCGAACTCAAAAGCTATAATTATGAGTCAGTTTTATTTGTCATTCGTCAGTGATTTAGCCATATCCATCTCTTACATGTACATTAGACTGGCAACAGATCCTAAAAACCGACACGATATGAATTACTCTTTTAACTGCAACGTTAGGGAATGTTTGTTGGTTTTTTTCTTTTGCTTAACAGATAGACTTTGTGGTCAGGTGTATATATTACTGAACTATCGATAGTCAGGAACACTTTCGGCGATATTATTGATGGTCAGAAACCACTATCGATGCAGTACTATCGTCCTCATAACCATTGCAATTAATCGATAGTCCGATCCATCGGCCCAGCCCTATTCCTAAGTGTTAAGGTCCTCCTAACACTAAACCTTCAATGAATACCTGTAGCATATGATAAATATTAATAAGCTTACACTGAGTCAATTATCATTTAACTTTAAAAACAATAACAACAACTTAAAAATATCTACCCATTCCTTAAATATGGCAATAACTGTCATTAGATACAGTCTAAATGTCATCTCTTAAATATCTAATCATATTTCACCAAGAAATCATATTCCAAATATGACCTGTGTTGGACTCCATAGGATACTAATGACATATATTGTACACCATAGTACAAAACTTTCCAATTTTATCTAAGTTTCAAAGTCACATCCTTTAAACACAACTTTCTTATAAAATCTCTAAAGTTTAGCACTGCTTGATATTTCAAGGTCACTTTCAGAACAATGTAAGTGCACATTAATTAAATTAATCTTCCATCTAAATGTAACATGTGTAGAATTAAAGTTCATTTTGGTCAATGACATCAGATGAACCCCTCACTTGCCAGTGGTAGTTTGTACGGATCAGATGATGTTGCCCTCTGGTGCATCTATGGATGAGACCTGGCTTGTGTGGCTTGCATCTTTTGATTTCTGTCCATGTTCAGCAAAACATGTACATCACAGTACAATGAGTCACTAAATGGTTTATAAAGCACTTAATGATAACTCAACATCATGTTTTGGATTATTAAAATGCAAAAGCAAAATAAACACTAATATTGATCAGCAGTTCTCAATAATAAGTAACTCATTAAGGTTTAAAATCCACCATTCACTGTCATTTGGTTAGATTACTCTGCTGCTCTGTTCTTACATAATGTTCCTTTTAAAAAAAATGACTTGATACTAAACTAAGCATGCTTGCCTAGTAACACTGTCCTCATGAATACATCTTGGAAAGAAACACTCAGTCTACATGAGTACAACTATTTTAAATAATAACACAGTCCTCAGGAATACATCTTGGAATGAATCACTCAGTCCATATGAGTATAACTATTTTAAATAACAACACAGTCCTCAGGAATACATCTTGGAATGAATCACTCAGTCCATATGAGTATACCATTTTAAATAATAACACAGTCCTCAGGAATACATCTTGGAATGAATCACTCAGTCCATATGAGTATACCATTTTAAATAATAACACAGTCCTCAGGAATACATCTTGGAATGAATCACTCAGTCCATATGAGTATACCATTTTAAATAATAACACAGTCCTCAGGAATACATCTTGGAATGAATCACTCAGTCCATATGAGTATACCATTTTAAATAATAACACAGTCCTCAGGAATAAAGCCTATAAAGAATCACACTTTCCATATGAGTATAAAGTTTTCCTACTTTGTTAAAAAAAAATGAATGAAAAAACAACTAATATTTCCTTCTACTAGTATTTTCCTTCCGACTCCTTAGTAGTGGAGGCTTCTCCTTATTGTTCCTCACCAAAGCGTCACAGACCTCCATGAGTGCACTTCGCATCTCTGTCATAGCCCTCTCTTGGCGGCGAACAGCTTGGGTGTGCTCCTCAAGCTTTTCTAACATTGCCTTAGAAGATACCTCTATGGCCTCTCTTATACTGTTAAAGAGAGAGACAGGGATGTGTATGGTCGAGTTTGAGGAGCTAGAGCTTGATGAGTTGCGTGAGTTCGGTCTGGGTGCTTCATCGAATAAAGGTGTCGGGTTGTCTCTGGGTAAAAGTTGGTGTAGAATGTTTTCAGGTGGTGGAGACTGTGGTGCTGGTGGTTGAGTGGTCTGCGGTGCATCTGCTGGAGTAGTAGTCTGAACAGATTCAGTGTTCTGAGTTGCGGGGTGATGTCTGCTGGTATTGGGGCATCTGTGGGTTGGGGGGTAGGGGTTTAGTGGTCTGTGGTGCATCTGTGTGAGCTGAGCTGTCTGTTATGTATGATGGGACGAATGCTGTCTGAAATGGGTGTCGTTGTGGCATGACAAATGTATGGTGTGCGGGAAGGTTGGGTACCTGTGCATTAAAGTGCGTGCTCAAGCTGTGTCTGGGGCTGGTTCAGAAGATGAGGAAACTGACCAATGGTTAGCATGTTGCTTGAGGGGTTGGAAGGGTGTGACCAGGTTGGTGCGACTGTGTTGCATGTTGTAGGGTGTGATGTTTCTGCTGGTAAAATCTGTGTGGTTGTGAGGGATGGTGTGGACTGAATATAGGCAAAGAGGTTGGATGGTGGTGAGGGAGAGGTAACAATCAGGCTTAAGCTGTCCGGAGACTTTGGCAACTCCAGCAGAGGGGTAATTACCTTTGGTGTTTGCTCACTGTCATACAAACCGTGGCTGAAAATACTCTGCACCGCATCACTGAGAATGGCTGTTTGCTGCTTTTGTTGACTCCTGCCGCTCCAGTGCCTTGCTGACTCTTCAGCTGAAAGGGCCACCATGTCACTCTTCGATATCTGGTAGGGGTTCAAACTTTCGATCAGCATGGAGAGACTGTCCTGTATGCCCTTTTCTCTGAGGAGTAGCTTGTGCCTCTTGAAAGAACTCACATGCTGATCCAGCTCCTCTCGCTTTGTGCACTTAAACATACACAGGGTACAGTGGTATGGTACTTCATCGGGGACGACGTGGTGCTTCAAGATGTGGGACACCGCCCGGTACCTCACCTCAATGTATGTTCTGTTGTATTTGTGCAGACATTTGAGGCACTGATATGCCCATCTTCTCCGATCTGATGTATTCATTGTCTGCAACATAAAAGCAATCAAGTTTGTTGTTTAAGGTGCTATGCTATGTGATGCTCGATATCATTGTTGTTGCATATCCATCCACAGCTTCAGCCTAAAGGATAGTAGTGCAGACATATTTTGTTAGTGTGAAGAAACAGGATTTACAATAAAGACAGCATAGCGATGTAATCTTGTTGAAAACATTCATGTTTGTTGCCGCACTGCTTACATCTCTGAATGCTACGCCATTGCTGTACCTGTTCATGAAGTGAAAGCTAGGATGTGATCAAATAAAAACTTGAACTGGAGGCACCATCATTTGAAGTTATACCTAATAAAAAAAAAATCAGCTGGTTAGTGAAGACCGGATTACCTGTAAGCTGGTCTCTCAGGAAGTTGCTGTTTATCTATCGTCAGTAGCTCACCTAGAACAGCTCACCAAGAAGTATACATCTTGTAAATCCAAAATCATATATTGTCCTAATGCAAGTTGAACCTGAAAGATGTAATTAGTATTAGGATGGATACACCTGAGCAAATAGAAGACTATATCTGTATATAGCTTCAAAACACAATAGATCATCAACACTTGTTGACCACCCCTGGTGTCTCTTTTCAGATCAGGTGACTCTCTCTCTCTAACATGCAGTCTCTAAAATCCCTCATACGTCCCACAGACTTGCTCTGCTGTTTCCTCTGGACACTTCTTCCTCTCTTGAAACTCTACATCATTCCCATCATATACCAGTGTAGACCTTCTACACACCCACTGATCAGTCTCTCTCACAACACCGGTCACAAGTCTCCCAAAGGATGTCTCATCCCTACATTATTGTGTTGCTCCATATCAATACTGCTCTGTATCATCCTATGCCTTACTAAATCATTATCTTTCTTGTAGACTTCACCGGTCCTAAATTTTTATGTAAATCTCATCCTCAATGTGTCGACTGATCTATCAAGGATAAGAATTTTCAATTTAAAACATGAACAGATAACTTAAAATTCATTTTCTAAATAATAGCATAAAATTGTAAACAAAACATTTATTCTCTCCTTTCTTCTCAAATTACAATGACCTATCCTTTCTCAGTTTCTGCTGAGCATTGATCACCCATTTTGGTGCATTCACTCCTTCATATGGTTTTAACTTGTTGTGGTGTACCATTCTCTCCTTTCCTTGAGTATCTATCTGTATCAGGAAATTCATTGGTGAGAAAGCCTCCTTAAGTAGAAAAAGACCATTATAGAGTCTCTCCAATTTAGGGGTTACTCCCTGTTTCCTTGCCTCTGACAAGCACCATACAATGTCTCCTACCTTATAATTGTTCAGAGCCACTTTGGTATCATAGAGTTCCTTGCTCCGCTTTGCTGTTGACAAGAGGTGTTTATGGGCCACTTCCTCTTCAACTAATGGTGTTTTAACTATCGTTGGGCATGATGAAGTATCTGTTTGATTTCTGGTATTGACACTTTGAATTAGTGTTAAAGGGACATTCTCTATAGGCTCAGCTTGTGCAATTATAGCATTCTGCTTGATAACCGCCCCAGTTGAATAAGGGTTCAAGATGCACACTTTACATGTTGGGACCTTGTTGATGTTGACCAGCACTGTTGCCATTTGAAGGGGATATTCATGCTGGAAATGTTCTGTTGGTTCTAGGATGTAGTAGCTGTCAGTAGCCAGGTCGTCTTCTTTCCTCCTGTCGAAAACACACCAATTACTGCTTCACTATAAGGTGGAATTTCAAAGTGGTCGGCAGCTCTAGCTTTGCATATCTTTTCTTGGATACCTATCTGAATCAGTGGTATCTCATGCTCGCCCAATAAAAGTATTCCTCTGCTTAGCAGTAAGTCACCTGGACCAATTTGGCTGTTTTGTAATATATCTACACCCAGCAAGGCTTCATCATCAATGTCTGCAACAAATACTTCATGATCAAATGATACTGGCCCTAATTTAATGTTAAATATGGCCTTTCCATATTCCAACCAGATCTTAGAAGATTCGCAAAATTAATTGGAGCAGGTGGATCATCATTAACAGAATATGGAAAGGCCATATCATCTATGCTAGTGTTTCCCTACGTTTTATTGATTTCAGCAATGCAAAATGATTTTGGCCTGTGTTGCTAATAAAGGCTTCCCTTTGGCCACAAGGGTGAGCCCTGTCTAGTTTAAAGAAGCCTGATTAGTATTTCTTAATGTTTGGCATCTCCCATTGGTGTAAGATGGACCTGTACCATTTTTGTTGATGTTCTTCTGTGGACAGTCTCTAGCATAATGCCCCATTTGCTGACAACAGTAGCATGTAACTGTCTTTCCACCATGGCCATTTGATTGTTTCTTCATTCTCGGGTCCAATCTATGATTCATCTGGTTGTTTGACTGGATGAGAGCTTCAACTTTTGATATAAGCTGTTTCAACAGTTGGCTGTCTTCCTGATCACAAAGTTGGTTGGCGACTGTCTCTTTTTTTGTTGTAGCATTCTCCACTGCCTTGTGGTCTTTTGCCTGTTTAGTTGGTACTCTGTTAACTTGTTCAGGACTACCTTCATCAGTGCTGAAGCATCTGGATTTTCTGCGGTTGTCCTCCTGGTGTATCTTTTAGCCTTTTTATCACCATAGTACTCACATGAACTGCGCCGTCTATTCTGGATGAAATTCACAACGTGATACACTGCATCATCAATGTTTTCTGGCTCCTTGTGAAATTCTACTTCGAAGCGAGCATCTTCATCAAGAAGACCATCCAAAAACTTTCTAACTAAATCCTCTTGTCTTGTTCTACTATCACGGGTTGTATGTGCCCTGTCGTACAGTCATTTCAGGTCAGCTGCAAAGCTTTCGGCCGTCTCCCCAATTCTCTGGGTTCTTCGTGAGAATTTTGCTGAATACGTTTTGGTTGTCTCGATTTCTGTATCTGCTGTCCATTTCTTTAATGAGTGTAGGATAGCTGGTCAGTGCTAATTGTGGTAGCTGAGTGAAGACAAATTCACCAGCTTCTCCTTGAATCTGTCAGTCTGTGGAAGCATGAAATCCAATTTTGTTTCATTATCCCAGTTTTGTCTGGTAGCTATTGCCTCAAACCTGTTGATCCAAACTTTCCAGCTATCTTTTCCATCAAAAACTGGCAGTTTTACACTTCTCTTTCCCCCAGATCTATAATTAGGAACAGAATGTCTTAGTTGGTGCAGAGCATTGTTCTCTACTGGAATGTTGGTAAGTGCATGTCTATTCTGGTCTTGGGAGTTTTGTGTACTTGTGCTACTTTGGTTGTGAACTGAACTCATAGATGTTTGTGGGAATGACTGTTGAAACCTGTGACCTCCGTCCGAAACTAGTATACAGTCTCTGTCTGTAGTGTTACAAGTGAAGTTGTTCTGTCTGGAGCTATCATGTTGGGAAAGGTTTTGATCTATTGTGTAGTGATGATCTCTCCTGTCAAAAAAAGTAACCAGTATTGTCTGTATTTTCCTGAAAATTAGGGCTAACAACTGTTTGTGTTGTTTTCTGGCTTTGGGAGGCCTGCAGATGACAAGTACTGGGTTGTTGCACAAGCATGTTTTGCTTTAATTCATGCAGAGCTGTGACTACAGAATTAAGAGCATATAGAATTTGAGTCTGTTGACCATCACTATTTGCCAGTGGTTGAGCATGTTGTGCTGCACTAAAGCTGTGTTTGATAGGTTGACTGACCAGGATTTGAATACATGACCTGATCACCTTGCTGTAGAACATGTTCACTACTATGTATCTCTGATTCAAGATTAATGTAATTGCTATCATCTGTTGCAGGGTTCACCCTGGCTGAAAAAAAGTTTGCGCCAACAATTTCGCCAAATTAAAAAAATTGGAGCCAAATTTTAGAAGTTGGAGCCAAATTTCACGCCATTTTTTTCTTTTTTAAATTATGTTTGTATGTATGTATGTATGTATGTATGTATGTTTTGCACTCTCTCTCTATCACACACACTCACTCAGGATAGAATAGAAAAAGATATATTTGAACCAACTTAACCAACATTGAGAGAGGAGAAATAAAAACTTAAAATCATTTAACAGTACAATATATTTATTTTGTCTATTTTTTTTTTCTTTTTCTTTTTTCTCTTCATATCATATTATATTTAACATGTCAAATGAAATATTTATAAGAAAACAGTTCTTTTAAAATATCTTTCAGACAACATATGATCTCCAAGTTATCCTATATGAAAACACACATGGTTACTGACACAGTCCCAGAAATCTATTGTAGAATACGTCTACTCTTCTCCTTGGCCCACACAGTTGAACATTCCTGGCGTTGGATATTGTTGTCAACAGCATCTTTACTCTTATTTTTTATAAAGCTGTTCATGTTCAGTTGATGCTGTACAATCTCACTCTCTTTCTGATTCATAGTTGAGCCTGTATTTTTTCCATCACAGGATAATACAGTTGGTGAAAAATGATCGTTGGTCACCTGTTCATCAAATAAATTGGCAGAAACTGATTGGTTTTTCCCCTGAATGGTAGTAGATATCTGAGGTTGAGGTCGTCGCCGTTTTATGATGCTTTCTCTGTTGAGTGTGAAGGATCGTATCACTGGATCTGAATTAAATTCAGATCCCACCGCTGCCACCAAGAAATGTATGTTACGAGCTGGTAGCGTGCTCTATCCCTGTCTTGATGGTGGTTATGACCTTTTCAGTCAGTGATGTGTGCTGCTGTGCAGTTGAAGAATTCAACTTGCATGTGTAGACAATGTCTTAAAGACCTTTTTATGTTTTAAATAAAATGGACTCCACAAGTTAAAATGGATAATCAAATTACCTAAAAGCTGAATACTTAATGCTTAAATAGTAGTGGAAATCAATTAAACCATAAATACAGGGTAAAGTTCCCTCGCTTTATTTCTGTACTCTTGCTATATAAGGGAAACTGATATATTAATGCATGAGTAGACACTAAATATAAATATCAACCACAAAATGTCATACAGTAGACAAACTGACATCAAACAAGGAATTCTATACTAAGTTCTGAAAGGATGTTAAATAAGTCTGAAATATATACAGTCTTTTATCACATGAAGATGATAAAATAGAGCTTAAGCCAAATAAAGGATCAATTCCTTATATAACTACTTATTTCTTATTTAAAATGGAGGAAAATCTACTTTAACTTGAGTATAGAGCTTACTTAAATAAATGAATACTTAAAGTTACCAAATGTAATTAAAAGAAAAATAACTTAAAGACAGTGGTATGTACCTTAAGAGATACAGGCGTGGAGTCCCTGAACTCAGCTGCGTTCCACTATATAAAGTGCAGCAACGCGCATATAAATAAGTGCGCTTTTAACGTTAAACCGCGCAACAGTGAAAGTGCACAACTGTGCACACAGAAATATGTGCGCTAAATCATCAAAACAATGAAGAAAGCCGAATACTCTCGAATCCTACACTAGAAATGTATAATTAACACTATCTTACCAATAAACAATAGAATTACTGATGATTTCTATTAAAATCAATAAGATAAATAATTCGTCTATTCAAAAGCTTATATTTAATAAAACCGCTACACTGTAACCATGGCAAATATCCCATGAATCAGTGCGACACAGCATCCAAGATGGCTGCCGGAAGTAAATTTACAAAAAGTAAACAAACTTGACGAAAGATGCACAAAGTCGAATGTGGGGAATGTAACCAAATAGAAAATAATTCTTAAAAGATGAACTTCTATGAAGGTAACAATAACAAAGTTTAGAAATAAATAATGACGAGAGATTGCTGGAATGCCAGCGCATTACAATATAATGACGTATGACTTGGCGCTTACTTGAAAATCTGGATTATAAAATGCGTTTTGAAAAGAAACACACACAACTGCAACTTTCCGATGCCATTTTTTGAACTGCATGTTGATACCCATTATGGAAAGAAAATGGAAAATTTGATCAGTAATTATATTCCTTAAAATACTGTTTTAAATAATTGATTCCTTTATGAGATGTATAGGATTTCATATCGTTTGATTTATTTTGAATTCCGCCCAAGTATTTATTGTTTCTTATTTGTTTTAATGTATACATAAAGTGAAGAATACAATACACTGGTATTTGTATTGTAATGATTTTTTCAAGTGTATTTCCATGCCCATAGTCCATTACAATGAATAAAAATACATGTACAAATGATCATTTTCAATATTAAAGACACAGTTTGTAGTGTCACATGATGGTATTGATTGCCTGTTTCTTATTTATGCTCTCAGCAATGTTGTCCACCTCTTAGATCCCTGTACTCTCTGGGGTTCTGCCTTTAGCTCCTAATAAGTATGTATATTGCAGATCAATCGTTGCTGGTGATGAACTTTTAGTGGGAAAACCACACTCTCCGCGAGGATATCTGCTTCTTTTCACCACATGCTACCCAGCTAGAGAGGAGTACGCGCTCTTTGGGGATGTCTGCCTCTTCTTTCCCCGTACTTACCTTGCTAGAGAAAAGACAACGCTCTCACCTATGATGTTTTGCTTCTTCGCACCACATACTGCCCTGGTTTTCCTATGGGAGTCTATATAAAACTAAGTGATCCCTGGGGCGGAGTCAATTTTTGCCCAAAGGGACATGATTTGAAGTTGGTAGAGGTGCACTAGGCTATGTTTCACACCAAATATTTAAAGTCCATATACCTTTTGGTTTCTAACAAGATTTTTCTAGTTTTTCCTGTAAGTCTATGTAAAATCAATAGACCCCTGGGACGGGGTCAATTTTGATCTTGGGGTCATGATTTGAACTTGGTAATGGCCCACTAGACAATGCCACACACCAAATGTCTAAGTTCCAGGCCTTGCGGTTTCAGATAAAATTGTTTAAGATTTCAATTTTAAAATCTAATTTTAGCTCCTGTGACCCAGATATGCAATGGACCGGAACCATTTGAACAATGCTAGTAGAGCTTCATACAAGGAACATGACAGGCAAGTTTTATTAAATTTGGCCCAGTAGTCTGAGAGATGTTTGAAACAATTGTGGACGATGGACGGCCATCTATCCTAAAAGCTCACATGAGCACTACGTGGTCAGGTGAGCAAAAAATCACTGATCTTGGACCGGTCCCGATGGCCAAGTGGTCAGAGAGACCACCTCGTAACCGAAAGGTTATGGGCTCGAAACTCGGCGCCATAAACTGGCTGTGGTATATTTCAGTGGGCTTAACACCCAGCATGAGAGTAATTCAAGGACTGGTTAGCACAGTATCAGGTTATTGTTGCTGGGTGTGGTGACATGCCACTCGCTTGAGGCTTGATATAATGATGTGAGGCAGCGCTACAATCAATCTCATGTAGGCAAAGCTCCCCAAATGAATAAATGCTGTTGGTTGGACAAAAACAACAACAAACAAATACACACACACACGTTGCTGTAATCATCGCAAATGTCTATTTACCCGACAGTCTTGTATGTTACGAGGGTTTTTTTTACCAGGCCGTCAATGCAGGAACTGATTTCAAGCTAAAAAGTCAAATGTTTAATTCTAGACCTTTAAATACGTCTGCGTTGCATTCTATAAAGCAGTGTCATATGTTTAGTTGGTACGTCTCTAAGTACCAGCTGGTTACAAATAAGTCTCGTATTTGTTCGACAAAAATGTTACACAAAACAAATATGATTTTATGTAGGTAATAGGTTTGATAACATTAGTATACAATGTACTTTCTGGATGAATATTTTTATAACCGAAAGCTTATGTTTTATTTGTTTAATCTTTATATATCTGAGTAGAAAGCAATGGATATGAAGATACATAAGACTTAAAATGAATGAAGTTTGTACCAAGTCCAAATGAAAGCAAAACATATTCATAGACCAACCTAGGACCGGTTCTGAGAGATTAGTATATGCTGTAAAACGGTGTTTCCCAATCGGTGTAAAATAAATTCATTAATTTAACCCATTACTCCATTAATAGGTAACATAAGTATGTATTGGCCATTGCTGTAAACAGTTCTATTGCCCTTTTTCAGCTGACTTGTGACACCAAAGGTCATACGATATAATACCTATTTACATTCAGTACTGTTCAATCTCCCCGATCTGATACGTTATCGAGTACACCAAACAGAACGGGATAATTTCGTGACGTAGTCACACTTCGTGTCATTTTCATTTATAAAAACGTACTGGTCAATGGCCATAAGCAGGCCAATGACGTAAGAGAAACTTGGGGGCAAATTGAAAAAAGAAGGGAAACAAAGTAAAATGGGTTTAAATCTAAGCTCCTGGTACTCAAATCACCACTTTGACGTGCAGCTGAAGTAATCGCTACGAGAGTTTTCTTTTACTAATCTGGCGTGAGAATTTTTGGTTTGGCACGATAACATTTTGGTAACTTCTTAAGTCTTCGACTGACTTAAAATCAACATTTACCCATCGTTTGATTCAGCACTAGCTACCAAAGAAATGATGTTATGCGGAAAAGGTTTTTCTCTCATATCAATTTTTTTATTACCCCTTTCGACAATGCATGGATTAGCACTATTGGTATACCTGACGGACACACCTCATTGTATTTTATATTTTATCATATATTTACTTATGTTGCACTTATTGATGAAGGCGCGAATCCAGGATTTTGGGTTGGGGGTGGGGGGGGGGGGGCCAAGTCCTAACATTGTATTAATATTGTATTAATAATACATAGCATGTTTAATACCATATATATAAACACACACGTATATTGATTTAACGGAGAAAAGTTATTCTATCGGCACATTTTTTTTTTTTGCATGACTATTAAAATATTTCTACAACATATAACTAGAAATTACTAAATCATTAAATAGTTCCACACAAAACAATCAGTAAATACTGGTTTAATTCGACGCGACTCAACTCAAATAGTTTATTTTCAAGCGCAGCGTCTTGCAAATCATCAATAATTACAATGAATTGATAATGCACGAACAATAAAATCACAAGATTATATGTGTACAATTCATGGCGCATGTGTATATTAATTAGTTACGATATATTTAATATCAGTAACGGTAAATCAGTTAGCATAATATGGGCAAAACATTTATACTATGTATATATTCATTATACATACTTTAAATTTTTTGGTTTTTAAATTCATATACTTACATATTTACAATCATCTTAAGTTATACCACATTCAATGTCATTCTTAGTCCCATAATGCATTAATGAATTGTTTCCGCAACTGCAATCTCTCTTTCAAACAGAGCACTTTATGTACTTTTAATATCATTTTGTTTTCACGTATACTTATCGAGAGTATTTTAAGGTATTTGAGTCTTATACATCTATATTTTGGACACACAAGCAAGAAATGATATCCAGATTCTATCATAGATGAGTTACAAGCACATAATCCATTTTTCTATCTGTTCCATCGTATCTCCCTACCTCAATATTTAGTTCATGGCTTGATAAACGAAATTTACTAAAAATCTTTGATAATCATTTTTTATTATTTCAAAATACGTTTAAAATCTAAATCATTGGTACATAGTCAGTATCTACGTTAGAATTATTCCATATTTTTCCAAAACCTACGTTTTCTGAAAGCGATTGTATTTCAAAGACCCAGTTACTTTTTTCGCTTGACTATTCAGTATTTTAAACATTAGCGAATCTTGATTTTTCCTTATCTTAAAAAATATATATTTTTAATGCGCGTTCTTTACATATTGAAGATAATGAAAATCTTCCTTGTTCTCACAAAACTACTATATTGGGGATCTTGATTTTACGCCTAAAATAAATTTACAATATTTTATATGTATACGTTAAATTTCATCAATCTCATATACTCCCCACACCTCTGAACAATATGTTAGAATAGGTGTAATCATTCTGTCAAATTACTGTAGTTTTGTTGATACATGTATATCAAAATTTATACGTTGAAAAATATATAACAAAACCGACATCCCTCTCATTACTTGTTCAAACAATGATTTAATTGCATAGGACATATTGCCGATATAAAACGTATTAATACCCAGGTAACAGAACTCATCCACAACTTCAGTAAGCTGTTCATTTATATTCCACTGACATTTTTTCTCCTTTTTCTTTTTTTCAAAAATGCATATTTTTGATTTTCTTGCATTTATTTACTTTATAAACACTTTCGCTGCCTAAAAACGAAAATCGAAGGCTCCAATGATGTGTTAAAAACTCATTTATCCCATTTATGATGGGCACGCATGATAATCTGGTAATTTACTAGTGCTAGAACTGAGAATATTTTTTTAAAGCAAAAACAATCATTTTCTTTTCTCTCGCACTTGTCGAAAAAATAAAATAAAATAAACATATCAAATCTGTCTGAAACAGGTATAACTGAATGGATCCAGCCTTTTCCTCTTCGAAGGACCGGACAATTTTAAATGTTTTTAAGTGTCGACTGCTACTGCTTGCTTAAGTGGCGGAAAAGAGCTACACCAGCGAAAATGAAACTGATTCGAGAAAACTTAAGTAAAAACAAACTGAAAATGACATATCGATTTTGATCAAATTGACTGACTCTAATTGTCACATATAAATTTTTAAAAAAATGTGGATAGACCCACTTTGGTTGCTTCCGCCCCCTGTAAATCCTCCCTTGTGTTTATATGATTATTGAAATATGTTTATATGATTATTGACAGATGTTTATATGATTATTGATGTTTGTTTATATGATTATTGACAGATGTTTATATGATTATTACAGATGTTTATATGATTATTGACAGATGTTTATATGATTATTGACATGTTTATATGATTATTGAGATTGTTTATATGATTATTGACAGATGTTTATATGATTATTGACAGATGTTTATATGATTATTGACAGATGTTTATATGATTATTGATGTTTGTTTATATGATTATTGACAGATGTTTATATGATTATTGACAGATGTTTATATGATTATTGATGTTTGTTTATATGATTATTGACAGATGTTTATATGATTATTGATGTTTGTTTATATGATTATTGACAGATGTTTATATTATTGACAGATGTTTATATGATTATTGATGTTTGTTTATATGATTATTGATGTTTGTTTATATGATTATTGATAGATGTTTATATGATTATTGACAGATGTTTATATGATTATTGATGTTTGTTTATATGATTATTGACAGATGTTTATATGATTATTGATGTTTGTTTATATGATTATTGATGTTTGTTTATATGATTTTTGTGTAATTGCATATTTCGTATCACGAGGTCGACAGCCTCTGCTTCGTGTGTTCGAGTCCCAGCGGGTGCTGGTTCGATGTGACCGGCTGGCGAACTAACATCTTACAACTACAACTACAATGTATTCCTATTGCATTTTGATATGACATCATTTGCTCGGCGCTCAACATATAAGGGTGGTTCAAGGACATGTTGGCCTGTGTCAGGATAATGTGAATGGGTGTGGTATCTTGCCACATGTCTATGGCGTGATACTGCAATGTAGCAGCACTATATCTGTCTCAATAGTTTCATAGCATACTTTCCAAATGACTGAAATACTGTCTGCGAGACATTTAACTCCAGTGAACAAAAAAAAATGATATGGCTTACACGCCTATCAACAAGCAGGTCGCAGGTTCGGTCCCCGGCCGCGATAAACCGTAAAATAGACATTGTATTGGTAAAAGCTCCCAAATTTTGTGTAAAGCAGGTAAGGGTTATTCCAGGACTGTCGGGATCATTTTACCGGGTGTACGTATCTTGTGAGGCCAGCATCGCATGCACATCTTTATCATGTAGCCTGATCATCCCTGTTAGATATTATCGGTGGTAAACATTAAAACCTTGCAATAAACTATAAACAACTAACAAAAAGCATGTTGACTCTGTCACTGTTAAGTCTGTGATGCTGCAATTTCATGTGTAGTCACTGTAAAATAGACGCCCTAAACTGGAAATAGTTTTATCTATACCAATCGTTTGTAATAAGTTTTCCATGCCGCGTGTGCAATGAATTCAAAATTATTGACATTTCATTCACACTGTTTACCTTTTAATGTGATAAACAAATTCTGTGGGGTTTTCATGCAAGTAAAAAATTGATTGGCAAGCGTTCGATTCATCGTGAACAATTTACAGCACCGCGGTTAAGGAGAGTGGATGTTGAAGAAAATGAATGCCCCCTAATATATCACGCTGCGCTCCAAAACACCCATATTGAACTATCAAGTAAAGAAATGTTTACCAAATCCTTTGTAATCTTAGAGGAAAATAATAAATAATGGCAAATCTTGGACTGATATTGAAATATATATACACAGGAATCTTCCGTATGCAAACAAATGTCAATTTCACTGAATGAAATCTACACGCACTCAATTTAGACGTGTAAATTCATTTCCACTAAATAGAAATCAAATACGAGACAAGTAATTGCAGACCAGAACAGGGAAAGAGAGAAGTTGGTCATATATATGCAATTTAAATGGTTGGTAGGCCTGCTGTGGCGAGATATATATCGAGAGTTTGAAAGCTATGGAGTATCGAGTTGGCCCGCGACCAGATAGCACGGAATATATAATGAGTATGAGTAAGTTGTAGATATTCAAGGTGCTCGCTCAGATAAGCGGGGATTAGCAGTCGGGTAATCGGAAAAGAAAAAAAGCTACATTAGGATATGAAGAGACCTGGCAAGTATTACATTTTAATAGTATTTATAGTACAAATGTTGCGTTTGATTTCCACACGGCATAATCATTGTAAATTAGGAATTTTATTTGCAATATACATGTATAGTTAATTTGAATATTTAAATAAATTAAATTCAGGATTTTGGAAATTGTTAAAATGCTACGTAAGAAAGTACCTTTTGGCCAAACACATCTTATATCGAGATACTCACTAAATATCAAAGTTTTCATATTGAATAATATACATGTATATCAGGTGTTATCAATTTAATTCTAAGTGACAATGAACATTGACAGGCCTGTTTTCATTTATTTGCAGTGTATATTGCATATCTTTTCTTTAATTTATGGAAAATGATGATAACACTACACGGACAAATTTCTTCTCCCTTTATGATGGTTTTGTTTGTTTGTTTAGTTTCACTAAAACCTGAAGACGTATAAAGACGATGATATTTCAGGATAGTATATGAGTTTTCAGAGTACATGTATGTTTATTGTTTTGTTTGAAATTATGTTACGCTTCCAGTTATTGCCAAATTAACAACCAGAATAACATTTATTACATTTTCACTACCATAGCGTCAAACGTTTTAAAGTGTAAATGAATAAAAATAAAATAAATAAATAAATAAAATGGATACGAGATGATCCTTTGTATATTGAAATTTGATTGGTCAGCCTTTTATTCATCGCAATTTAAACATTCTTCCACTATATAGCATATATTAAAGATGGAACCAATGATATTCATGACCTCCGACACACTGAAGACAAGGAGATTTTGAAAGCAGTAAGGTCTAAATTGACATTTACCTCTTTTGTTACCTTGACCATTCACCTTCAATAGCCATTTAATCTAGGCAAGGGATAAGTCGTTATTACAATGATTTTGTCTCGAAACAAAATTGTATTCTAACAAAAATATTTACTGAGTTAAACATACTGGCAAAAATGTCAACATACATACAATGAAGGACATGCTTTGTTATAAACAAAATATACTCAGTTTCAAGATAAAGTGTGCACTTATCTCAGCTTTTCGTTACTTTAAATTGTGTTTTCAACACTTTCGAAATCAATAACGTTCATTAATCGCCGGTTGAAACCGGCGACTATATTTGTGACAGTTTAAGATTAAGTCTATGGTAGGAGAAATAAGTGAAATGTGAAAATTAAAATTTATGAATAAGGCCCAAAATAGCTTCGTTCCTCGCCACAAAAATGCCTAAGTGTAACTACTATTGTTTTAGGAAAACTATTCTTGCATGTTTAGCCAACAAGAAAATCAAACGTTTTAAATTGATCCTTGGGACAAGCCATTATTTCAAAGAGATATAACTGCTAAGTCCATTTCCGTTGTCCACTAGCGCTGTATTATTAAATTATGGTTATAAAATAAGGTAATGAGTCTTGCACTTGCAATTACGTTTTTAAATTATTATCATTTTAATATATTTATCGGGAATGCTGTAACAATCACGTGAAAACCACATGATAGCCCTTTTCCGTTTTGTCAACTATTTAGACATATATTGGGATTCATTTTTTTATATATTTTTTTTCAATATTAGATACATGTTGTATTTATGTTTTTGTAATATTGAATATCATCAATTTACCTTTATTAATAAGTACATGTGTTTATAAAATGAAATCCTTATATAAATTAAATAATGATCGAAAGTTTGTTGTTTTAGATTTGCTTCAACATATAAAATTGCTATATATCTTATATACTGTTGTCAAGAGATATAGGGAGTAGCGATGTTCTCAATAAATAGTGTGTTCATCTTTTCTTGTAACGACCGTGCTCACGCAAGGTAAATAGGGTTTTCATATTGGGTTAATTGGCATCGCTTGAAAATTCGATCCTCGTTTATTAAATTTACTTTGATGAACAAAGAAATCATCAAATTAAAAACTCATCTCTCAGCGTCATCAATGCTTTGATTACATTGCTCACCAAATCTTAGAATGACTAGGGTTGAACTAATAACAGGCTATAATTGAGTTTTACTCTCCACCTCTTTCCAAGAATTAATCTTTTATTTCGTAGCGTAGTAAAAAACTTATTCTTGGTCAAAGCTATTAAATCTTCTGTCAACAAACTTCACATACTTGTTCACTACCACAAGGGCTACATTTCCATCAAGGGCCATAACTCTTGGGTCCATTTTTACCAAAAAGTTTTTTTTAACCAAAAACTGTAACCATTGCCATAACTTCTAAACTTTTAAAAATTTTTATTGTTCATATGGGTTTATTTTACCAATTCTATGGTCCGTCAAACTGTAACTTAAACACTGAAAATTATGACTTGCCACTAAACTTCTTCTCTGGCGACTTGATGCTTTAGCATAAACAAGAGGCCCATGATGGCCCTAAATCGCTCGACTGAGATAAATAGGTTGACCCAAGGAACATCTGTACCAATTTATTTTAAAATCTGGCCAGTAGTTTTAAAGAAGATGATTTTTAAAGTTTTCAATTTTTTTTCTTTTTGTTGCCATGGCAACCAGAGTTCTACATGGATCACGTTTATTTTAGCAACTTTTGTGAAGGTTGACCCAAGGATCATTCCTGCCAAGTGTAATCAAATTCTGTCCAGTGGTTTCAGAGGAAATGTTGATTAAAGTTTTCCCTATATACATATAAGGAAAATAAGCCCCGGATCGGAAAATTTTAGCAACTTTGGTACAGGTTGACCCAAGAAACATCTGTACCAAATTGTTTTAAAAATCTGGCCAGTAGTTTTGAAGGAGATGATTATTTTTAGCTCTACTGAGCACAAAGTGCTCAAGGTGAGCTTTTGTGATCGCCCTTCGTCCGGCGTCCGTCGTCGTGCGACGTCCGTCGTCGTCGTCCGTCGTCAACAATTTGCTTTAAACGACATCTCCTCTGAAACCGCTGGACAGAATTTAATGAAACTTAGCAGGAATGTTCCTTGGGTGAGGCTCTACAAAAGTTGCTAAAATAAAGTTGATCCATGAAGAACTCTGGTTGCCATGGCAACAAAAAGAAAAATAATTTGAAAACTTTAAAAATCATCTCCTTCAAAACTACTGGCCAGATTTCAAAATAATTTGGTACAGATGTTCCTTGGGTCAACCTCTACCAAAGTTGCTAAAATTATTTCGATCCATAAAAAAACATGGCCGCCAGGGGCGGAGCTTATTTGCCTTATATGTATATAGAGAAACCTTTAAACAACATCTCCTCTGAAACCACTGGACAGAATTTGATTAAACTTGGCAGGGATGATCCTTGGGTCAACCTTCACAAAAGTTGCTAAAATAAACTTGATCCATGTAGAACTCTGGTTGCCATGGCAACAAAAAGAAAAAAAAATGAAAACTTTAAAAATCATCTCCTTCAAAACTACTGGCCAGATTTCAAAATAATTTGGTACAGATGTTCCTTGGGTCAACCTCTACCAAAGTTGCTAAAATTATTCCGATCCGTAAAAAAACATGGCCACCAGGGGCGGGGCTTATTTGCCTTATATGTATTTAGAGAAACCTTTAAACAACATCTCCTCTGAAACCACTGGACAGAATTTGATTAAACTTGGCAGGGATGATCCTTGGGTCAACCATCACAAAAGTTGCTAAAATAAACTTGATCCATGTAGAACTCTGGTTGCCATGGCAACAAAAAGAAAAGAAAAATGAAAACTTTAAAAATCATCTTCTTCAAAACTACTGGCCAGATTTTAAAATAAATTGGTACAGATGTTCCTTGGGTTTACCTCTACCAAAGTTGCTAAAAAAAACATGGCCGCCAGGGGCGGGGCTTATTTGCCTTATATGTATATAGAGAAACCTTTAAAAAACCACGGACAGAATTTGATTAAACTTGGCAGGGATGATCCTTGGGCCAACCTTCACAAAAGTTGCTAAAATAAACTTGATCCATGTAGAACTCTGGTTGCCATGGTAACAAAAAAAAAAAAAAAATGAAAACTTTAAAAATCATCTTCTTCAAAACTGGCCAGATTTTAAAATAAATTGGTACAGGTGTTCCTTGGGTCAACCTCTACCAAAGTTGCTAAAAAAAATCCGATCCGTAAAAAACATGGCCGCCAGGGGCGAGGCTTATTTTCCTTATATGTAAATAGGGAAAACTTTAATCAACATTTCCTCTGAAACCACTGTACAGAATTTGATTAAACTTGGCAGGAATGATCCTTGGGTCAACCTTCTCAAAAGTTGCTAAAATAAACTTGATCCATATAGAACTCTGGTTTCATTGGCAACAAAAAGAAAAGAAAAATGAAAACTTTAAAAATCATCTTCTTTAAAACTACTTGCCAGATTTTAAAATAAATTGGTACAGATGTTCCTTGGGTCAACCTATTTATCTCAGGTGAGCGATTTAGGGCCATCATGGGCCTCTTGTTCTTTTTGTTGCCATGGCAACCAGAGTTCTTCATGGATCAACTTTATTTTAGCAACTTTTGTAGAGCCTCACCCAACGAACATTCCTACCAAGTTTCATTAAATTCTGTCCAGCGGTTTCAGAGGAGATGTCGTTTAAAGGAAATTGTCGACGACGCACGACACACGACGACGGACGACGGACGAAGGGTGTTCACAAAAGCTCACCTTGAGCACGTTGTGCTCAGGTCTTGTCCTATTTGTCAATGATAAGAAACAGACTGCATTTCTCAATGAAATAGTTCACTTGAATGAAAGAAAGACTAAATATCATTTACATAATTTACTTCTTTATTACCAAATTAATTTAAGCAGAATATAAAACTGTCCCTTCTAGACGATCTAAATGTGACGAAACTTGACTGTCCCAGTCTTACGTGTCTTCATATAGCTCACCATACCTACAGTTACTTAACTACATTGAACACACAGCTTATTGTCCACAATGCTACCGCTCTCACAATAAAAGAACTGCATTAAAGTGTCAATTTTCTGTTTATTTATGTTGATCTTGGCCAACTAAAATCCAAAATAGATAAAAGTTCTAATGGACAACTTTGATGTCATTGTGTGGACTCAATCTTGAGTGAATTAGTCAAATAAAGTAATGTACGTAAAGTTTTCTATAAAAAGTGTTATTTGTTGGAGAAGAATAACTGTCAAAATAAGCAGAAGCCTTGTACACATCAATCGAATGCAGGATAATCCTCGTTATTATCGATATTTCAGCTGTAGTATGTGGGAGAAACCTGTAACCAGTACTGATAACATCGTTCGATGTATGTATGCGTCGCACGTACGTGCATCTATCCACCTCTCTATCTATTCGTCTCTCTATCTATCCGTCTATCGATCAGAAAATTACATAACAAACAGGCAAAATTACCTCTCCAGATATCAACAACGATCGTACCATCTTAATTACTTAAAGTTGCATATTTGTTCTGCCCAATAAATGGCCACTCATTAATTTTGAATGAAACGTCTATCAGTAGAATCGAGGATAAGATCTAAGCAAGTCGATATGACGTACTCTGTCTTACTCACCTGTGAAATGTCCGCACGGTATATTTAAAGGTAGAACATGTAAATACAATCATAAGTGACAGTCATGTTAATTAATGCGAGAGAATTTTATGAAAATCAATATTAAATCAGAAATATTTGTTGTAATTTATTCTAAAATTTTAAACACTTTCGCCTAAACACACTTTTAATATATAATTCTGCCATACGTATTCAGACTGCAAGTGATTATACATTGGTATAACTGGCCAAGCAATCCACTAACAGGCAATCTTGCCAAAAGAAAAACTAAAAATACTATGTTGAATTGTTTTCTTTATTAGGTAAAAGAAAACCCAACCTCGGACTCTGTATGACTGTAACAAAATAAAGGCAAGGCGGTAGAGATCCGAGGTACGGCGGTTAGGTATAAAACAAACACGGTGTGGGGGTCAGAGTTGATTTATTAGTTTGTTAGCTATTGTAAAAAGAACAAACATATATTTGTGAAAGATTTTAACAGTCTATTGGTTTGATAACGTGGTGGCGGGGCCCACAGTCAGGTTCGACGTATAACGGCACCTCGCTGTTTGATCTGGGCCACAGTTAACGGATATTGAATATAATTACATCTATCGTTAATACTAGCGTAGAGAGATATTACTTTCTAACTTGACATAAAAAGAAAAAAAACAACATTTTTCATTTATTGTAACAATCGGGAAACCCTTCAGAGTTCACGAGCATTTGTTTGCTGTCACGACTGATAATGTTTTCCAAATGTAAGAAACTGATTTAAGACCTTTTGAAGAAGAAAAGATTTCCCACACTCGTTAAAACACATGGTCAAACGCAAATACTTTACACCTGCACTAATTCAGTACGCCCTTCTCTATTTAAAGGTACGGAAGGCACCGAAATGTGAGGGCTTGCTGGAAGAGTTATTTGATTGGTTAAGAAGAAACTTTCCTTTCACTGATTGGTCATTTTCACTGGGTTTCTCTTTGATACCCACAGTACTCAATATTTGGGACCATCTGCATAATAAGCCACGAGACCGCCATGTTACAAGATGCACTGGCTTAACTCGTGATCTTGGTTAAGTCACGAGACCGCGGTACAGGGCCATGTTACAAGATGTACTGGCTTAGCTCGTGATCTTGGTTAAGTCACGAGACCGCAGTACATGGCCATGTTACAAGATGCACTGGCTTAGCTCGTGATCTTGGTTAAGTCACGAGACCGCAGTACAGGGTCATGTTACAAGATGTACTGGCTTAACTCGTGATCTTGGTTAAGTCACGAGACCGCAGTACAGGGCCATGTTACAAGATGTACTGGCTTAACTCGTGATCTTGGTTAAGCCGCCTCAAACATTCGTGCACATGCGTTCACCCATGTATATTCAAGCTCAACTCGCGAAAGCCATGCACCATATATTACTTAACAAATATTGTTATTTTTTAATTAAGAAAATTGCTTATGTCAACGTAATTGTGTACTTGAATATTTCGTAAAACAGAAAAGTTTTTTTTACATTAAAAACTTAATTGTAAGTATTGTTGGTGGAATTTGACTGAGCCAGATCGAGGTTGAGCTCCGCTAGTGACACTATTCTTTCACTGTCGTCTAAAATGCTGACAAGTTGCTAAAATCAAAATTATAGCATAGTTGTACTGAATACATAATCCATGAGATCATTTCAATTCCACAAATCGAACAGTACCTGTGATATGAATTTTTGAAACTGAACTTGACTGCGAGGTTATGGCTTTAAACATTGTCACGAAACTTCAAAATGATTGCTTTAGAAATGAAGATGCTAGAGTGTAAACAGTGAAATCAGGCATTTTTATTAATTAAATGACCTATTTTTCCGATAACAGCCATAGTTGAATTGGAGAAGAGAGTATGGCTTTAACATTATCATATAGTCTGAAAATGGTTGCTTAAGAAATGAAGATGCTAGAGTGCAAACGAAGTGAAATCTGGAATTTTTAGCTCGACTATTCGAAAAATAGTGAGAGCTTTCCTAGTCATCCTGACGTCGGCGTCGGCGTAACACTCAAAGTTAAGGTTTTGTGTGTAAGTTTTTTCTGTCTTCTTATATATCCACAACCACCAAAGGTCCATTCACTTGAAACTTTACAAATGTATTTTGGGTCATAATTGTAATTCACTGACCAATACCCATAAATTCTAGCATGGATTTGTGAACTTCGAAATTCCTGGTTAAGATAACGCGTGCAAATTCAATATCCACAACCACCAAAGGGATTCGCTTGAACTTAACACATGTCCTCAGGGTCATAATTGTACACCACTTACCAAGACCCATAACTCTAGCATGGATTTTACTGAATTATTCCCCTTTGTGAACTTAGAAATTCCTGTTTAAGATTATGCGTGCAAATTCAATCTCAACAACCACCAAAGGCATTCACTTGAAACTTAACACATGTCTTTCAGGGTCATGATTGTAGCTCACTGACCAAGACCCATAACTATAGCATGAAATTTAACGGAATTGTTCCCCTTTGTGACCATATAAAAATACACCCATAAATAATTCAAAGTCGTGTTATTGCTTTGATACTTTGTATACTTGTTAAGCAACATGAATGCAATGAAAGAGTTTTGGTTTTTTAAAGCACGAGAATATCAATCCCCACAACTCTTGTTTAATGTAAAAAGGGCCGCAACTCCTGACTTAATTAACCGATATTAGAAATAATTGAACTTGGCCAAGACATTATTACTATAAACATTGTCATAAAGTTTGAAAATGTTTGCTTAAGAAATGAAGATGCTAGAGTGCAAACACGACGGACGGACGACGGACATTCATCGACCCTAACAGTTCATTCTGAGCATATGTGCTCAGGTATGTAATAATAATATAATGTGTTTCAAATCTTAAAGTACCAACAATGTGTTGGTACAGAATCTGATTCTTTCAGTTGAGGCTGTCAGATGTTTAATGAAACGAAGGCCTTGTGAAACCCACAAACCGTTGAGATGGATAAGTGATATGAGATATAAGAACATTCTTCACCATAAGTGATATGAGATATAAGAACATGCTTCACTATAAGCGATATAAGATATAAGAACATGCTTCACTATAAGCGATATAAGATATAAGAACATGCTTCACCATAAGTGATATAAGATATAAGAACATGCTTCACTATAAGCGATATAAGATATAAGAACATGCTTCACCATAAGTGATATAAGATATAAGAACATGCTTCACTATAAGCGATATAAGATATAAGAACATGCTTCACTATAAGCGATATAAGATATAAGAACATGCTTCACTATAAATGATATAAGATATAAGAACATGCTTCACTATAAATGATATAAGATATAAGAACATGCTTCACTATAAGTGATATAAGATATAAGAACATGCTTCACTATAAGCTATATAAGATATAAGAACATGCTTCACTATAAATGATATAAGATATAAGAACATGCTTCACTATAAATGATATAAGATATAAGAACATGCTTCACTATAAGATATAAGAACATGCTTCACTATAAATGATATAAGAACATGCTTCACTATAAATGATATAAGAACATGCTTTACTATAAGTGGTATTATATTTCAGAACATGCTTCACGATAAATGGTTTAAGATATGAGAGCATGCTTCATGAAACATGCTTTACGATGAGTGGTATAAGATATAAGAACACGCTTCAAGAAACATGCTTCACGATAAATGGTATAAAATATAAGAACATGCTTTACGATAAGTGTATATATTAGAACATCTTCACGATAATGTTTAAGATTAGACATGCTTCATGAAACATGCTTTACGATAAGTGGTATAAGATATAAGAACATGCTTCAAGAAACATGCTTCACGATGAATAGTATAAGATATAAGAATGTGTTTCACGATAAGTGGTATAATATTTAAGAAGATGCTTCACGATAAGTCGTATAAGATAAGAGATTATGCTTCATGAAACATGCTTTACGATAAGTGGTATAAGATATAAGAACATGCTTCAAGAAACATGCTTCACGATGAATGTATGGTATAATATTTAAGAAGATGCTTCACGATAAGTCGTATAAGATAAGAGATTTGCTTCATGAAACACGCTTCACGATAAATGGTTTGATTTGATTTTGATTTGATTTATACAAATTTTATTTCCAATTACAAAATATTGGTACAGATAACAATTTACAAACAGAATAGATGTTACAATTGTTGACAAAAGGGTTAAGTCACAAGTTCTCAAACTTAGATTCGACTCTCCCCTGTCAAGAGAATAAATGTAAATAAATTTATATGACGGGAATATGTATATGTACTTGGCATATACATGTAGTAATAATGGTAATAAAACTACTAATAATAGTTATAGTAATAACAGTAATAATAACCAAAAAAGAAAAACATACATTGAACGTGTAATTAAGAGCGAGAGAAAGATAGAGATATAGAAAAAAGAAGAAAAGGAAGAAAAAGAAGAAGAATATCAGAGCTGGATGGTTTGTCTGATTTATAATCCTAATATTCCCTGAAGCGTTTTGTGTTTTTGATATGTTTATGGACAGCATTTACTATACTTATGTTGTCTTCTTGAGAAATGATATAAGATATAAGAAAATGCTTAAC
This sequence comes from Solen grandis, assembly GCA_021229015.1. Classification (NCBI taxonomy): domain Eukaryota; kingdom Metazoa; phylum Mollusca; class Bivalvia; order Adapedonta; family Solenidae; genus Solen; species Solen grandis. Next base: position 36,049,113 of record CM037777.1, on the reverse strand, counting down.
AATAAGTGATATAAGATATAAGAAAATGCTTAACAATAAGTGATATAAGATTTAAGAACATGCTTCACGACCAGCGTGAATTAAATTGTTCGAAACCTAATCATCAATTTGAGCTACCAGCTGATTCATTCATTCATATACGGCACATTTATTATCATGCGTTTTCTTTTCTGGAAATATTTTGGGAGCACAGGTACTCATTAAACATATATATTTTGATATGTATAATAAGAATTGGATTTCGGAGTACTCATGACAAAATACAATGGTTTTATTAGCTCACCTGAGCACAACGTGCTCAAGGTGAGCTTTTGTGATCGCCCTTCGTCCGTCGTCCGTCGTGCGTCGTCAACAATTTGGCTTGTTAACACCATACTTTTTGGGCAATCTTTATGAAACTTGGTCAGAATGTTTGTCTCCATAAAATCTTGGAAAAGTTCGAAATTGGGTCATGTGGGGTCAAAAAGTAGGTCATGACGTCAAATCTTAGAAAAAACCTTGTTAACACTCTAGGGGACATATTTTTTGGCCAATCTTCATGAAACTTGGTCAGAATGTTTGTCTCCATAAAATCTTGGACATGTTCGAAATTGGGTCATGTGGGGTCAAAAAGGATGTCATGAGGTCAAATCTTAGAAAAACCTTTTTAACACTCTAGAGGCCACATTTTTGGCCAAATCTTTATGAAACTTGGTCAGAATGTTTGTTTCCATAAAAACTTGGACAGGTTCGAAATTGGGTCATGTTGGGTCAAAAAGTAGGTCATGAGGTCAAATCTTAGAAATACCGTGTTAACACTCTAGAGGCCACTTTTTTGGCCCAATCTTCATGAAACTTGGTCAGAATGTTTGTCTCCATAAAATCTTGGACAAGTTCGAAAGTGGGTCATGTGATGTCAAAAAGTAGGTCAATATGAAAAATCCAACATATGTTGCTCATTTATAATCAGGTGAGCGATTCAGGGCCATCATGGCCCTCTTGTTGATTCATATTATAGCTTCATATCAATTTAAGTTATTTACCAATATCGAGTGCAAACTCAGCGGCGCCATACCGCTATTTGTAGGATTTTTTCTTACCAAGTTTTATACATGTGTTCACACCTAGTACAGTGCTTTTGTTTTTTTAAAAACTCGAGATCAATTATTTAATATTGTTTACTTTTCAACTTTTCTGTTGTTATTCATCAAATATTTATGTATATTCACATATTTTCCCAACTCAGATGTATACCACTGTGCTTCATAGTGTTACTAATTAAACAAATCAATAGCACCATGGTATGTTGGTGAAAGTGAATCACGCGCTCATTTGTAATGCAAAAATGCATTGTCCGAAGTGTCCGAGAGGTTAGAGAGTTTGCCTCGGGAGTGGGGTGGGGTCTTGGTTCGATCAACGATCTGAAATATTGTAGGTGGGACATTAAACACAATAAAAATAAACAGAGATAATTAAAATATTTGATTTTGGTTTATGATAACTTAAAAAAAAAAAAAAAAAAAAAATAAATAAATAGTATCAACCAATTTTCTGTAGAACTAAATATACCTTATATGAGATATAGATACCTCAAATTAAACCAAGATGACAAATGACAGTGTCACCACTCTGTAATGCTCTACAATCCATACACTCAATACGTACATGCCAATTCTATCACCATTAAAGATGGCTCAATTTTCGTAGAAAGGGTAATAAAAAATCAAAGGACTGTAGGGCTAACTGCACTGTCACTTAATGTGCATAGAGTGGCAGTTTGGAGTAAATAAAGCCTTCACAGCACTTCAGCTGGACACATAAGCAATGTAAGTAGACAATTGATTTGCGTATATAAATTCCCCATCAACTGGAGCCACTTGGCCAAATGATCTCAACGTTTAACCGACTGTGATTGGTGTTTTGATTTCCGTCTCACGGACATTTAAAAACATATACTCGTAACAAATAAAATACTACCCATCCGTACATTTTATTCCTCATAAACGGAGGACCCAAACTTAGCTGATTGATATCTGACCTTCACGGACGTCACTGTACCCAAAACTGCCATAATTCTGAGTCAACACAAATAACTGCGGATTCGAAGATTGTGGCTACGAGCCGTCGGAAACCATTAGTGCAAAGTACCGATCCAATCCCGATCGACAAAAATTGAAATAAGCTAACACGCTAAGAATGATTAGTTTCCCAATTAACACAAAACAAACAAGCCTGGTGTACGTTAAATGTGGAATCAGTGGATAATATTGCTGATATCGACCATAATGATAGAGCTCGAGAGCAAAGAAATCGATGGTCTATAGATTATTTGATAGTGAAACTGATGAGCTTATCTCACAGAAAAGTAAATATAACGCTAGCCAATGTGACCAGGAGGTTAAAACTTGAAATCGTAAATAATCCTGCCCTGCATGAGACATCTGTTCAATTTCGAAAATACTCTCAGGGATAAATAATCCTTCTTCATATTTATAGATGTTCGGGCGTTTTATTAAAACAATCTGCTAAAGGGGAATACTGGCAACTCCATAGATAAAATGCTCAATTTAAGACGATTCACCTTTTACCTCCTTCAAACGACTTTTGACGTCTTGTCAAACAGAAGAGACCCTGATTAGACACCCCCTGATCAGACAGCTCCTGGAAGAAACTGTCTGGTAAGGGTCAATTTGTCTATTTGCTCCTTCTCGACTGTTGCCCAGATTCAATAGTCTGCACAGCATTTTTTTTTTGAAAACATATCATTTAGAGTTCAGTTAATCAATATTTCAGTTAATCAATATTTATCAAATAATACATTTGAACACGAAAATGAATAGGGTATAGGATACCCAGCTTAATCAGTAATACAAAATCATACGTCCATTAATATTTTGTTAAGATGAATAAAATAAGAATAACTACTTACTAGTGAATATTATACTTAAAGATAGGATCGACTTATGAGTCCTTTTTCCCTAGTCTTTATTCCGATTTTTCTCTTCTCTTTAGTTGAACAGTTTTTAAAAAAGATTATTCATTAGTTATAAGTATACATGTATATATTTTTCTTACATGTACTGTTTAATGATGTCATTGTTGTTCTTTAAAAATATACTTTGTCATGTTATAGAAGACGGACCGTAACTATGTTGCGAAAATATGTGGTCCGATTTAATATCCCATGCATTATCAAACAAAATATGTTAACACTATCAGAAAATAAGAAGGATGTGTATATAAGCCGTCTTTTTCGGTCGTTAGGCCGTTTATTTTCACCCTGACTTTCTATGAAACACACAGTAAAGAAGCGGAATAAAATTAGGCGTTTCATTGGTCATTTTATATTTTGCAAAATTCCCATTGGTCATTGTAAAATTAGTCAAAGGAAAGGAGTTGCGGAAACGAGTTCTTTAGATCTCTGTTTGTTTTAAAAGTTGAAGTTTCTTCCCCTGCGAACGATTTGTCCCGAATAGTAAGACACTGCACCTTTTTAAGGTAAAATGAAAGAGTAGAACGCTAAAAAATAGGAAACACATAGATTTCGGAATTGATTGTTCGACCCTGACAGATCCTATATTCAACAAAAACGTAACATCCAGTTTCGTTTTGTAGCCCGCGAAACGAAGTCGAATGCGCAGATGTCTTAAGACTGTAAGTGTCTACTAAGATTGTACAAATTATTTGGATCCGTGGTATTTCAAAGAGCTGCACTGACACAGGAATTACACAACTATTAAACCAACAACAAAATCTATTACATGCTAAACCATTCAGACACTAATCATCAAGCTGGTTACCACGGCTGAGTATCCTTTTTAAAGATATTTCTTGTTTAAATAAAAATTCCTAGGCTTGCAGTTATTTCAGCAGAGCATATCGAAACTGTTTTAATGTATACTATTACTAATTATAATAAACTTTTTATTTTTAGAGGATAAGATATATGCAAAGCCATTCTACTACTACTATATAATGCTCTTAATAAGTACATAATACATTTTTAACTCGTCTGTTTTGAAGAAAAAGTCAAGCTATTATGATTGCTGGTTCGACGTTGTCGTTGTTGTTGTAGTCATTTAGCAAAAACATTAATGTAGCTCATTACTCAAACACTTTAAAAGGTATGAACACGAAAATTGAAATACTTTATAATTATGAACATGCGCAGTTGTAAGACATGGGTCATTATTCTGAAAGCTATGTTTTTAGAGTTATGCCCCTTTATAACTTAGAAATTTGGTCAAAATTGCTTATTGAGTAGAATGATTTGAAAACTATGAAAGATATCAACACAAAACTTGAAATTCTTGATAATCACGACAAGGTGCAGTTGTAAGACATGGGACATTGTTCTGAAAGCTATATTTTCAGAGTTATGCCCCTTTATAACTTAGAATTTTGGTCAAAATTGCCTATTGAGTAGAATGATTTGAAAACTATGAAAGGTATCAACACGAAACTTAGAATTCTTGATAGTCATGACAAGACGCAGTTTTAAGACAAGGGACGTCATTCTGAAAGCAATAGTTTCGAAGTTATTTTTTTAACCTTTTTAACTTAGAAATTTTGTTAAAATTGTTTTTATTTAAAGCGATTACATTTCTTTTACACTATTTTTTTTTCTTTTTCCTATTTATTAAACAGTTACTCTTTATAACGTATGGTGTTCAAACTTGAAATCTCAAATCTTACCCCACTTTGTCGACATGTAAAACAGACGAGCGTTGGCGCCGCTCTGCGGAGCTCTAGTTTATTTACTAAAAGTGAACAAATTGACTTCCATCAATATGTGATATCATAAGAATGAAAATGATTCAAAATATGTGAAACTATACGTATGCGTGTAAGTTAGCATAATGACATAATTATTATTTTATTTTGATTTTTAAGCAATTTTATTTAAAAATCAATGAGTATTATATGCTGAAATCTGAATAAATGACTGAGTAAACAATTATAAAGGATATATCCCAACGAAAGACTGTCGAAGATGAAACAAGAAATATCACTTAAAAGATCATCGGCGTTGGATTGGGATTAAAGTTTTGGAGAATGTAGAATGTGCGTCCCCTCCGCCGCAGTCGGCGGAGTAAACATTGAAATGAAGCGCACTGTAACATTAGTATATAAAAGACAGTTGAGGAAACTTCTTGGATAAGTGTCAGTATTTTGACTTTATTAGGCATGTCATGGGATTAAATTCAGAAGGACTCTATTCAATACGTATTGGTTACAACTAGGGAAGTTAGAATAAGAGCTAAACCAAATAATATCTAATATTTGTAGGACTTTATAGGTTTAACCTATGTTTTTGTAATTGAATTTTATCTTTCGGTCAAGTTAAAAAAGGCATAACGGAATACATTTAATGAGCAGAATGTAGCTCGTTATCATCGAAAACATCTCAAATATACAACAAAGTCTCCTATCGATCTAGCACGTCCACGATCCCAGGCGCTTTGTCTTTGAATACACTTCTGCAGTCAATAGGGACTGTCAATCGTCTACGTAACACAGACATCCACAGCCGGGTGTCAAGTACCGGATAAAATGTTACATATATTTGTTTGTATACAAGATCGTGGAGGGGCTTTTATAGAAATGTGTTAGATGCATTTCAAGCATCGTGTCTCATGTTTTTATGGGTTTTAAATATCTTGCGTCGGATATCAAAGGTAAAGCCTCGTTGTTATTTTGTTTTATTTAAATCTTGATGTGTTTGTCAAACGCTTCGCAAACTTCATACACCATTTTTATCGCATTCTAGTATATTACTTTAAAGAGTGTGTTTATGTAAATGATTTTTGTTGTATCGGTTCTAGCTTACGGGATTTTTTGTTTAAATGTTCACGGCGGTTGTTTATAATTTTCATAAATTCTTCTGAGCGAGTATGGAACAGCACGCTAATATGTGGCAGTTATCAAATATCTAGATATTAAGTAAATAAAAAATAATTATTCCGCTCTACGTAATTTCAAATGCAGACGACACTAGATATTTTTGCGGAGCAGTCTGTGATGTAAGTTCATTCTCACGAGCTCAAGTTTGTTTACAAAAGAATGACGCTCTCAAATAACGTTTCTGATTGTTTAAATATTTACCCTCTTAATGTAAAATAAAAATGGGGATCTGGTATTGATTGTTGATATAGATACTTTGTATATCCCAATTTACATATGTACAATATCATATCGATATATTTAATACAATACCTCGTGCTAAAATATCGATATCATAATGATAAGTCATTTTCTTAACTGTGTATTACTACTATCTATTAAATATATTGTAGAGGGAATATCAAACAGTCATCGAAACGTTTGATAACGACTCTAATGTATTAAGATGACACATAAATACTTATTCAGTCCAACCTGTCTGAAGCGACCAGTCGTAGAGACAAGTGACCGCTTAGCCGAGGTGACCGATAAATGGAAGTTAAATTTAAGATGAAATGTCGTTTTCGGTATTTCACACACACACACACACACACACACACACACACACACACACACACTTATTGATTGTGAGTATTGTATGATTGAAGCTAGGCAAAAAAGATGCACACTCATTTAAATGACCAAATGTGTGTATCTTTTGTTGCCTATCTTCAATACGAATAATGTTTGTTTCTATTAAAGATATGTTATGTTTGAACAAAAATATACCCGACCAAAATGTTTACAAATAAAACTCAGAATTTTAGTCGTCGACTTTGCTCGAACCAGATTTAATGACCAAGTAGTTCTATTGACGAATTCCATAACCCCTCTGATAAAATATCGAATATTTCTTGCTAGTAATTAAGATTCTAATTTATGTCAAATTAGTCAAGTACTTGAATATTTCGTAAAACAGGAATCTATCAAGTTTAAGAGTTGAAGTATCAATGATATATAGCGCTATGTATTGTCGCCGGAGGTCGAGTCTGCTCTCCAATCCTATCATTGTACTGGAATGATTCAGTATGCAATGATGTATAAAGGGAGTTATCTAAAATTTGTTCATATCAATGATCTAAGTCTGCAGCAGCTCGGTACAGACATAAATCATAAAGTCAACTACAGCACTACCACCAGTCAACTACATAATTATCACCAGTCAACTACATCATTATCACCAGTCAACTACATCATTATCATCAGTCAACTATATCATTATCATCAGTCAACTACTTCATTATCATCAGTCAACTTCATCATTATCATCAGCCAACTTTATCATTCTCATCAGTCAACTACATCATTATCATCAGTCAACTATATCATTATCATCAGTCAACTACATCATTATCATCAGTCAACTATATCATTATCATCAGTCCAACTACATCATTATCATCAGTCAACTACATCATTATCATCAGTCAACTACATCATTATCATCAGCCAACTACATCATTATCATCAGTCAACTACATCATTGTCATCAGTCAACTATATCATTATCATCAGTCAACTACATCATTATCATCAGTCAACTATATCATTATCATCAGTCAACTACATCATTATCATCAGTCAACTATATCATTATCATCAGTCAACTACATCATTATCATCGTCAACTACATCATTGTCATATAGTCAACTACATCATTATCACCAGTCAACTACATCATTTACATATTGTCAACTACATCATTGTCATATAGTCAACTACATTATTATCATCAGTCAACTACATCATTGTCATATAGTCAACTACATCATTAACATATAGTCAACTACATTGGACTCAAGTATTATGTTGCATGAATCTAATGTAAGGCGGTAACAGACACGTGTCACGGAATGAATCAAATGTTCAATTATAGGTTTCAAGCGTATACCGGTTTATATTATAAAATCACGAACTTAAATCAAACACATACTCAGTCGTTGGGAAAAACGAATTGAGAAGACGATCAGAATGAAAATATAAAGTATAAATGTTGCTAACTCATCGAGAAATATATCACTTTCACGCTGGTATAATAAGAATTCTGGTTTTTAAAAGATTTCAAGGGACACACATGAAAATATTATTGTTGGGTACACTTCAACTTTTGAAACTACTCATTTTTTTCATGGATTATAAGAAAATATATAAAGTATAAAGGTAGATAAGCACTAGTTTCATTCAGATCTTAGAGTTTTTTACTTTAAGGTATACCCCCCCCCCCCATATTTCTATGAAACTTTGTCACTTTGAGGACATCCAAAAATAAAAATGCATAAATATGTTTCACCGAGAGTATTTCCAGACTTAATTAGATGTAGGGGAGATAATCTGTATTTAAGTTAACATTGAAGCCTATGGGAAAATATACAATTTCTGTGAATATGAAAAACTGAATTTGATTTTCGAGGAAAACTCACGGAAGAAAGATGCATTATATGATTCTGATTCAGATTTCATGAACACGTAAACTTAACTTTAGGAAAATGGAGAAAATCACTTTTTTGTAGTTTTCAGGGGAGATAACTCATGAAAACAAAATTATAAAGGGGAAATATTGAAAGAAATTTGTATATTTCATAACATGTCAATTTGCCTTTAAGATTTCCATGGTTTGACATTTTAAAAGCTTATATTGTGAAGTTATATGCATGGCTTTGATGATTATTATGGGGCATATACCTTAACCGGAAGTGAATTACAGGGCATAAACCTAATCTTGAAACAAAAAGGAAATGTATGCACATTTTGTCAAAACACACACACACGCGCGCGCGTGTTTCTGTATAAAATGACTCTCAATTAATATATTTGAGTGGTTTTAAGGCATAATGTTGAAAAAAGTTGCATATTTATTATAGAGAAAAACAGTCAGTTCTGAGGCATACTAAGAATACATGCTGTAACCAATGTAATAGCTTGAGGTTCTAAATCTTTAAAGTGTTCGTTCACAAATGATCGGTTTAAATAACAAGAAATATCCTTAAAAATATCATTAGCGTTGAAGGGGTTTAAGAAAAAAGTAGAGAATCATGGTAGAGCACGCCCGGTTATATAAGTAAAGCTTCCTTTCCAACGCTAGCGTATTGTCGACTGAAGTATACTGTAAATCAGGAGATATTCTATAAGGTCCTCCTGTGCGGGTGTTTATAACGTTCGATCCGAAATAGGTATCAATGTGCATCTAAGAGAGATATTTTTATAAAACAACCATATATACAAAATAACTTTAATTCTTTAATACTTTATAAATATTTCTTGAATACGATGTTTTTATTTCATCTAGTTGTCAATTCTTGAAAACAAATAATGGTACGTAACTTATATAGGAATATCTACCGATGAAAATCGTAAAGGTATTCATTCGCCACTGTCTTACGTCATCATCCATAAATAGGACATAAATTCGGCAAGTGTAGGTCACATTGCATGGGAAAACGCTTTTTCGTGAAAATCAGAACGGGGAAATCCGGTATACCCGAAGTAAGCGCTTGCTGTACCACGTGACACAGTCTGCAAAATTGCGTCTTCATCAGTTCTGGGTTTCAGCCTGTGAATAGAGCACATGCGCGAAGAGTAAATGTGATCAGTCAAAAGACGGTATAAATCATATTTTTAGTCAATAACCATATGTGAACGAACCCCTTTATGTTAAAACAGTCCTTACTCACTAGATATTATTATAGTAACCTAAAACTTCGAATATGGTGGTTGAACATAAATGTTATGGCGGTATTATTTAAGACTCTCTCTCTCTGTTTGAATACATGTAAAACAGTTTGATAAATTTATATTTACAGATAAGTCTCAAATCACCTGCATGAATTGTACGTGTCATATTAGGAATATAAATGCACACACAAAGAGCCTGCTACCGATAGTTCCAATAAGCTGGTACCGGCGACACAGTCTCCGTGACCAATTTATTTAGTACCGTGAACAGTAATAAAAACAACAGTTTTTTCTACTTCTAAGTTTATTTAATTTGACACATTCGATTATATCTGTATCTATTTTATACATTTTTATAAGTCCAATGGAACCTCAATGATCCGAACACCGCTAAACAAAATTCTTCGTATTATCGGATTAGTTACTGCCATCGGCTCAAATCAAACGTCTTCAACGCAATTATATTTCATATGTCTTTATTGAAGTTTCAAGGACAAACCATTAACACGAAAACAAAATCCATGAACTAATCACTCAACGTGGATATATTTTTATTTATCTTTCAGATTTTTCCCACCCCACAACTCAGCATATGTGGAATATATTGGACGTCCGCCATGAAAGAAGTCAGGACTAGGTATAAACCCCTGGCGTACTTGTGATATCAATCAGATTTGGTTTGGCATCAATCGACGCGTTCACAATGCCGATCTAATAGGATTAAAATCGGAGTTAAATGTTTAATGACATCAACAACATTTTAATAGGTTTAAATAAGATTTAATGAAAATGCAGAAAGTAAGTTTACCGCCACTACGGAGCGGGATTCATATAAACAGTGTCACACAGAGAGAACCATCGAGGAGTTGGTCCAGATACAAAAAGCTCTTGATCGACAATCCAAAAGATTCGAACTTACTGCAAAGACAAAAGCTCTGGAATTTTCAGAAAGTGAACAGGGGCGCTTTCCGATCTAAACTAGCTTCCTTACCGGATATACCATATCGTGTGCATTCAAATGTGAAGGAAAAAGTTAGTGTAGCAGTACAAACAGAATTTTCTGCCCGAGTAACCACGGGACTTCGTGTGATATTTCCTAACCTCAATGGAAGCAGACGACCTAGTGTTTTCAATTTGTCACACAACAGTGATTCTGACGATGAAGATGACGTCACTCCGGTTGACAAAGCCTGTTCTCCTATGCACTTAGATGACTTAGATATATACGCAGACGATTTTGAAGAGGTCAGTTCCGTGGAGGATCCAGGATTTGAATTCGATTCTGTGTTAAAAAAGAAAAACGCAGGGACCATGACGGAGGAAAGATTGAAAAAGAAAACAAAGAAGAAAAAATATGTGCGAATAAGAAATAAGGAAAGGGGATCTATTCTTCTAAACGCAGGCCACACGCCTAATAGTGAAAGTGCAAAGAAAAATGTTAAATTTGCATATGAGCAAGAATTTGCAGACATTGCAACTCAGACTCCGGAAGTTCCGGAAAGAGAACCAACGAAGTTAGACGAAGGGGAAGAACCAACAGAATCCTTTGAAAAACTAGATCTGGAGCTCATTGACACTGCAAGGTCTGACAATGTCGAACCCCTGTTTGAAACTCGACCCATTTCGATTGCGTCAAATTCGGAATTGAGAATCTCGGCAGAAAATGTGGGTCATTCTAGTCAGGCACTACATGACCCACTGTCGGTTTTGGACATTCTGAGTGGAGGTCAGACGAACAGAATCAGGACTGTAAATTCTAAGAAACGCAGCTCACGGAAATCTGATAATGCTAAGAAATTGGTCACTGATCCTGATGCGGATAGAGTTTGGTTTGAAAAGATTGTTGGAGATAAAGAAGTTATAGACACCGGAACTTATGCAAGCTTTGAAAGGACAAGGCCAAATAATGGCCAGGACACACAATCTGATTCCAATACTGATCGCTATAATGACTTTACTAAGGCCTATGCTAGGAAGAATTTTACACCTCGTATAAATGACGAATTTCCACAATACCATTCTGTGCTAGCCAAAGACAGAAAGGTTGCCTCAGTAGCAGCTTCTAATGGTCCTAGAACGAAAAATTCTAGACGTGGCATGTTAGGTATAGGGAAATCGTATTGACAGTATTTCACTTAGACTTGCTCCTTCTATGTAATAATCGAAACAAAATACATTCAGTATTATCATTTTGCCATGTTTGAATGTTTCATATAGTTCTAAAGCAGCTCGTTCACAGATGATCGGTAGAAAAAAAGTTTTTAGACGGCGGCAGCCGTCTTAAGTAGGTGGAAATCAAAAGCAGACCTTGCTGATTTGCATACTTTCCACGGCACATTTAACTGTACTTCTCCGCGCTTAGTGGGTATCCATGCAATGCAATTCTGCACTAACGAATACGAGTTGAATATGTAACACAGACGTTTAAATCATAACCATAACCGACTTTAATGTGTTATTGTTTGTTAACATGTTTTCTTTTACCATTAATTTGCACTGGAAACATCCATTTTAAGCGTGAACAAACTTTCCGTGACATTTCTTAATCAGAACAGCGACCTATTTTACATACGTGAAAATCTACTACTGTAAAAAGAAACAAGAGGGCCATGATGGCCCTGAATCGTTCACCTGATTATAAATGAGCAGCATATGTTGGATTTTTCATATGGACCTACGTTTTGACCCCACATGACCGAACTTGTCCAAAATTTTGTGGAAATAAACATTCCGACCAAGTTTCTCGAAGATATGGCCTAAAATATGTGGCCTCTAGAGTGTTAAGGTTTTTCTAGATTTGACCTCGTGACCTACTTTTTGACCCCACATGACCCAAATCGAACTTGTCCAAGATTTTATCGAAACAAACATTTTGACGAAGTTTCATGAAGATTGGGCCTAAAATGTGGCCTTTAGAGTGTTAACAATGTTTTTCTAAGATTTGACCTCATGACCTTCTTTTTGACCCCACATGACCCAATTTCGAACTTGACCAAGATTTTATGGAAACAAACAGTTTGACTAAGTTTCATGAAGATTGGGCCTACGAGTGTTAACAAGGTTTTTCTAAGATTTGACCTCGTGACCTACTTTTTGCCCCTACATGACCCAAATTCGAACTTGTCCAAGATTTTATGGAGACGAACATTCTGACCAAGTTTCATGAAGATTTGGCCAAAAATATGGCCTCTAGAGTGTTAACAAGGTTTTTATAAGACTTGACCTCGTGACCTACTTTTTGACCCCTCATGACCCAATTTTCGAACTTGTCCAAGATTTTATGGAGACAAACATTCTGACCAAGTTTCATGAAGATTGGCCTAAAAATATGGCTCTTAGAGTGTTAACAAGCCAAATTGTTGACGACGCACAACAGATGACGGACGCCGGACGAAGGACCATCACAAAAGCTCACCCTTGAGCACGTTCCTTTACAGGAAATAGCGTTACGAACGGTATTGAATCTATTTTTAGAATTATAAAATCTATATTTAAGATTTATTTCATAGTGACTTATCACATTCACTCTTCGTGTATGCGCTCACTTCAGACTGAAAAATTATCATTTACGAATTCGCTACCCGAAATTGGTGAAGATGCCATGTTGCTTAACGTGTCACTTGGTACAGCAAGAACTTCTGTGCAATGTGCCTTACACTTGTCGTGTTTGTATGTGTGTGTTGGGGTGGGGTTTCAGGAAATAAGAACTTAACCAATATTAATGAGAGGAAATAAAAAAATCTATTTCTACTGAACATCTGGGAATTTCCACAAATTATCAATTAACATATACATGTACATGTATAAGCAGCCGAGTTTCGAAGCGCAGTCCCCGATAACTGAAAAGTGGAGACGTATATACACAGAAAATATACTCTGTGAAATACTTAATTTTGAGTAACTCACCTGTTTAAAGTGACCACTTGTCTTTTTCTTGGCTCTCCGTCCATTGCGCATTGTGTTTATTGCAGAGAATGACCTGTGCAAACGCAGAGAGGCTGCCGAAATAGCGATTTCTGCAGAGAGACCGCCAATTTGACATACACCTATTACTACATGTATTTTGTTTCGTCTCAAGTCGCAAATTTCTGCTAAAAATCCTGCTTGGAAATTAAATAAATACATCTGATAATTTATCCACTTGGCAAAAAACTGACCATACTCAAGAGCGTCTGTATCGGGAGAAACAGGTCACCACAGAACTTTACGTGGACCCCTATACAGATATATAAAGAAAGAAACATGCATAATAGGAAAAAGTGTAGAAGTCAGTTCAAAAGAATATTACCAAACATGCATATAGCTGAAAAGAGAGTCCCCGTCTTTAATCAAGCACTGTATAGATTGTAAATTATGATTGTTTGAAGAACGATTGCTAATCTCGGATGCACTGCATTGATGACGTGCAAGACTTACAAAAGTATTTTAAGACATACTTTTTAATCTGGTGAGATACAGATTATGAAAACGACAAAATCGAAACACAGCGTAGGGGTGAACGGTACAACGAAAACTGTGTCATTGAAGTTGACCAGTTCGGCAGTGGTTCAGTAATGTGGCCTGGTGTGTCAATGCCCACGAATTATTCGAGGAAATCTCACAGCCCAAAGTTATCAGAATGACGTAATTTTACCCGTTCTTATCCCCCAATTGCCCAAGACAATGCACCATGTCATTCGGCAAGATCTACTAAGTTGTCCATATGCCCGCAAGAAGTCCGGACTTAAACCCAATAGAGCATATTTGGGATTTGTTGAAAAGGCGAGTTCGGGCTCTGCTTCAGCAGCTAATTTATTTTCCCTTGAGCAAGATATTATCAGAGTTTGGGGCGCTATATCCCAACAAGAAAACAGAATAACATCATATCAATGCGTAGCAAATGTCCAGCTGTGATTGCTGCAAACGGTGGGCACATCAAATATTAGGTCGTTTAAAGTCGATAGTGTGAGTTCGACGTTTTAGGATAGCTATACATCAGAGCTTACTGCAATCTTTTTCGATGAAATTTTCACATTTAATTTACATTACATGTACCAAAGAATGAAATAAAATTTGATTCTCAAAGTCCCAAGGCTTTGAGATATTTCATGTATTTAAAAGCGATCAGTTAGAACTTTCCGTCAGTGTATGTAAAATCATGTGACCCCTGGGGCAGGGTCAATTTTGACCCTGAGGTCATGACTGAATAAACTTGGTAGAGGTCCACTAGACAATGCCACACACCAAATATCTTAGCTCTAGGCCTTGCAGTTTCGGGGAAGATTTTTAAAATTCTATACTTAGCTCCTGAGACCCAGATATGCAATGGACTGAAACCATTTGAACAACTTGGGTAGAGCATCATGCTAGGAACACCACACGCAAATTTCATTATATCTGGCCCAGTGGTTTCTGAGATGACGTGCTCAGGTGAGCTAAAAAGCTATGTATTTGAGAGCATCCATTTTAAAATAGGTTTCAGCTTAACAATATAATTTAGAAATATAATAATTTGCAATATAGGTCTTTATATCTGACACGGTCTTTTTAATTTTGTAGATTTTGTAAACACTTCATGTCAACTGATTTGCTATGTATGTATTGTTGGTATGTGTCATGCAATAACATTATCATAAATGAGTTTGGATGAATAGCGTTTTTATTTGCTGATATGCCAAATGAGTGAGTTTTGATTTATATCTTTTCATGCAACTGATTAACC
Organism: Solen grandis; assembly: GCA_021229015.1. Lineage (NCBI taxonomy): Eukaryota > Metazoa > Mollusca > Bivalvia > Adapedonta > Solenidae > Solen > Solen grandis. The sequence goes on along the minus strand of CM037777.1, from coordinate 36,033,817 downwards.
TTCATCGCTATTTAAATGTAATATCTACTAATGTAATGTACTAGTTATGTATCCCCCTCTCCCTTCTTACACACTCATATACATGTACCTTGTTATCAGACAAAAATCATAACATGTGTACACACATTTTGACTCTTTATTCAAATCTTTTTTTTTTTAAATTTCATATCAATCATATAATTATATCGTTAATAATAACATTACAGGATAAACAAAATAATACATGTAAAAAACATAAAGCCATATTCCAGGGACAGTCAAGCACTGTACTATCCTGGGATGCAGAATACACCAAAACCTGGATCTAAAAAGTAAGGGAGATAAACCCATCTACATGTACTGAGCAATAACCCTTTCTTCTTTCAACCCTTACAACCAGTTTATACCATGTAAGACTGTAGACTAAAGACAACAAACAAGATCAGATGGTAACACTCTGTACAGATATTTAGAACCAATCTCTATGGTACTGATGTGTATATTACAAAACCTGTAAAGTCTTACACTTAACAGCAAGCTGGTCTGGTTTTACACAGGATACATGTTGACAACCCTAGTTTGGTAAAGCTCAACATGTCTTTCTCCCCAAACAAGAAGTAAACCATTTTAGATATAAATAAACTTTAATAATTCTAGGAATAATCCAAATACAGCATGTACTCCTATGGATTTTGCTGACAGTATTTTCAAAAATAATGATTCAAACAGAGTTCATGTGTATTTGGGAACGGGAATAAGATGCCTGTTTGTCATTCTTGCCACTCCTCTTATAATACAAGATGGTTGTTCCTTGGTACACTTGTATTGCCTGCAGTCAAGCAAATGTCGAAGAAAGGGTGAGCATCAATAATCAAAAGGTATTTTTGTTTGAAGTTTACCTCACAAATCACTTGTTTCAGATTTGGAATAAATCCATTCAATAACAAGATTTGTTCAAAAAACACTATGCCACCATCTGAGCAGGTCAGATGTCAAATAAATAATGTCAATTGAAAGCCATTCATAGGTGGATTAAGTATGTCACATATATAGGTAGACTTTACTCCATATAGAAATGGAGTAATACTCAAGACAAAAATAATTAAAAAGGGAGATAATTAAAAAAAAAAGACAAAAAAGACTGGGTTTGTAATCATTACACTTCTTCTACTCACTATCTATTCATATTCAAAGTCTTAAATCAATACCTCAAATATTTCTGGAGTTATAGTCTTGACAAAAATTGATATAAAGTAAAAGGAGATAATCAGACTAGGCAGTTATGGTTCTTGGTTACTGCACTGCTCCTACTTGCTATATTTCAAGTTTGAAGTCCTTACTTTCTTTCGCTTTTGAGTTTTGCTCCAAAGAAAAATTTATATATGAAAAAAAAAAAAATATATATATATATATATATATAAAGAGAAACTAAAAAACCAGACTTGTAAGAGTTATGGTTCTCAGTCACTGCATCATTCCTAGTTGTAATCTATTAAGTTTCAAGTCAATAACTTGTATAGTGTATGAGTTATGCACCCAACAAAAATTGAAGAAAATAAAATAAAAAGGGGAGATAATTCCAAATTGGGCCAGAAAGTGTTTTAGTTCTTAAGCAGTGCACTTCTCCTAGCCACATTCCATTCAAGTTTCAAGTCAATACCTTGTATAGTTTTCAAGTAATGGCCAATGTTAAAAGTTGCTGACAAACAAACCAACCAACCGACAGGGCAAGAAGAATATGCCCCCAATCACAGGTCTCAGGGGCATAAAAAGTGACGTGAACTAAAGAGGAAAATTTAAGAATTAGATGAGACAGAGTTAATGTTTGTGAGAACTGCACTTCTATTACTTTTTGGGTATTAAAGCAGCTTGTTCACATATGATCGGTAGAAATAAATAATTTTCTCCTCTTTCTTGTTAGTGTTGGTACAGTCGGTTTCCTGAAAAACAAACTTGGCAAGTGTAGGTCATATTGCCAGGATAAATGCTATTTTCGTAAATGCAACTTTGGCGAAATACAGATTATGGTATCCATGCGTGAAGCACTGGTGCTTGCAGTACCATATGATGTGCTCCTGCAATTTAGCATGTTCTCCAGTTCAGGGTTTTCGCTCTATAAGTTCACGCATGTGTGAAGAATGAATGTGATCAGCCAAGAAACAGCAAATGAAAATAGAAAATCTAAAAACAGGTTTTATAATTCTCAATATAGTTCCAATACTGTCTGTGATGATAATGCATGGATGGGGAAACCACCCATATCTTACAATCACAGATGGTTGCATCAGGTGACCATCCATGATAGTTATTAAACCTGGCTGAGATATTGCACCCATATACATTGTGACAAAGTTGGTAAAGATTGGTTCTTGTTTGTTTGACTTAGAGAGCGGACAACATCACTAGATGCTGCCCCGCCCGCCTGCCGCAGGTGAATCAATAATACGTCCGGTCTTCGACGGGCGTATAAAAATAATAAAATACCATCCGTGACTATTTGAGTTTACCATCACTTCGACAGTATTTCAGTCATATAGCGACGTCCAGCTAATTACAAGTGGAGGAAGACCCCGAATGCACGGAGGCATCCGGGTAGAACCACCGACCTACCGCAAGCCAGCTGGAAGGCTTCCTCACATGAAAATCCAAATGACCAGCCAGGATTCGAACCCACGCGGTGAGGCAATGAGTGTTAAAGCCAGCGACATTACCCTCTCGGCCACGGAGGCCCCCATACCATCTGTGAACAAGCTGCTTTAATGTTTGGAGAATGAATACATCATATACAAGACATTTTTTTTTTCTAAACATCAACTTGGGGGGGGGGGGGGGGGTGGTGTTAATTGAGCTAAAGCAATTTTTGTTTTATGTTTGGTGTGAATCTAAAATATAGTACTGAAGTTTGACTCTTTATTTTTTTTTTTAAATCAACTAAGGGGATTCAAAAATTAGATAAGCCAGAGTTATGGTTCTTGTTAAGGTACCCATGTTCAACTTTGGTGTAAATCCATGCAATATTGTAGTTAAGCTGCAGACAAGACATCTGACTACAGACAAAGTGATCCCTGTGTGTCTGCCCTGCTATGCAAGGTGACTATAAAAATGGGTTACTTTAAATGGCGCAAGAAAAATACAGGCTTTTACTCTTTCTTGGTTTGTAAACATCTCCTGTGTAACTTTATGACA
>CM037777.1:35980552-36030552 GCA_021229015.1 Solen grandis | reverse complement strand
GAAAGGTTTAGCTGCTTTAGCTTCCACCCACGCCACACAAACTCTACAATAATAGGGGCCTGATGTATACCTTAGTTCACTGTCAGCTCAAGTACAATTCTCAGTTCTTGGTGTTAAGTTCTTTGGTATTTGACATTGAAGAAGTTCCTCCCTCTAATAGTTTTTAGCAGAATTTTCCCAGATCCACCCGATAATTCTAAATTGGACTCTCCTGCCTGAACATTGGATGACTAAGATTACATTGTGTTCATCAGATAATAGCAACCTGTGAACCGTTATTGATGGGCCATATGTCTCGGTTAATGATGGAATCTGAGGAACTTGTTTCAGATGTAATTAATTGTGACACTCATTATCTACTAATAAAGCAGGCCTCTGCTTATGATTAGAGCTTACATTATCTGGAGATATTTTTTAACTTTTAGGAAAATATGATGATGGTAATATGTGCAATAAGTTAGGTAAGGAGAAAGGCAATATACATTTATTTGTTTTTGATATTAATGTTTGCTAAGAAAAAATTATATATAGCAATACTTTTTTTTCTATAATTTCAAAGAAACCCCATTTTTATTAACAGCAAAGGTATATACATTTGTTAAACTGACTGGCATACATGGGCATGAAGTATATAAATACATGTACTGTACGTTATATTTTATAGAAATAAGAAATATGACTTTTTGCACTATAATTATACTGTTATCATGCATGTCATATTGTATCTCATCCCATTGCATTACAGCCTTATCTTTTCTGAGAACCTCAGACTGGATTTCAACCTACAATACTTAGCACAAAGTAATACTCATATACCATTGTTTTGGATTCCTTAATATGAGTCACTTAGCAAAGTTTGTTAACCTATCAAGTATGTTAACTTTGGTCATCTGCTGAATTATACTGAATTGCCGTTTGGTGGCATTTTGCATCAAAACACATATTTTCTTGTAACTCAATACCCCTAAGTCTGATTTAAATGTGTTTTTCTGCATTCTGTTCCTAGTTGACACTCCATTAAAATATGATGTGACAAAAGTCTGGATATTGGAAAGTTTTCGTGCTAGGAGAGGTTGAAAGTTCAAAACTTGCAAAAAAGTATGCAAGTAAGGGAAGGTTCAAGCTGATGAGATCTAAAGCAAAAACAGAAATGCTGCTTTGCGGTTCTAGTTTTCTATTGAGTTCTTTATTCCAATATTGGATCCTCCTTAAGAAAGCAAAATATTTTGCATCAGTGACTGTAAAATCTTTGTGGATTTGAGAAGATTAGACAAATGTCCACACAAGAAACCAAGAGTCAATAACCATCAAGAAAGAACAAATTTGTCTGTATGACCACCATAGCTATGTATTTTTAAGCCCTAGTGTTGTAAATCTGTAATCATCTCAGAAATACCCCTATCCACTAGACACAAGAAGTCCTCTCAGCAGGCCTCCGGAGAACAATTAAAGGATCCCATAACCAGATAGATATTATGCCATTAAGCTGGTATTCATTTTATTACCTACAGAGTTTGGGGAATCGTGGCATGATAGCTAATTGACCAGTTACAGTCCAAACACTGTCTGTGTTCTGATACTTGCTGTTCAGTATTGGAAACAGAAATCATTCAGGAGCCTGTTAAAAAAAAAAGAACATTAGGCATACAAAATTGGTTTCAGTGGTATTGTGCTAGCTTCATATTAAAGTACCAAAGTTTGAAAATTGTATGTATCTGGAAAAGGACATTTTGGCTGACCATTCAGACAAGTTGTTTCTCTCTTGAGTCTTGATACCTAAACACATTGTAATAGTAACATTCACCACCATCTGTGCCAACTAGGTTGACATTTTTAGTTGTAAGAAAAAAAATGTTTAACCCTTTCCCTCATAGAGGACACCATGAAAAGACCTATGCGAACAGCATAAAACCAGATCAGCCTGCGAGTAACTCGCAGGCTGATCAGGTTTTATGCTGTTCGCTGCTCCTCAGTGGTCTGGAAATGAGGATTTTGTAATTGCATTTGGTAAGGTTTAACTGTGGTTTTCTGCAGATCAGGCTTTATGTGGTACTTATTGAGTGCGTCAAAATGAGTCTATATGAGGGAAAGGGTTAAAAAAAAAAAATGCCAGATTTTATCTTTGTTTACACTCTAGCAACTGCATTTATTGAGCAATCATTTAATTTACAAACAATGATAATAGCAACAATATCTCAGTTGAGTTCGATTATGGCTGATATTTGATTGATCAATAGAGCTACATTTTAGGCATTTGAAATATCAGAACACATATTTGCCAGTTTTACACTCTGACATCTTCGTTTTCTCAAGCAGTGCTGGCAATGTTTCTCAGGTTAGTGACTTCAGGGCCCTCTTGGCCCTCTTTTTTTTTAAGTGATCACCTTGCATCTGTCGTGTATCGTGCATTGTCAACAACTTGCTTTAAACAACATCTCCGCTGGACAGAATTAGATTAAACTTGGCAGGGGTGATCCTTGGATGAACCTTCATAGAAGTTGCTAAAATAATCTTGATCCATGTAGAACTCTGGTTGCTAGGGCAATAAAAAGAAAAAAAAATGAAAACTTTAAAAAATCATCTCCTTCAAAACTAATGGCCAGATTTCAAAATGTTTTAGTACAGATGTTCCTTGAGTAGCCCTATACTTAGGTGAGCGATCCAGGGCCTCTATGGCCCTCTTATTGTTTTTTTGTTGTTTTTTTTATGCCATAATGATGATCCAATAGTCAACTCATACTTTTGTGAAGGAATAGTTTTGATATTTTTCCTAAATGAAAAAGCATTGCAGTTTAACCCTTGCCATGCTAAATTTCTTAAATGGACTTGTTCTTTCCTCATTTTGACTGTATAATTATGATTAGTTGTTTATGGGGATGCTTGCTGAAAATTCATTGACTGAATAGATAACACAGTGCAGACCATGATCAGACTTCCCACAGCTTTGTAGAGGTAACTGTACATATTACAACTTTAAAAAGTGTATGATTTACAAGAAAAAAGCATCAGTTGTACATGTCATTATTAAACAATGTGCCAGCTATATTTAGGATAGAGTCCACAGTGCAAATGGCCTGTAAGCAGATTCCAAGCCAGACAGTCATTTATAATGAGCATGTTAAACTAACGAAAATTTGAAGTATATAAATCAGGTAGGGTCACTTTGATATGCCCTTGTCTAATTTTCAGGTTTAATGAGTTAAAATTTCTGATGGTTTGTACTAAGATAGCTTTCGGGATGATGGACTGAATCTGTCATTAGATAGTGAATGTTGACTTAATGCAGCATAGATAACCTTTTTGTCATTTGTCAAATCCAGAAGTCCATGGGGTGTTTCTTGTTTTTCTGAAATAGACATGATCATGTAACAGTTAAAGGTTGGTTAGAAAATGTGTTTTAGACAAACCCTACCTAAATTGTGGTTATTTCTCACCAGTCATTGATTTTGAACACTTTCCCTAACACACAGACATGCATGCTTGTTTTCTTTTTTGTCTTGCATTTTTTTTTTCAAACCTTTTGCCTGTAACTCAGATTTTTCTTTGGACATAACCTTGTTTGGATTTTCTTGGCTACTATTTGGACATTTTCTTCACCATTTTCCCCTGTATTTACACTGATGAGGCAGAGTACACCATCATGATATGGTCCTGATTAAAGATGGAATATTTGGAACATTTATCAATGTCAGCAGTACAAATCCTGGGCAAACAAACACAGATTGATTCCAGTTCCCTCTCTTCCTGGTTCATGTTTAGTGTTTCATAAACTGTTGTCAGGAGTATTAATTTGCAGTACAATAGACAGATATGTTTTTTCACAGAACAAGAGCTATTCATATTCTGTGAATGGCATTCTTATATAATAATGTAAAGTTTGATCTTTTTGTATCCTTTTAAAACCCTTTCATTTGACATTATTAAGGTACAAAGTCTATAATCTCTTGCCTCTTCCTGTAAACGTCAGATAGTACCAGTACTTTGTGTCAGGAAAGATGCAAGATATTTAAGTTTGTGCAGTGCTTGAACTAACAACCTCAGGGAATCCACTGTTCAACACTACTAGACCCTCTCTTACTAAGGGCATTTTAAAGGTATAGATTAAACAAAGTTAAAACTTAATTTTAAAATGATTTCACAGAAAGCAAGATCACCTATGATGGTTGTCACATATCCTTTCAAATACAATATGAGACTGACCTAGGATTGAACCAAGGTTGCATTGATGAAAGGCAAGAGCACTGACCAGTAAGCTATTCAAATATGCAGCCTAGGTAACAATTGATTTATACTAGTATGTGCCACTAGCTGGTTAGAAATAATGATTAGAAACTTGTCTGAATACACTACTACATTACTTTAATGGAACCACTTATTGCATAACAGAATTTCCAACATTTCTGCATGACATGTTTTATATATTACTGCATCTCACCCTAGTCTGATATCATAATATGAACTTGAAAATCATGATTATCTTCATTATGAAATAAATTCTTGACTTCTTAGAATAATGTAAAGAAAAAAATCACCTGATTAGCAAGGGCTTTTGATTTTGACAGTGAAAATTAAAAAAAAAGTTCCTGTTAGTACTTTAATTTTAGGTTTAAACTCCTTTGGGAAACCAGTTTTTTGCAACTTTTACCAATCCTTTGAGTGGTAATAGACCTTTCCTGTGTTTATAGATATATTCATATTGATTTACATGCTATCCAATAGATACACTAAGATAATAGGTAGTCAGTGGTAGACCAGGTTTACACAAAATAACATGTTGTGGTACAGTTAGTGAGTTAGTTGACCAAGCTATGAATAGAAAGGGCGGAGCTTGGAATTACTTAACACTGGGAAGTTCTTGAAAAGTTCCTACCCGTAGCAGGGATTAAACCCTCAACCTTTGAATCCATAGTCACTGAGCAGCTGGACCAGCTGAACTGGACCACAACATCCCTTTGACAATAAACTTAGCAGCTTGTCAGTCAGACTAATTGAGATGTTAAATTTGACTGACACTGTTTAATCTTAACTTTCCTTGCAGGAATAGGAAATTAAACCAAACATCAGATTTGAGCCTGGTGGAGACAGCATGCAGTTCCTCCAGTTTAAGATATAGATAACTGAGCTTTTATTGTTTATTTATATGCACCTTTACTTCCTCCTATTATCAAGTTATATCAGATTTTATTGTAAAATTATCTATTCTCTCTCTCTCTCTTTCCTGTAATAGATTAAGATGTGGCCCAAAGATGTGGAACAGGTTTAATACAAATCAAAATGGTGTTTTTTAATGGCAAGCGCATGAATTATTTAAACAGGAAATCATTTTTTTTTTTTCAGTCTCAAACTTTCAGAGAAAAAAGACATTATTTTGAGATTTGTGTTGTGCTTTAAAACAGGGGTAGATGTGTTTTTCAAGAAGTTATCAGGAAAAAAATACACATTGCAATATTTCCATGGCAACGTCAGAGAATTCTGGCATGTTAGTTAAATTCTACATCAAGTCATTACTATTTAAAAGTCAGGGGGAGTACTTGTGCCGTCAGAAGCATGTAGGGTTAAGATATGACCTATAATTTTGCAAGAAGTTCTCTGTGATTTTACATCTGTAGTTATAGACCATATGTTTTTTCTCAGCGTCAATACGTCGGTGTTGGCTATAAATGTTTTATCTTTTAAATAGATTACAAGTAAATTTCATGTTTAAGAAATATACAAGAGACTGTTCATTGATTTAGAATACAAGCCACATAGTTTTTAAAATGCCTTTATTTGTCAAGTGCTTTATTAAGGCATCTGTGTTTGAAACAGGATTATCTAGGTTTGATCCCTAACACAGATACCAAGGCTGTTAACATGTTACTGTGTAATTGATGCTCAGTGTTTAAGGGTAGTTTCAGGGGTCTAAATCATAAATATATAAAGTGGACTTAGCCTCAGACTCAATCAAAGATTCCAATATATGCACTATATCTGCCAGTCAATAAACTTAAACTTATGTCGATTTGTACGTTTGTGAAATTATGATGAACTCTGATGTAGTCACAAGATGATTAAATTACTCCTGCTAGGATATAATTTAAGCAGATTTAATTAAGACAAATTCTTAACCTTAATAATGCTGCAGGCACTTGTGACTGCCTTTGTGGTGCAGACCAAGATCCATGCAGCTGCTGAAAATGTATCAAATGAACAGCGAATGATGCAGACCATGATCAGACTGCATGGGTGTGTAGGTTGGTCATGGTCTGCACGCCAATGCAGTTGATCTTGGTCTCAAAGGCAGATGCAAGTGCCCACAGTTTGTAAGGTTTAAAGCATGATATTCTCTTAATCAGTAAATTAAGAGGTTACAGATCATGAGGAAGATCTCATTCCAAACACAGGCCTGCTATATAATTATAGGTATAGAATACAGGTCTGTCAACTAATAGTAGAAAGATAATTTATTTGATAATAGTTTAATTGTTCTTTTATTTTCTATTTTTAAGACAAAACTGTGCAAGAAGTTTCGCGTTCAAGGAATACCCAAGTTAGTATTAGTGGACTGTGAAAACGGAAAGACAATTACTTGTGATGGCTACTCTCATCTCATGGAGGATGAAAATGGCCTTGAGTTTCCATGGCGACGAAAGAAGTTCAGTGATATTATGAAAGGTGGAAAAGTTATAAAAGACAGCAAAGAAGTAGATGCACTTGACGAACTGAAAGGGAAGATTGTTGGACTTTACTTCTCGGCCCATTGGGTATGTACAATTATTATTTGATTGTTTTAACCCTTTCACTGCCAGGTCACCTATCACTTATAAACAGGCTATTTGCCAAGGAATATCTTAGATTTCTTAAAATTTCATGCTATTACTGTACTAGCATATTGTGGCTGTTTTCCTTTCGCTGCCAACAGAACAGGTTTATCCTTATTACACATGAGACAGCGTATTTGCCAACAAGAAGGGTTTACCCATTATGGAGGTGTCCACATGGGAAACCCCCAAAACAGATGAACCGGTCTTGCTGGCAAATACATGTACACTGTCTCATGTGTAGGACAGGTTCTTCTGTCCTTTAGGCAGTGAAAGGGTTAATTATATTGGATTAGATGTATTTAAACAGTCATGCAACACTTCTGATAGAGCAAAACCTCTGAAAGTGAAGGGTGCCAGGTTTAAACCTTTTCTTTCTTTGTAGTAGATACTGACTCTAATTATGAAATTGGCAATTATGAGCCCAATATTGTTTTCACATACCATACTCTCTTCTGGAGATGAATACTGATCATACTGATTTTTATACTCATTTGCCATTTATATCCCCTTTTTATGTATGTTAAATAACCTGTTACCTCATATAGACTTGTTTTGACACTTTCACTACACGGTCAGCACATCAGAGAAAAATCCTGTTGTTTTTGTATACCATTTAATTTTCAGTAAATATTAATACTCATCAAATCCTATTTTGTACATACATATTTATGAGGTTAAGTGTTACAGAATCTTTTTCATAAAATATTGGAAACAAGGTCTTACACTTCCTATCAAGCCCTAATCCGTCTCATTTGTTCTTGGGATGGACCAGTACTTGGCATGCCACCGGACCATTAGATACTTTTTGCTTGACTCATACATGTAGTCTAGTGACACTACATTGTCATTATCATCATCCAGTGATACACCTCATTGAGTATCATTCATTTTTTTTTTGTATAACCATTGTTGATAGATCAAGACACATCTACCAATATGTCTTGTTTTGAGGTCTTTTCCCCCACCCCCCATGTCTGTTCATCTTGATAAGTGGCACTAGTGGGAGAGTCTTTAGATTTTTCTGGACATAGATATTCATATTTATGACAGATGTATTCCATAGAAATGTATACATCACTCTATGTTTCTATCTATTTGCGTCATAAAGGTTATGATCAAAATGAAATGTTTTTTCCCGAGAGCTGATAAGTGAGATGGACGATAGAAATTTGATTGAAAATTTGCCATACCAACGGTAGTTCTCCAAATTGAAAAACTCACCCCGCTAGCTCTGCTGTCTGCATGGAGGTAAGAATTATGAGATGTGTATACGACAGTTATATTTCCTCCTTGGATGGTTTATCATTCCATCGCCAGACTTGTCATAGTACCAGAGGTAGAAAGAGATTGGAGGATAATGGCGAGGAAAACAGCGGAATTTATTGAAAGATTCCGCTAGGCCCACACATTTCTGAATAGAAATATTGTAATGTAGACAATCAGTAATATCGAAAACATTGTTTTACTAAATAATAAAATAATGTGGTTATGATGATAAAGGGACAACCATTAAGAACTTCATGTTATGAGCCACTTTTATCCTGCATTTAATCATGGTATGTAAAGATAATGGATGGTAATTGACATAAACACAGGTATTAATACCTGTCACTATCATAGCAAGTGATTTAAGAAAGAAATAATCTAATTTAATCTTATGTTAACATATTAAAATCAGATATTTGATTTTTCTTTTTGTAAATAAGTATTTAATTCAGATTTTAATTCTAATGGAATTTCTCACCTTAATTGTTATTTGTAAAATTGATGACTTTTTGACTCCAAAAAATTTTAGATGTAAGAAGTGGACCTCATATTCTATGTTTTTTTTTTCAAAATCAAGAGGTTCATAAAATAAATAACTTCCTCAGTGAAATGGCAAAATGTAATGGCACAAATAGCTTTATACATGTACATCAAACTTATAAAAAATGTTATTATTTTTAAGACTTTTTTTACAAAACCAAACAATCAAAGTGCTTATGAAAATTTATTGCACATATATCATCATTGGTAAATATTTTAATTCCTTAATTGACTGATTTTTGATTCACTGATTAAGAAAAATAGTCCTAGGTCAAGTTTGAATTGTCAAAGATCAAAGCTTTAGTATCAAGATGTACTGTAAAGTGCCATGTTGAGTGTGCATCCATGTATAGTGTGCACCCGACTTTAAGGCTCAAAACCTTAGAGAAAAAAATAAACACAAGATTCACAATTTTCATAACCAAACAGCTCTGTCCAAAACAAAACTAACTAGTCAAAATATTGTCTGAATGTATTGACAACAATAAAATTACAGTAAAGCTCACTTATAACAAACTCGGGTAAGACAAAAAAACACTTAATACAAAATAAAAATTATTCCCCAACTACTTCTTTCATTATTTCTATTGACTCCCACTTGCTTCCACCCGCTTAAGATTATATCGGTTATAGTGAAAAATCGGCTAAGACAAAAGACTTTGTAGGTCCCCATACTTAAGTTTTCCTATAAAATGGTTCGGTAAGCACAAAATTGCCTGTCGTTATCACAGTTTGACAAGTGTTCACAAACGCAGCGCTTCCTGTTGCTTAAATGGCTGTCACCTCAGGCAGTAAACACTGTCCGACTATATGTACATCATTAAGTAAGTATGCTATTGATATCACTTTAAGCCAACATAAAGGCAGTTTCGTGTGAGTGATAATGGCATGTCAGTCACATACATGTATATTTTCTAATTATCCTGACATACAAAATAAAAATTGTGTTACATTTAAAACACACTCACGGCCTTGATATTGCTCAGGCCATATCAAAATGGATAGTCCGCCAAGAAACATTCTACAAACAGGGGCCTCATTGTTCTTCATAGATACATACATATATACATGAACTAAATATTAATACCAAACAGGGAAATATACATTTTGTATAACAAGGTCATAGCTGTTTTTATCTCACAATTTATCCTATTTTGTTACCGTTCTTTTATACTTGGTGTGATTAAAAAAAATTACAGATTTATTGTGTCTTTTAACAGTACTTCCAGGGTTCAACGCTAACTTTTTTGAGAGCTGTACCAGTGGTCCAGTAACTTAGAAAACCTACTAGACCTGACCTTAACTGAACTAGATCGAAGTGTAAAACACATACATGTCATACTTAGATCAATATACTTACTTCGGAATACCTAACAGTGTTTTTTTGTTTGTTTTTTTTTTCATGTTTACCTTTATGAATTAATAAAGGTCTTTTTTTTTATTCACATTGCATAAACACCTTATATGCGAGTTCTGGATAGTGTCTATTGTTTAATGATTTTCAAGCAATTCCATTTAAAGCAAAACGATCTGTTTCCTGCAATCTATTCATACAATTTCTTTGATTCCTCTTTACATTTTTCGTTCATTACTGACATTGTCTTTTTTGTCAGATGAAAAGACTATCTGACATTTTTCGTATTGGCTGCACATTGCAGTAAAACAAATCGTAAATAAGATCTTTTGTCGTTATACATGGGATCCCAGCATAATAAAAAGTTTAGGGATCATGCATTAAATTGCATCTCTAGCATTTTTAAATCAAATTTTATTCACTATAATACGAAGATTTCGTAAACATTATAAAATGAGAAGTTAGATGAAGAAATTAACATTCTTAGCTTAGTATTACGACATTGAACTTGGCAAGTGCGTGGGGGGAAAAGCCTTAGTTCTGAAAACACAAACCAATGAGTGAAAGCGTGTCAAGGTTGTTACTGAAAATGCCGCTCAATATAGCACACATGGGTTTTCCAAGAAACTGTTTCAACAAGGGTCAATAGTTTGGCCATTACAGCTATTTTTGTGCTTTTGATGTGTCAATAGATAAAATTTCTGCGAACTTTGACCAATTTAGAACACGACCGGTTGGTCGTGATAGTCTAGGACCTAGCTGGACCAGACCATCAATCTACTGGTGAATGTTGTTCGGTCGGGCCTTAATGTCGAACCCTGTTTTTAGCTCACCTGAGCACAACGTGCTCATGGTGAGCTATTGTGATCGCCTTTTGTCCGTCGTCCGTCGTCCGTGCGTGCGTGCGTCCGTCCGTCGTCAACAATTTGCTTTAAACAACATCTCCTCATAAACCGCTGAAGGGATTTTGACCAAACTTCACAGGAATCATCCTTATGATGCCCTCTATCAAAGTTGTACAAATTATTCAGATTGGTTGAAAAAGTAGGTCACAGGAGCTAAAAATAGATTTTAAAAATGCAAACTTTGAAAATCTTCTTCTGCAAAACTGCAAGGCCTAGAGCTTAGATATTTGGTATGTAGCATCATCTTATGGGCCATTACCAAGATTGTACAAATCATAGCCCTACGGTGATAAATGCCCCCGCACCAGGGGTCACTTGTTTTACATAGAGTTATATAGGAAAATCTTTAAAAATCTTAATCTATGAATCCATTAGTCCTAGAGCTAAGATATTTGGTATGTAGCATCATCTAATGGTTCATTACCAAGATTGTTCAAATCATAGCCCTACGGTGATAAATGCCCCCGCATCAGGGGTCACTTGTTTTACATAGAGTTATATAGGAAAATCTTTAAAAATCTTCTTCTATGAATCCATTAGGCCTAGAGCTTAGATATTTGGTATGTAGCATCATCTAAAGGTTCATTACCAAGATTGTTCAAATCATAGCCCTATGGTGATAAATGCCCCCGCACCAGGGGTCACTTGTTTTACATAGATTTATATAGGAAAATCTTTAAAAATCTTCTTCTATGAATCCATAAGGCCTAGAGATTAGATATTTGGTATGTAGCATCATCTAATGGTTCATTACCAAGATTGTAAATCATACCCTATGGTGATAAATGCCCCCGCACCAGGGGTCACTTGTTTTACATAGAGTTATATAGGAAAATCTTTAAAAATCTTCTTCTATGAATCCATAAGGCCTAGATATTAGATATTTGGTATGTAGCATCATCTTAAGGTTCATTACCAAGATTGTACAAATTAGACCTTATGGTGATAAATGCCCCCGCACCAGGGGTCACTTGTTTTACATAGAGTTATATAGGAAAATCTATAGGAAAATCTTTAAAAAAATCTTCTTCTATGAATCCATAAGGCCTAGAGCTTAGATTTTTGGTATGTAGTATCATCTAATGGTTCATTATCAAGATTTTCAAAATGGTGGCCCTTTGGAGATAAATGACCCCGCACTAAGTCTTCTCCTCTGAAACAATAAGGCCCAGTGCTTATATATTATGTGTATAATATTGTCAGGGCTAAAATGTTTAAGATTGATTTATATCAGAATTCTTGTCTGTTTAAAAACCTTGTAATCAGTTGTAGCAATGGTACTCAGGTGAGCGTTTCAGGGCCATCATGGCCCTCTTGTTCATTTTTTTTTTTGTAGCAAGTATCGGGAATATAATGAAATTTCGCTATATGCAAACATTTATAATGAAATTTTTGTTATAAGGATAAGACAAAATTTCGATAAGATGAAATAATTTGCAAGGTCCCCATGATTTTGTTTTAAGTGAGTTTTACTGTATTGTTTATTTATGGGCGGTCACAGTAATGATGATGCGAACATGACATATTTTGTTTGTATGTCATCAATTAATTATTATGTAAAGTACAGTACAGAACTTCTGGTTGAATCATAATACAATATGAATTTGAGAACAATTATTTTGTAAGCATTTATTTTACAATAACATGATAGAAATCTCAAATAGACATCAATTTCTAGGTAAGTATATAGGCTCAAGCTTTAATATCAATTTATTGTATGAAGTATACCCATAGACTTTGCCAATATGACTTCCCTAGTTGATGGGGTAAAGTTAGGGAAACTAAGGGAAAGAAAAAAATGGATTCTCATGAATTATGAGCACCCCTTTTTAGCTCACCAGAGCACGAAGTGCTCAGGGTGAGCTATTGGGATCACCCTTCGTCCGTCGTCCGTCGTCTGTCGTCCGTCGTCAACAATTTGCTCTAAAAGACATCTCCTCTGAAACCGCTGGACAGAATTTGATAAAACTTGGCATGTATGATCCTTGGGTGGGCCTCTACAAAAATTGCTCAAATAAAGTTGATCCATGAAGAACTCTGGTTGCCATGGCAACAAATAGAAAAATAATTGAAAACTTTGAAAATCATCTCCTCTGAAACCACTGGACAGAATTTGATAAAACTTGGCATGTATGATCCTTGGGTGGGCCTCTACAAAAATTGCTCAAATAAAGTTGATCCATGAAGAACTCTGGTTGCCATGGCAACAAATAGAAAAAATAATTGAAAACTTTGAAAATCATCTCCTCTGAAACCGCTGGACAGAATTTGATAAAACTTGGCATGTATGATCCTTGGGTGGGCCTCTACAAAAATTGCTCAAATAAAGTTGATCCATGAAGAACTCTGGTTGCCATGGCAACAAATAGAAAAAATAATTGAAAACTTTGAAAATCATCTCCTCTGAAACCGCTGGACAGAATTTGATAAAACTTGGCATGTATGATCCTTGGGTGGGCCTCTACAAAAATTGTCAAATAAAGTGATCCATGAAGAACTCTGGTTGCCATGGCAACAAATAGAAAAAATAATTGAAAACTTTGAAAATCATCTCCTCTGAAACCACTGGACAGAATTTGATAAAACTTGGCATGTATGATCTTTGGGTGGGCCTCTACAAAAATTGCTCAAATAAAGTTGATCCATGAAGAACTCTGGTTGCCATGGCAACAAATAGAAAAAATAATTGAACCTTTGAAAATCATCTCCTCTGAAACCGCTGGACAGAATTTGATAAAACTTGGCATGTATGATCCTTGAGTGGGCCTCTACAAAAATTGCTCAAATAAAGTTGATCCATGAAGAACTCTGGTTGCCATGGCAACAAATAGAAAAAAATAATTGAAAACTTTGAAAATCATCTCCTCTGAAACCGCTGGACAGAATTTGATAAAACTTGGCATGTATGATCCTTGG
Source organism: Solen grandis (assembly GCA_021229015.1). Taxonomy (NCBI): domain Eukaryota; kingdom Metazoa; phylum Mollusca; class Bivalvia; order Adapedonta; family Solenidae; genus Solen; species Solen grandis. The sequence continues at coordinate 36,016,768 of CM037777.1, read as the reverse complement.
GTGGGCCTCTACAAAAATTGCTCAAATAAAGTTGATCCATGAAGAACTCTGGTTGCCATGGCAACAAATAGAAAAAATAATTGAAAACTTTGAAAATCATCTCCTCTGAAACAAATGGTCAGAATTTATATTCCTTTGGCACAAATAGTCACCTTATGAATGTCTACCATAATTGCTAAAATAAAGTTGATCCCTTGAAAAATGAGGCCCCTAGGGGGTTGGCTAATTTCCTTATATACTCTATATAGAAAACATCAAAATACTTTTTTTATGAAGCCAGCTGTGAGATTTTAATTTCCTTTGGCCCAAATGGTTACCTCATGAATGTATACCAATATGGCTAAAATAAAGTTAATTCCTAAAAAAATGAGGTCCCTAGGGGTTGGCTAATTCCCTTATATACTCTATATAGAAAACATCAAAATTCTTCTTCTGTGCAAAGGCCAATTTGGGGCCGAAATTTGGCCCCATCTACTCTTCAATACACAATATTTTTCCCGATTTAGTGTGTTTCTGATTCCGTGATCCACCATTTTGGATTTAAATATTTGAACAAAATAACACTTATCGGTTTGCGAAAAGTATTTTCAAAACAAAAAGATAACCCAAGAATTTATTAACTGGTTGAAATGAATGAGATTACATGACCGTTGATTGTCCAGTATGTTTTAAGTTGCATGATAACACTGTATTTTCTGAAAATGTTTGTGAATCACAACCGCACTGCTCCATAGAGTGTATAGGGATGGAATTACTATGGTGTCGAGAGTATGTGGGACATTTAGGTAGAAAATTACTTCTAGGCTACTCATAGTTGTTTTGGCTGCTTTTTCCAGATTAAAAACTGTTACTGATTTAACCTTTTCCTTCATATAGACTCATATTGACACTCTCAAAAGGAACCACATAAAATAGTCACAGTTAAACATTCCTTGTTACAGAAAACAATTGTTTCATTTTAATATGCAGATGTACTCTGGTGAGCGTCTATGGCCCTTGGGCCTCTTGTTTTAAATATATATAAGTAAAAGAAATGCGCACTATACATGGCACTTTACGGTACTTTATGTAAAGTTGTTTTTGTCCAATTTCACCTGTTTGTTAATCTAGCTTGTTTCTTGGTGCCCTGCCATTTTACGTCTTCACTGTTATGTATGTGTCTGTAAGTTGATGGCTTGAAAGAAATAACAGTGAATATATTAAGATAAAATCCAGTTTGTTTTTTTACGAGGCCTCTGACAGTATGTAACTTCAGATGTGCCACTATATATCAGTGGCTCAGCTAGTTGATATGCTGTATACATACCTAGTCATTTGTCTGGCTCCAATTTTTTTTGCTGTAGAGTTTTAAAAGATATAGCTATAAACTGTACCAAAATTTGCATGTTCAAACCATTTAGAGCAAGAATTTGAAGCTTGAAATTTCAGGACCTTTCAGGACTCTAAGTACTTATCCAACTGCAAACCTCTGGAAAGGATCAGTATAAGTGTAAGAATAAGAAATTAGCTTTAGTCTGAATGTCAAAGAACAATTTGATGTTTCATATACCAGTAAATCAATGTTTATCATGTCATGAATAGAATGTTCATGAGGATAAGGGTTAAAATATAGTTGTAAAAGATGCAAGCTCCTTAAAATTGTTTGAAAATTTGAAGACAGTCAGTGGCTCAGTGGCTGTGTATTGATGTGGATCCTATGATTGAGGGTTCAAATCTCACTTTGGACCAAATTCTCCCTCTCCTCGCCTAGTGTACAGTGTACAGTCCAGTCCTGGACGTAATTATGTAACGAGATAAGGCTAATGTAAGTTGAGCACACTTCACCAAGAAGACTTTAAATAAATAAGTTTTGAGAATAAAGATAGTGGTATTTGCTGCCTGTACTATTTTCTTTAGATAAACACTGCATCATTTTGGCCGTAAAGTTTGTGTTGTTTTTCATTTTCAGAGAATCCTTTTTACAAATACTTGCAATAAGGATTCATTTTTCAAGATACAAATTGTTTTTAGATACAACTAAGTGTTTTTTGTGGGTTGTCTTGATTTTTTGTATTCTTCATAAACAGCTTGCTTCCATGGAATCACACACTAAATGATAGAATCAGGTGATTTGTATGGGAAAGAAATTAATTGCCCAAAAAATCTTATTATTTGGAATGTGATAATGGGGGTTGCTAGGAGAGATGTAAGGAGAATTTAAAGGGGAAATATTAGCTTGCTGATAGCTCTTCTGTACTCAACAAAATAGTATTTAATAGAGGAAGATGATGTATCTACTTGAGTGAATGTGACTTCCCATAATTTTCAAGGAATGAAAAAAAAAATGGGGTAAAATAGGTTTATTTTAGATTTAGTATAAGGATCTGTTTTATTAATTGCTTGTAAGTGATATGGAATGGATTGCCCTCAATTTGAAAAGTAGACCTACCCAGTCTGAGGTTTGTAATGTATTATTATTCATACAGAGGGGATGTGATTAGTAAATAATGGGTATTGATTTTTTTGTGGATTCGGTATCAACAGTTTCAGATGTATTCAAGTTTGAAATAATCATTTTTAGACTGGTTCTAGTGTCAGATGAATATAGTTCACAGCGGGAAATGCTGTCTGCAAGGGTTGGGTTAATAGGATTGAAGGCAGTTGACGAATTCCTCTGTTTTTGTCATTAACTTTTTTATTGAGAGGTTCGGGGGAAGCGGCACCTGATGAAATCTGTATTAATCAAATTTCCATCATTTGTTTTATACACACTACAGTAAAAATGCATCTTGCTTCGTCACTCAGCGCTAGTTTTTTCTTTTTCCATGTTATTTTTTTTTATGAGTATTTTTAGCATATGCTTCACAATCCCATATTCATTTTGAGTATCTCTACATTTCTGGATGTTTTTATAGGGGAACTGTTGTACATCACCTTCATAAGGATTGCATGTGTGGATTCACTTGAGGCTGTTAAAAGCCACCCTTGTGTAAAATTCAATTTTCTATGAGATGACTTTTTGATCTACTGCCATTTTAACCTGATTCCAGGAAGGTTTATCAGCATTGAATGCTTAGTTTAGGGCTCCAGTAGACATATTAAACTTTTTTAAGATGCCTGAAAAATATTGGCATTACATCATTGATAAACATTCCATTTTAATACTGCTCGAAGTTGGTGGACTTCAGGGGTGAATTCATTTTTGACACAAGAACAGGGAGCATTTTCCTGCATATTTGAGTTTCTGCTGGATGAACTCACACTTCAAATACTTGACAAGTCATAAATTATGATTTAAAATTGTATATAAATGAGTGCATAATGACTGTACATTGTACTAACAGAGCCCAATTGACCTGAACAAAATTATGTGCCACAAAATGTTAAATCATACTTTAGGATATTGAAGAAAAAGCTATTAAAAAGCCTTTATGTGTTAGTCATGTACTATAAATATTGATTTTGAGGCAGTCTGGATGTGTTCCAACCCAGACTTTAAATATGGTTACTGGTAAGTTTAACCCTTTCCCTCATATAGACTCATTTTGACGCCCTCAATAGGTACCACATAAAGCCTGTTCTGCAGAAAACCACAGTTCAGCCTTACCAAATTTAATTACAAAATCCTCATTTCCAGACCACTGAGGAGCAGCGAACAGCATAAAACCTGATCAGCCTGCGAGTTACTCGCAGTCTGATCTGGTTTTATGCTGTTCGCATTGGTCTTTTCATGGTGTCCTCTATGAGGGAAAGGGTTAAAAATACAGAATTTTAACTGTTGACTTGTATGACAGGCTCTATCTTTCTAATTTCTACATTCATTATTTTCATTATAAAATGCAGAACTTGGTTAAGTTAATTTTAAATCAAATTATTTATGCAGAACTTGGTTTAGTTAATTTAAATCATATATGACATTATCATCTTTTACTAGGGTAGTAAGTAATTACTAGAATTTTCTTTTTCTGTGACTTTTCATCCATCCACATATTTCGACAATGCTAAATGTCTCTATACCGACAGAAAGAAAGCATGGTACCATTGCATGCATTACATTCTGTAAGTACCTGCCAGGCGTGCAAGTTGGAATACTTGCTCAAGATTTACACTACTGGTTCCAGAACAATGGTATCAAAAGAGAACCAGATCAAAAGAACCGGTACATTCCAGGGATGTTTATTGAAACCTAGGAGGAAATAAACTAGACAGCATCTTGCTTTCTGTGTGACGAAGACCTCACCAAGGTGATAGGGTAATTGTTATGAGAGTGTAAATCTCACAGATTGTTATATAGCCCTGTTTTAAGTGGTTGTAACTGTCTTCAGGGCTGGAGCAGATCTCCCTTTCTGTTAATAAATCCCAAGAGTTTGCATGTGTTGGAGAAATGATCCTAAACTACAAAACAAAACTAGGACTTGACCATTGACCTTCAGTATTCTCTGTGGAAAACCATGTGAGTTTCTTATAGTCAAATAACTGTAGAGTTTTTGTCTTGGGATCTGGAAGTAAGGAGTTTAGATCTTTGCCACAACATGCAGAAGTCATAAGCCTTCCCATTTCTGGGTAATCAGCAATTAAGGGTAGTTCTTTAAGGGCTGGAATTGATTCTCATTTTTAGCTCACCTGAGCACATCGTGCTCTGTCCTTCATCAACAATTTGCTTTAAACGACTTCTCCTCTGAAACCGCTGGACAAAATTTGAATAAACTTGGCAGGGATGATCCTTGGGTGAATCTTCACAAAAGTTGCTAAAATAAACTTGATCCATGTAGAACTCTGGTTGCCTTCGCAACTGAAAGAAAAAAATTATGAAAACTTTAAAAATCATCTTCTTCAAAACTTCTGGCCAGATTTCAAAATGTTTTGGTACAGATGTTCCTTAAGTAACCATCTACCAAGATTGCAGAAATTATTGTGATCCATAAAAAAAAATGGCCGCCAGGGGCGGGGCTAATTTGCCTTATATGTATATAGTGAAAACTTTAAATGACTTCTCTGAAATTGCTAGGCAGAATTTGATTAAACTTGGCATGGATGATCCTTGGGTGAACCTTCACAAAAGTTTCTAAAATAAAACCTGATCCATGTAGAATTAGCTATAGCCTGGATTGCATGCAACTGGGCTTGTCAACAGACTGTTCCTCAGTGATGTGGTTTTTCACATCATTCTGTAGGCCTCTGTTAAAAACAAGTAAACAAACAATTGGTGAGAATTGCCATGATCTCATTAACAGCAACAGAATTATTATGGCTCAAAATATTAATGGAACATGATACCTATCAAATAAACAAATCATTTTCATTTCACAATAATCACATGTCCATTGAGTGAACTTTGATGAATTCTAATTTTGATCAATTTTGTATCAAAGACTTCCTTTCTTCAGGCCATCATTAAAAAAATGTTGGTTTGTAGTTGCATTACTCAGAATTTATCAGTATGTATGTAGGTTAAGGTAGCTAGGCAATTTTTTTTTTTTTTTTTTTTTTTTTTTTTAAATCTGCTCCCCCTCTAGACTCTGAGTAGGGACCTTTTTGGTGAATCTGTCATGCAAAACGACATCTTTTTATATAACACATATCATGCCCATTCACTTAGTACTCCTCAATTAAAATGAATTATCTTTTGTGAAACTATAAGTTATTTCAGTGGACTGTGATTATACTTTTCCTTTTCTACTAGGGGCCTCTGTGACTTAACGTTGCTCAGCTTCTTAATGTTGTGGGTCCAAATCCTGACAGGGACACTCTGAATATTCATAAAAGTAAGATTCCTACTGGCTTGTGGTCCAACTTTGACAGCAACGATAAACTTCAAATTGATCTAAGACTTCACATAACATTCCATTTGTCCTGTAGATGAGCTGATCAGTTTGAAAGATAATAACTTTTAAGGAAATATAGAAATATACCTGTACCACTTGTGCATTCAAAAAAAAATCTGAGGGTGTTCCCTGAATACACATCCTGTTTTCTGCAGTAGAATGCAGATTCGTTATAATGCTGTATTCAGGGTCCATACCAACCAGAAACTGTGTTGTATTGGAACATGCAATAGTTATCAAACAAAGAATGTATTTCGTCCATCCCTTGAACTTGGTTACATAAGCGTCCATGCTATAATATCATTGAGTGCTATATAATTATGTTCAACAATGTATATAAAAATCATGAACATTGACATTCAGCAACTGCAATTAAATGTCATTATTGGGATATAAAAATGTCATAAATTTATCTCCATTTACTAAATTGATTTAGAGTCCTTTCATAATTTTTGTAGCTTAAACAATTGAGTCTTCATTAGTGCACAATCAGTGAGTGGCACCTCATCTGTGTATAACAGCCTGTAGCATATAGCGCACACTTCCAAACATTATAAACATTTACTTCTACCAGCTTAAGTGATTAGAAAAAGTGCTAGAACATGGCTCCTTTCAAGAACATGCAGGTCTAGAATGTGTACTTATGTTTACTTCTGTCAAGAGGTTGGGGGATTAGTTCTAGTGGCCTGGTTTATTTTTTGGTGTCTTTCTCCATCTTTAATTGAATTGTAGTGGAAGATGGGTACGTGTTTTGTGTATATTTATGGTCCAATTATGGACAGGACCTGATGGTATCAGCAACAGCTGTAGTTAAACATTTTTTGGGGGGACTAAAGCATGTGATGATTCACCTTGGTTTTTTTTTTGTGCATTCAAGAATTTTTACTGATTATGTCTATTAATGAATGGGATTAGTTAGATGTGTATTTAAACTCTTTTGAAAAAAAATCTGATTTTACTAAAAATATCAGTTTTAGCGAGATTGCTTTATTTAAATTTTACATGATCATCCCAGGTGCAAAGAACTGATCCTGCATCTAGGAATCTTTCTTGGATGATAATACAAGATGTCTTTTAAATTGATATAAAAGGGATAAGAAACTTTAAGTCCCCCTATTTTTTTACGGCTTTCCGCAAACATGCGGAAAACGTATAGGGTTTGTTATGTTTATTTTTCTTCTTCTTATTATTATTATTATTATTCTTCCAACCTAATTCAAGAGTTAATTTATATATGTTGCCAATGGTCAAGCAACATGAAAATTAAAATGCTTCGAAAAAAAAATTTTTAAAAATTTTTTTTTTTGTAAATCTACAATGAATGGCATGTAAGCCCATGTAAGTCTAAAACTGTTTTAACTACATGTACTTAACTTTGTATATATAGTCACCATGGTTTTGAATCTAACCTCAATAATGAGTGTAAAGGGGAAGCTATGATCTGTGTTACTAGCCTCAATAATGAGTGTAAAGGGAAAGCAGATGATCTGTGATACTAACCTCAATAATGGGTGTGAATAGGAAACTGATAATCTGTGATACTAACCTCAATAATGGGTGTAAAGGGAAAGCTGATGATCTGTGTTACTAGCCTCAATAATGGGTGTAAAGGGAAAGCTGATGATCTGTGTTACTAGCCTCAATAATGGGTATAAAGGGAAAGCAGATGATCTGTGATACTAACCTCAATAATGGGTGTAAAGGGAAAGCTGATGATCTGTGATACTAACCTCAATAATGGGTGTAAAGGGAAAGCTGATGATCTGTGTTACTAGCCTCAATAATGGTGTAAAGGGAAAGCTGATGGAAAGCTGATGATCTGTGATACTAACCTCAATAATGGGTGTAAAGGGAAAGCTGATGATCTGTGTTACTAGCCTCAATAATGAGTGTAAAGGGAAAGCAGATGATCTGTGATACTAACCTCAATAATGGGTGTGAATAGGAAACTGATAATATGTGATACTAACCTCAATAATGGGTGTAAAGGGAAAGCTGATGATCTGTGTTACTAGCCTCAATAATGGGTGTAAAGGGGAAGCTGATGATCTGTGATACTAACCTCAATAATGGGTGTAAAGGGGAAGCTGATGATCTGTGATACTAACCTCAATAATGGGTGTAAAGGGGAAGCTGATGATCTGTGATACTAACATCAATAATGGGTGTAAAGGGAAAGCTGATGATCTGTGATACTAACCTCAATAATGGGTGTAAAGGGAAACTGATGATCTGTGATACTAACCTCAATAATGGGTGTAAAGGGAAAGCTGATGATATGTGATACTAACCTCAATAATGGGTGTAAAGGGAAAGCTGATGATCTGTGATCCTAACCTCAATAATGGGTGTAAAGGGAAGCTGATGATCCTTTTTACTAGCCTCAATAATGGGTGTATAGGGGAAGCTGATGATCTGTGATACTAACCTCAATAATGGGTGTAAAGGGAAGCTGATGATCTGTGATACTAACCTCAATACTGGGTGTAACGGGAAGCTGATGATCTGTGATACTAACCTCAATAATGGGTGTAAAGGGGAAGCTGATGATCTGTGATACTAACCTCAATAATGGGTGTAAAGGGAAAGCTGATGATCTGTCATACTAACTTCAATAATGGGTGTAAAGGGAAAGCTGATGATCTGTCATACTAACCTCAATAATGGGTGTAAAGGGAAGCTGATGATCCTTTTTACTAGCCTCAATAATGGGTGTAAAGGGGAAGCTGATGATCTGTGATACTAACCTCAATAATGGGTGTAAAGGGAAGCTGATGATCTGTGATACTAACCTCAATAATGGGTGTAAAGGGGAAGCTGATGATCTGTGTTACTAACCTCAATAATGAGTGTAAAGGGAAAGCTGATGATATGTGATACTAACCTCAATAATGAGTGTAAAGGGGAAGCTGATGATCTGTGATACTAACCTCAATAATGGGTGTAAAGGAGAAGCTGATGATCTGTGATACTAACCTCAATAATGGGTGTAAAGGGGAAGCTGATGATCTGTGATACTAACCTCAATAATGAGTGTAAAGGGGAAGCTGATGATCTGTGATACTAACCTCAATAATGGGTGTAAAGGAGAAGCTGATGATCTGTGATACTAACCTCAATAATGAGTGTAAAGGGAAAGCAGATGATCTGTGATACTAACCTCAATTATGAGTGTAAAGGAGAAGCTGATGATCTGTGATACTAACCTCAATAATGAGTGTAAAGGGAAAGCTGATGATCTGTGATACTAACCTCAATAATGAGTGTAAAGGGAAAGCAGATGATCTGTGATACTAACCTCAATAATGGGTGTAAAGGGGAAGCTGATGATCTGTGTTTTACAGTTTATTAATATCCTGAATTTCAGTTTTTCAACCTCTCATAATTCTTCAACAAACTAGTCTGTACCCCCAATTATACAGTTCGCTCTATTCTCTATCAGCTTCCATCCATCACCTCAGACACAATCTATTCTCATTAATACAATCTTTAAATCTTCTCCCCGTATCCATTTTTTCCCCCAGAAAACAGTTTTCAACAACAATTTCTTCTCATTTTTTGACACATTGTATTAATTGCCTTTGCCCCCAAAGAGAATGAATATTTCAATTGTATGTTCATAAGGATGGTTTAAATATTTCAAATGTAAGAATGATTGACAGGAATGTCATTTGAACAGTTCATATGGCAGTACACTTGTTACAAAGTTTGAAGGAAATATCTGAAACTTAAACTTCTTTATGATGATCCTTACAATGTACTTCATGCTCTCAGTGCATCCACGGAAGGACTAGAAAATTATGAAAAACAATTTGCCTGCCTAATCTCCATGAAAGCTTGAACCCACAACTGTCAAAGTTGTAGTCCCCATACTCTGCAGGCCAAGAGCCCCAGCTGCTAAGGAATTGAAAAAGAAAATTCTGCAAGTAAATATTAAATTGCATAAGACACATTTGAGCATATTATGGAACAGAATGAAAGCATTTTCTGCTCAGAAGTTAGAATCTAATTTAAAATGTCAATAGAAGGAAACTGGAGGTTATAAATGTCCATGACTTATCCTATTTCAGCTCAATTTGGTTGCTGTTTGGTTTCTTATATGGAACAGATATTTTGTTCAAGCTTAAAATGGATGTTTTTGGTGCAAAATAATTGTAATTGAAATATATGTAAACAAAATAGAATACATTTAAAGCGGTAATGGTTATGACGTAAACATATTGCATATTCCACTCGTATTAACTAGTGCAGAGTCATGTTGCGTGGATACACTGCCAAGCCCTGTGGAATATATGTAAAATTACTGTGGCAATCTGACAATGGCTGTATTTGAATTCCAACAATAAAGACTGGGCATATGCAGTCTAATAAAAATGACAACATGCTTATGATGAATAAGAAAATAAATGAATAAGAAATAAATAATCCCATAATGAGACGACAAACTATTATCATGAAATTTCAGAACAATTTTCTAGAAATCTAATTATGGGTTACACCCACTTAACCACAAGTATTTATGACATCACCAATTGTCGTGCATTATCCCTACCCACCTCGTTTCTCAAACTTATAACAGTTCTTTACTATCACAAAAAGGTAGCTTGGGATTCCTCAAAATGCCCATTGATTCCTAGTACTAAATACACAAAGAACCTGGAATAATAGCCACCTCCAGATAAAGGCTTGTTTTTAGTCTCTCTTGAATGGCCTTTGTTCTCAGGTTTGAGAGTACATTTGACATGTATTTTGTAGAACCTGTCCTGTCATTGTTAATTCCCTTGACTGACAGCTTAACCTTAGTGCTTGAAACAACTTTGCAACTAGACTAAAACCAAATCAGCTTGCATGTAACTAGTATGCTGTCCAAGTTTTATACTGTTTGCCACCTTATATTGGAGATAAGACAGCGTGATAAGACTGATAATTATATCTTGGAGATAAGACAGCGTGATAAGACCGATAATTATATCTTGGAGATAAAACAGTGTGATAAGACCGATAATTATATCTTGGAGATAAGACAGCGTGATAAGACCGATAATTATATCTTAGAGATAAGACAGCGTGATAAGACCGATAATTATATCTTGGAGATAAGACAGCGTGATAAGACCAATAATTATATCTTGGAGATAAGACAGTGTGATAAGACCGATAATTATATCTTGGAGATAAGACAGCGTGATAAGACCGATAATTATATCTTGGAGATAAGACAGCGTGATAAGACCAATAATTATATCTTGGAGATAAGACAGCGTGATAAGACCAATAATTATATCTTGGAGATAAGACAGCGTGATAAGACCGATAATTATATCTTGGAGATAAAACAGTGTGATAAGACCGATAATTATATCTTGGAGATAAGACAGCGTGATAAGACCAATAATAATATCTTAGAGATAAGATAGTGTGATAATAATGGAATGATAATTATATCTTGGAGATAAAACAGTGTGATAAGACCGATAATTATATCTTGGAGATAAGACAGCGTGATAAGACCGATAATTATATCTTGGAGATAAGACAGCGTGATAAGACCAATAATAATATCTTAGAGATAAGATAGTGTGATAATAATGGAATGATAATTATATCTTGGAGATAAGACAGCGTGATAAGACTGATAATTATATCTTGGAGATAAGACAGCGTGATAAGACCAATAATTATATCTTAGAGATAAGACAGGTGATAAGACTGATAATTATATCTTGGAGATAAGACAGCGTGATAAGACCAATAATAATATCTTAGAGATAAGATAGCGTGATAAGACCGATAATTATATCTTGGAGATAAAACAGTGTGATAAGACCGATAATTATATCTTGGAGATAAGACAGCGTGATAAGACCGATAATTATATCTTAGAGATAAGATAGTGTGATAATAATGGAATGATAATTATATCTTGGAGATAAAACAGTGTGATAAGACCGATAATTATATCTTGGAGATAAGACAGCGTGATAAGACCAATAATAATATCTTAGAGATAAGATAGTGTGATAATAATGGAATGATAATTATATCTTGGAGATAAGACAGTGTGATAAGACCGATTATTATATCTTGGAGATAAGATAGTGTGATAATAATGGAATGATAATTATATCTTGGAGATAAGAAAGTGTGATAATAATGGAATGATAATTATATCTTGGAGATAAAACAGCGTGATAAGACCGATAATTATATCTTGGAGATAAGATAGTGTGATAATAATGGAATGATAATTATATCTTGGAGATAAGACAGCATGATAAGACCGATAATTATATCTTGGATCTTGTCTGATCTGGCATTTCTTTGGTTACAATGATATTTTTTGGTGTATCTGAGTGGAAAAAGGATTTAGATGTGTTTGTCTGTATTTGTATTAGAATTTTCTACTTCCCATTAGGCTCTAGATTCTAATTGGTTTGTTTCAAAAGTAATAACATTAAGCTTGAATGAACAATTGGCTCTATATCAAGATGAAGGGTTTTATTTACGCATCTCTGAGATATTAGCAAATAGTACAAGAAGATGGAATAATAAAAAATTTTGTTGCACCATTTTATGATTTGATTACTGAGCAAAGAATAGAATGACAAATGCTTTGATGGAGCCTTAAATTCTACCTTCATAAATGAAGAGCCCATATAATTGGAACTCTTCTAATAGGAGGTGTGCTGTTTCAATTGGGATTTTGATTAATGTGCAATCATATAAAATGGATGCAAGCTTTGATACTTGAGATTCAGTTTGTGTAATTGTTTACGATCACAGCAACAAATGAGTGCACCATTGTGCAAGTATTGGTGAGGGATATTGGCTCCCTAATTACAGGGAATCCATTTACAAAGAAAAAAAAAAAACATTGATTTTGTTCACTATTCCACTAATCTATTTGCAGATTGCTCCTTGTGTTTTGAAGCTAATATTAGTGCAATGCAGTTGGGTAGTTTCTGATTTTCCACTGCTTCATATGATTATAGGATGAAAGATGATGTTTATATTTCACATTCTGAAGTAATTGAATTTGTTGCAACTGATTAAATAAAAAATAATCAGATAATATTTTTGTACTTGTTATCATTGATGTCTCGTTTTTTATTGAATTTCATTTTGTATATTTGACAGAAATATCAATTCTGGTCTCCATGCAATAAAATATCCATTTATTACATCGCCTCTTACAGGAGAAAATTTTACATTTCTAAATTTTTCACCATTTGCTTCCATAAACTTCCAGGAAAGTCTAGTTAGCAGTGTCTCCGTTAAGATCTGCTGTCACATATAGAGGTGTTGTAGTTTATTTTCCAAGCCTGCTTGTTGGTTATCTCAAGCAGTTTCTCTCAACTCTAAAGTTTTAAGACATGTTTACTACAATATGGTGGCTTTTAAATTCATATTTTTTTCTATGACCAAGGCAATTCTTTCTGAAATATTGGTAGAGAGAATGGCTTAAATTGTTATTTTAAAAGTTCTGTCTCTAACATTTGGAAACTGTCAGAAATATAGTATGTCATTTTATAAGAACATGCTTATAGCACTGTAATGTATTATGCAAATATAAACTGTTTTCTCTCAATATAAGATCAGTGAATAAGAGATTCAGATCTCTAAGTTGTAGAGAATCTTAAGTTTACACGTGTCATGAAACAGGCATAAAAAATCACTAGCTAGATGAGACGTCTGGTGAAACTGAAAGAGAGAAGTGACTCTCAGAATTGTTAGGACACAATCAAAACATAGCAATTATGTTCTGTAAAATGAGTATTTTTCATTGGGTGAAATTTCAAGAACTTTGTGGACAGTCATGTCTAAATATTCATGTCCCCTTGAAATGAGCTCATTTCAGTGGTGAGTACATATCATAATACAGTCTGAGTCTAGGATCTTTGTATAAATGTACCCAGAAACATAGATGATACTGAATGTACCTAGAAACATAGATGATACTGAATCCATGAAATTTTATACTCGGATAGTGGGGGGGGGGATTATTTTGCAGTGTATGAGTTGCATGTATCAGTGTAAGTAGGGTAAATGGCAGAAAGTGTAAATATATAGAGAGTCATACAGAGAGCGAGGGTTTATGGGAAACACATGTTGGCACATCAGAGAATCTCCTTGTCTGGGCCTTAACAACTGCATCGTGTAATAATTTGAAAGCCCAGATTTTGGAGCTAGCAGCTTTGTGTTTATTTTGTAAATTGAATTTTCTTGGTATAAAATCTGACCAAGAATAGCTGGGAGTCTCTGAAAGTCTTATTTGACTATTACAGGATTTATCAAATATGATTGCTGAAGTAACTGATAATGCTTTGCCATAGTGTGGATGTTTTGTGCCGTTACCATGGAAAAGCCAATTCAGATTGATGTCACATTTCATAATCACACCTAAATGAAATTCCCTCACACCTAAACAAAGTTCTGATAACACCTTCACAAAGTTCCCACCACACCTAAACAAAGTTCTAATCAACACCTTCACATAGTTCACCACCTAACAATCAACACACCTTCACAAAGTTCCCACCACACCTAAACAAAGTTCTAATCACACCTTCACAAAGTTTCCACCACACCTTAAACAAAAGTTCTAATCACACCTTAACAAAGTTCTAATCACACCTTAACAAAGTTCTAATCACACCTTAACAAAGTTCTAATCACACCTTAACAAAGTTCTAATCACACCTTAACAAAGTTCTAATCACACCTTAACAAAGTTCTAATCACACCTTAACAAAGTTCTAATAACACCTTAACATAAGTTCTAATCACACCTTAACAAAGTTCTAATCACACCTTAACAAAGTTCTAATAACACCTTAACAATGTTCTAATCAAACCTAAACAAAGTTCCCATCACACCTCAACAAAGTTCTTATCACACCATAACAAAGTTCTAATCACAACTTCACAAAGTTCTAATCCACCTTCACAAAGTTCTAATCACACCTTAACAAAGTTCTAATCACACCTTAACAAAGTTCTAATCACACCTTCACAAAGTTCTAATCACACCTTAACAAAGTTCTAATCACACCTAAACAAAGTTCTAATCACACCTTTACAAAGTTCTAATCTCACCCCAACAAATTTCCCATCACACCTTAACAAAGTTCTTATCACACCTTAACAAAGTTCTAATCACACCTTAACAAAGTTCTAATCACACCTTAACAAAGTTCTAATCACACCTTAACAAAGTTCTAATCACACCTTAACACAGTTCAAATCACAACTTAACAAAGTTCCCATCACACCTAAATGAAGTTTCCACTGTGTCCTTAGAGTTGAAATAAAAAAGTGCTAGGAAAATGCCATAGGCTTTAAAAAATAAAGAAAAAAAATTAAGTTGTCACATCTATGGTACATCCGAACCACATCTTTGCTACATTCATGTCACATCCATGGTACATCCACACCACGTCCTTGCTACATCCATGTCACACCCATGGTACATCCTTACTACATTCATATCACACCCATGGTACATCCACACCATGTCCTTGCTACATCCATGTCACACCCATGGAACATCCATACCATGTCCTTGCTACATTCATGTCACACCCATGGTACATCCACACCACATCCTTGCTACATCCATGTCACACCCATGGTACATCCACACCACATCCTTGCTACATTCATATCACACCCATGGAACATCCTTACCATGTCCTTGCTACATCCATGTCACACACATGGAACATCTGCACCACATCCTTGCTACATCCATGTCACACCCATGGTACATCCATACCACATCCTTGCTACATCCATATCACACCCATGGTACATTCACACCATGTCCTTGCTACATTCATGGCACACACAGGGTACATCTGCACCACATCCTTGCTACATTCATGGCACACCCATGGTACATCTGCACCACGTCCTTGCTACATTCATGGCACACACAGGGTACATCTGCACCACATCCTTGCTACATCCATGTCACATCCATGGTACATCTGCACCATGTCCTTGCTACATTTATGTGGCATTTGTTGAGTACCCTTTAGGTAGTATATGCATGTATACTATGTGCTTGAATTGTTTTCAGGGTTCCCACACTCACTACGCCTGGGCAGATCTAGCAGATCTGGTCTAGCTTAGTAACATCTATACTAGTTCACCACATCACAATGAAAAGTCCTGCAAGTATGACATATTTTTTCATTCGACATAGTGGACGCACAGTAGACATGGATGGAGTTGCTATGCTCTAACCCTCAAGAAAATGTCTCTGTCAATACAATGTCCCCACTACAATACAATGTAATGTCCCTACTACAATACAATGTAATGTCCCCACTACAATACAATGTCTCTAGTATGTCTACTCAACGTCATTGTAACTGTAAATCTGTCTTAAGTAGGGTACGTCCTCACTGCTTCCCGTTTGAGCCACCACCTTGTGGGTTTTGAACATGTCCAAAAACACATTCTCAGGTGACCATTGGGACTGCATCCTCAGTAAGTTCTAGGAGTTCAGTCTCAGCATTCTGGCATTTTTTTTCATGGACGCAGTGAGGTCTTCATGGATGTAGCTCTTGTGTGATGGGGGTATTTTAAGTTTAGTAGCTATCGTGTGATGGGGGTAACATAAGTTTTGTAGCTCTTATGTGATGGGGGTATTTTAAGTTTAGTAGCTATCGTGTGATGGGGTAATTTTGTCTTATGTGATGGGGTAATAAGTTTGGCTATGGGGGTAAAAGTTTTAAAATGTTGTATGTTTTGGTCTAACATCCCACCAAAGGTATTCCACTCAGGTTTTACAGTGCTACCTTCAAACAGATGCTGAAGTAAGTGTAGTGAACAGAATAAAATGTGATCAGCCTATTTGAAGTAATCCTTATATTATATAAATGAACCCAATAATATCTGGAAAGGATTCCCTTTATTTCTTTTGTAATTTCGAGACACTAAAGTATTTACAGAATTAAGAAAATTTACAGAATTAGGAAAACATCACTTTGGAATTTTTTGCATTTCTTAAAACTGAGTCTAAACTAGTAACAGTTACTGATCTTATCAATGAATTAGGGTAATCCAAGAATTCCAGTGTGTGATAAGACCAACTATATATAAGAAAGGTATTCTGAACAGGGCCAAAGAGTATTTCCGAGTCTTATAATTGAGGGTTGTGCTAGTTTCAGCCTCATCATCTAGGCAAGTATTTTTCATTGATCTCTTGGAAAATGAGGTCCTCACATGGTCCTAACAATCTTTCCCCACAGCAATAATTTGATTTTCATACTTGCGCTTCCCTGGCTCTGGGATGCTATACTCCCCCATGCTTGTCAACAAGGAAGGATGAGCGCATGTTTTATCACATCAAATTATCATGATGGGAGTCTTCTGGTGGAGGGCTATTCTGGGTCAGGAACGTCAGGTTTAGTACCATTTTGAAGTACCAAGGTTTCACTGCTGTAGGATATTGATTGATAGAGGATCATGCAGTTTGGTCTTAGTCATGTTTGTTCTATACATGTATGTCAGGGGGTGGACATGCTATGTCTGGTGCAGTTTTGAAAGAACATCAAACAGGAATCTGTTAAACAAAGGGCTGGAATTTATTGTTCTTTAAAGAGGGGAAAATCATTCATTGAAAGCCAGAGGGGCTCATCAACATATATAAAAAGAACCCTGATGAACCCTTCTGGCTTAAACAGTTGACAAAATGTATTTTGATTGGTTTTCTTTGATAACTGATAAATTCATTTCTTTCCATATTAAAGAAAAGATGTGCCCACTGTGACTTGTATTATTATGTCGGCTACTATAATGAAGTTATGTCATGTTGCAACCACGATAAAATCTGCCCATAAATAACTTGCAGGCTGGTCAAGTTTTATTCTGTTTACGTAATTATGTCTGTACCTTCAGTATAGACAACTAATAAAGGAGTAAACTGTTTGACCTTTTACCTCATGTAGGTGTGTTAAGACACAGCCAACCCAGATCAGATGGCTCCTGGAAGAAGGTGTCTCATGATCAGGGTCACCTCTGTTTGCACATGCAATATTATAGTTCAAAAGTCTGCATCTATTCATATAGTCTAGGGATGTCACATTCCATTCACTCAGGCCAGTGAAAATAAGTGCAGGGCAAGTGAAAAATCTGAACAGTTCATTGCAATTTTTAGCTCACCTGAGCACAACGTGTGATCGCCCGGCGTCCGGCGTCAATAATTTGGCTTGTTAACACTCTAGAGGCCATATTTTTAGGCCATTTTTCATGAAACTTGGTCAGAATGTTTGTTTCCATAAAATCTTTTGGACAATTTCGAATTTGGGTCATGTGGGGTCAAAAAGTAGGTCAATATGAAAATTCCAACATATGTTGCTCATTTATAATCAGGTGAGTGATTCAGGGCCATCATGGCCCTCTTGTCTTTATTTTACTACATGTATTCAAATTTTGGAATAGCTAGGCAGGGCAAGAGAAAATTTTATACCCCTGCACATAAATATCGTACACCATTAAATGTTTAGGAAATTGATGTTCATCAAGCTATAAATATGTACATAAACATTCATGAGATAAAAGGTTAAAGAGACAGTGTCATTACCAGGGTATTGTGTCATTGCATAATCTCTTTGTGTGTTTTTTTTTCAAGTTTTTTTGACAGTGAAAAGATATTTAGTGTATCATGCTTTTGATTACAGATGTAAGAAGTTTAGATCTGATTTCTGAAATCCATCATACAAAGTAATACAAAAGAAATATTAGCTGTATAAATGTGGAATTACTCAACTTAAAAGGACATATACCAAATTATCTTCATATTTATGGGTAAAAGAACATTAAAATCTGGGAAACTCAATAAATTGTGCTAGATGTGCATAACATAATAGGAGCCCAGTACAGTCGCTACATAAATTGGATATGGCACACTGAAATTAGAGGATTTTCAATTTTTTTTTTTAATCTAGTAGATAAATAAAATTGTTCAGTGTGTCATAATTATATTATGGATGTTGTTTTTTTTTCATCAAAAGTGGGTCAAAGATTATGAAGGTGATCAACTGCATAATGAAAAGGTCCATCCACTTAAGCAACTGTCTCAATATTGAAGTAAACCAATAAAGCTCTGTCATAGAAGTGATAGCAGATAAACCAAAAGGTTAACCTGTCCAGATGCCTTTTTTTTTCATCAAAAGTAGGACAAAGTCAAGGTCACAATGTCAACTGCATACGGTAAAGGTCCATCTACTTACTGTCCATATATTAAAGCAATACAATGAAACACATTGAAGTCATGAATAGCAGATTTGAAAAAAAGGTCAACTTGAATGGATGCTTGACACCTGCTGACACCTGTCACCCACCTGGATATCATCAATTTGAAGGAACAGAATTTTTTCATTGAAAAATGGTTAAACCCTTCCAAAATTTGCTGAATTACTCAAATATTTTTCAGATACTCAATATTAGTTTTGAACGTAAAGGGTGATTCATGTACTAAAATTACCAATAAAGTTTATCTGCTACTCGGATAATAGAAATAGAGACAGTGGCTTAACTTATAGCTTATTTCATGAGAAAAAAATTATCCCCATAATATGCCCAATAAATATATATAGTTACATTGTGTATGTTGTTTGTAATATATAATTCACCAGTTAGACTATTTTTTCTCATAACATCTCAGTGTAATATCCCATGATAGCACTCTCATAAGATACTTTTGTTCCAACATACTTTCCTCTGATGTTGTATACTGATAGGAACTGGATGTAACTACAATAGGTTAATATCATGCAATGATTATTTATTTTCAGTTGTCATTTTTTATTTCTCTTAGTGGAATATAAAAGTCAAATTGTGAATAACTCACTGCCAAGCCATTTCATAAACTTCAGAACCTGTTGAGGTTTTTGGAAGAGTTCTCAGAGTGCAGATTGCATATCTGTATCATGATCAGTAGTTGCAATCTTATTGCATCACCAAGATTTCAACATATTCTTAGCTGGCTTTTATGTGGCAAACAACATGTGATAATTGTCAGTGTTTGCTATCAAAAATCAATGTTTCCACCTTTTCATGGCTGTTGATAGCCTGGAACTTTTATAGCATAGCCAACTGTAGCATTGTTCTGACTGCTGTGAAAGGCAGCCATGTTGACAGACTGGTCTTCAAATGTGGACCATAAACCAGGTGAAAACACTGCAGATGTCTTTGTTTCTTGGAACCAGTCTATTGTGCAGTTACTTGTATAGTGATTGAAAGCAGGATTACCAGGGCTATTGAATCCCAGTATTTGCACTCATTATGGGTAAAGACAGATCAATAAAATTTAAATGGAATATGAATTAATCAATTCTGATTGTTGGATCTGACATTTTTATTGTTAATTATACAGTATTACAAAGGCAGTTTATTACTTGTAATCAGATGAACTTGAGTGCAATATGGAAAAACAATACAGTGGGCTAACATTTCCGTATTCCCAAAAGATATTTCATTTCTCTGAGAGAGGATTTTTACAATTCAGTGTGTATTGAATGACAAAGTTATAGCAATATCGAACCATACTAAAGTACAGTATGAAAATGTTGTATATATAAATATTTGTTATATTTTTTCTTTTTGTCTTTTCAGCATATGAGGTTAATGGAGTGCAAACTAAGATTATATTGGTGACAACTTGTAGTTGTTTTTATTTTCACCTTTACCTCATGAATATTCATGTACAAATTTATGATATGATGAATATTAATTAATTGAACTTTAAATGGTATAAAAAATGGATTTTCTTTGTTCTGCAGGCTGTATAGAACTTGAGCTACAATATTGTATGAGCAAACAGAAGAGACTCTGATCATACAGCTCCTATAGCGTCTGCTCTGTTTGCAAATGTGTTTAATTGAGACTATTATGAAGTAAAGGGTTAAATTGGAGGATGTTTGGTTTCAAGGGAATGGTAAAGTAAAATGAAAATATTAGAATGACTGTAAAAGGTAGAGAGATATTTCAGGCAGGTAGTGAAAGATGGAGGGAGTGAGAGATGGAGGGATATTTCATGCAGGTAGTGAGAGATGGAGGGATATTTCATGCATGTAGTGAGAGATGGGGAAATATTTCATGCAGGTAGTGAGAGATGGAGGGATATTTCATGTAGGTAGTGAGAGATGGAGGGATATTTCATGTATGTAGTGAGAGATGGAGGGATATTTCATGTAGGTAGTGAGAGATGGAGGGATATTTCATGCAGGTAGTGAGAGATGGAGGGATATTTCATGCAGGTAGTGAGAGATGGAGGGATATTTTATGCAGGTAGTGAGAGATGGGGGGATATTTTATGCAGGTATAGTGAGAGATTGAGAGATATTTCATCCAGGTAGTGAGAAATAGAGGGATATTTCATGTAGGTAGTGAGAGATAGAGGATATTTCAGATAGAGGGATATTTCATGCAGTTACATGTAGTTAGATATAGATTGATATTTCATGCAGTTACATGTAGTTAGATATAGATGATATTTCATGCAGTTACATGAGTTAGATAAAAAGTGTTTTAGGAAAACACAAGTTAAACTGTAATTACTTCTTATATGTGTTTCAGTGTCCGCCATGCCGAGTATTCACACCAGAGTTGGTACGAACATATGAGAAGTTGAAAGCAGATGGGAAGAAGTTCGAAGTTGTGTTTGTGTCATCGGACAGGTCTGAAGATTCTTTCACAAGCTATGCAAACTCGATGCCCTGGTTGGCACTGCCCTTCACAGATGCCCGGTCACAGATGTTAAAGAGCCTGTACGAAGTTGAGGGTAAAGTTTGTTTTACCCTTCCGTTCATGAGATGGCAAATCTTACATAATGATGAACAGATCTGACTTAAAGGGATTATAGTGCCTCCAAATGACAGTCAAGTCAGATATACGTCCAGTTATATGTAGGTGCTACTATAAGAGTCCAATCAAATTTGTCCATTTAAATAACTGTCCAGTAAAGTTATCATCTGATCAAAATTGGTCAAATAACAGTCCAACAGAATTACAGTTCAATCATAAAACAATCTGTTCAAATACCATTAAGTGCCATATATAGTGTACATCCATGTATAGTGCACACCCAAAAGCTTGGAAATAATATATTTCCCTATAATAATTTGCATCCCTTTTTCACCATTTTGTTTTGCCATGGGTGTGTTGCAGATGTTCAATTGCACTACAGGTGACAAATGTTCTCCTGCTTTAGCAAGTCCATTATTAATCACACCTTTTATAGTACCCTCATGCAATTGCATTTTTACCATGTTGCACATTATAGCTGATAATCTGGTTCATAGTCCTAGAAAGCTTACATCTTATTGATTGTTTGCTGTAAGCCTCTTTGCAAATGATATTTAAGGTAAAGTCCCTGTAATGGTTCTGCTACATTTCAGACCTCATGGCCTTTCATGGAGATAAATAAGGTTTCCAAATGTTTCATTAGGTTGCCTTGGTTATCTTGATAGAGGTTAAGTGGTCCAAGACATAGCGGAACCATTACAGGGACTTTACCTTAAATTACTTAATTATCATGAACAGTTCTGTGCAAAATGAAACTTATTAGTCATTATTATTGTCAGAATATAATGACAACAATAAACTGATTGTAAATTTGTGGTTGGTCACAGTGATGATGATGCAAACACTGCATTTGCTTGTATGTTATGAATTAATTATTTTGTAAAGTACAGAACTGAGAACTTCCTTTTGCATTGTTAAGAAATAAACAACAATTTCCAATATGTGAACAATAATATGATAGATATCACAAACAGATAATAGTTTACAGACAAGTATAAACAACAGAGCTTTGATATCAATCTAAAATATGAAATATACCTACTGACTTTGTCAATATGACCACTCTAGTGTGTTGGGTGAAGTTTAGGAAAAATGTTAAAAAATAACTGTCCAATCAAATTAAAATCTGACCAAATAACAGTCCATTCAAATAACAATCTGATCAAATAACAGTCCAGCTAAACAACAGTCCAACCAAATTTCTGATCGAATAACAGTCCAACCAAATTTCTGATCAAATAACAGTCCAACCAAACCAGACTCTGATAAAATTAAAATCTAAAGTTCAAATTAGAGTCCAGTCAAGTCATTGAGCCTAATCAGAAAACAGTTTAGTGAAATATCAATCCATCCAGCCATGGCAACAGCTGATGCAAAATGAAACATATGCACATCTAGGTGAAACATTGAAAGCTTTAACCCTTTCCCTCATAGAGGAAACCATGAAAAGACCTATGCGAACAGCATAAAACCAGATCAGCCTGCGAGTAACTCGCAGGCTGATCAGGTTTTATGCTGTTCGCTGCTCCTCAGTGGTCTGGTAATGAGGATTTTACAATTAAATTTGGTAAGGTTTGAGTTTGGCTTTCTGCAGATCAGGCTTTATGTGGTACCTATTGAGGGCGTCAAAAGGGGTATATATGAGGGAAAGGGTTAATACTGGAGACGAAAGAACCATTTGGTTACAATTCTGCATGTGGTAGTGAGCTCCCAAGGGGCCTCCAGGCCATGCAGATATGTATCATGGAGTATGAGTATGTTTTAGATAACAAAAACGTCACCTTGAAATGACAGGCAGCTGCAGCAGAAACAAAAACATGCAGTTTAATCCCTCTATTGAGAGTCATCAAATTTTTACCATAGGAACAACGGAAGTAACATTTGGAAAAGTTTGTCTTAATCTGTCTAATGTCTTTGTTTCTTGAAAATTTTGATTAGATGCTTTAAAATCAAAAAGAACATCACTGTTCCTGCAAAGTTCAGTGAAATTGCCAGTGTAGAAAGAATATCTTTTCTAGCAGACTTGTAGCTGAGGAAGTTTTTCCTATATCTAGATTAGCATAACTAGATTCTTTCTCAGTATTTTGATAAAAGGGTTATACGATTATGTGAGGGCTAAATAAGAAGGGTTATATGATTAAGTGGAGGTATATAAGTAGAGTTATTTGATCAGGTGGGGACTATATAAGTAGGGTTATGTGATCAAGTGGGGGTATATAAGTAGAGTTATTTGATCAAGCGGGGACTAAATAAGTAGGTTTATATGATCAAGTGGGGGTATATAAGTAGAGTTATATGATCAAGTAGGGGTAAATAAGTAGAGTTATATGATCGAGTGGGGGTATATAAATAGAGTTATATGATCAAGTGGGGGTATATAAGTAGAGTTATATGATCAAGTGGGGTATATAAGTAGAGTTATATGATCAAGTGGGGGTATATAAGTAGAGTTATATGATGAAGTGGGGTATATAAGTAGAGTTATTTGATCAAGTGGGGGCTATATAAGTAGGGTTATGTGATCAAGTGGGGTATATAAGTAGAGTTATATGATCAAGTGGGGGTATATAAGTAGGGTTATATGATGAAGTGGGGTAAATAAGTAGAGTTATTTGATCAAGTGGGGTATATAAGTAGGTTATATGATCAAGTGGGGGTAAATAAGTAGAGTTATATGATCAAGTGGGGGTATATAAGTAGAGTTATATGATGAAGTGGGGTATATAAGTAGAGTTATTTGATCAAGTGGGGCTATATAAGTAGGGTTATGTGATCAAGTGGGGGTAAATAAGTAGAGTTATATGATCAAGTGGGGTATATAAGTAGGTTATATGATCAAGTGGGGTATATAAGTAGAGTTATTTGATCAAGTGGGGGTATATAAGTAGGGTTATGTGATCAAGTGGGGTATATAAGTAGAGTTATATGATCAAGTGGGGGTAAATAAGTAGGGTAATATGATGAAGTGGGGTAAATAAGTAGAGTTATTTGATCAAGTGGGGGCTATATAAGTAGGGTTATGTGATCAAGTGGGGTATATAAGTAGAGTTATATGATCAAGTGGGGTAAATAAGTAGAGTTATATGATCAAGTGGGGGTATATAAGTAGAGGTTATATGATCAAGTGGGGGTATATAAGTAGGGTTATATGATCAAGTGGGGTATATAAGTAGGGTTATATGATCAAGTGGGGTATATAAGTAGAGTTATATGATCAAGTGGGGGTATATAAGTAGAGTTATATGATCAAGTAGGGGTAAATAAGTAGAGTTATATGATCGAGTGGGGGTATATAAATAGAGTTATATGATCAAGTGGGGTATATAAGTAGAGTTATATGATCAAGTGGGGGTATATAAGTAGAGTTATATGATCAAGTGGGGGTATATAAGTAAGGTTATATGATCAAGTGGGGTAGATAAGTAGGGTTATGTGATCAAGTGGGGGTATATAAGTAGGGTTATGTGATCGAGTGGGGGTTTATAAGTAGGGTTATGTGATCAAGTGGGGGTAGATAAGTAGAGTTATGTGATCAAGTGGGGGCTATATAAGTAGGGTTTTGTGATCAAGTGGGGGTATATAAGTAGGGTTATATGATCAAGTGGGGGTAGATAAGTAGAGTTATATGATCAAGTGGGGGTAAATAAGTAGGGTTTTGTGATCAAGTGGGGGTATATAAGTAGGGTTATATGATCAAGTGGGGGTAGATAAGTAGAGTTATGTGATCAAGTGGGGTATATAAGTAGGGTTATATGATCAAGTGGGGGTAAATAAGTAGGGTTATGTGATCAAGTGGGGTATATAAGAAGAGTTATATTATCAAGTGGAGGCTTTATAAAACCACACTTGTCATGTCCCTTTATATCATGTGACATGAAATAATGATTTATTATGATAAGACCAATCAGCAGACAAGTACAGATAACTGTGTTAAGGATTTTTGTTAGAATTATATCCCTCTTTTGTGTCAGAGTAGCTACGAAAGTATTAATCATCTTCAGTGAAAGTTCTTTTCTTTTTTCTTTTTTAACCCTTTAATAATTATGGATGTGACATGTTTGGACGCCTTCGAAGACAAAGTAGTCACATTTACACAATGATAGTTTTCTTATAATTAAGTTTTATCAATCCACTTCAAGTTTTTTAATACATGTTAATATCCAAGTGAAATATCATTTTGTTTGTTTTCTTGAATATAACATCTGGATGAATGACAATGTGTGAGTCATTTGGAAGTCTACAGGAGACAAATAAAATGCTGCCTCTATGTGGTAGCATGTCATGGACATGTGGCAAGACACCACACCCAGTCACATTATCCTGACTTTAGGTCAACCAGTCCTAAGCACCAAGCAGAAGTGAGGTATACCAGTACCATATTTAATGACTTTGGTATGACACGGGAATCATCAAACACACAAACCATCTGATTACCGGGCAGTTGCTCTAACCACTTGGCCACTGGTACTGGTCAGATATATTTTTAGAGTTGTAGTTTAGCATATAAGAATAGGTTAATGTTTGTTATCGAGGAATTAACAAATTAGACCGCTCAAGCTTGCCGCATGGATAATTCCATACATTAACTTGGTTAACTGTTTTGAATCAAATGTGAACACAAATAAGACATGGCATAACACAAGATCTAATGAGGGTCCAAGTTACTGTCAATGATTATTTCATTGCAGGCATATCTTTAAAAATAAAATGAACGCTGTTGTCAGGTTTTTGAGATCACATGAATATAAAGTAATGAACACTTCAGACTCTTAAAAAGAACAAACGTATTAAGGGAGTAGACCTAGTTCCACATGATTGTGACCATATCTGGGATTTTGATCTTGGAATACCATAGGGATCAGAGCAGGAATTTGAAATGGCTATCATAAAACTTAATTTGCATGTGTTTTAGCTTTTTTTCCTGGCATTTCAATTGGTATGACCCAGTTGTTAAAGAGATTTTGCATATTTGACTTAAAAAAAATATGAACACAATATTCATCATTTTATACTGTCTTGAATTTTATGAACTGGAATCTATCATTTGAAGAGCCCTATTCTAGGTCAATCTAAGATGATTTTTATGTATGAAAAACCATCCACTTTTTAGAAATTTCCATAAATGATTTGATTAAATAAAAAAATGAGGCAGCATTTAACAATTTAATGAGTCCAATAGTTGTGCATGTAGGATGATTCCTGAAGCTGCATGTTTATTCCTCTCACTCATGCAAAAGACTCATAAATTTTATGACTTCCAAGAAATCAAGCAGACATTTGTAAAAACATAATTTAATTGCACGCTGAACTGGAGTGTGACTTTATGCATGTTAAACAGGTTTTTGCACATTTTGCAGTTTGTAATACAAAGCAGATGCAGCTAAAATTTTATGTTACTGAAACACTTTTTAAGGTTTTAATATGCGTTTAAAATTTTTTTTTAAAAAATTTGGTACGTAATTTCCTAATTTATAGTAAACAAGGACAAATTGATTCACATCAGCCAATAAACAGTTTAAAAAAGCCAGAATTACAACCATCCTTTAAACCATTTCTGTCTGAAGTCAGATTCCAAAGCAAACACTCTCGTTTGTGGAGATATATCACATCCTTTCACCTCTATTTCAAACTTAATGATAATAAGTGCTTCATGTTATTTCCTTGAACTTAGGGAGAATGCATTCAACCATTTTGATATCCTATGAATACAGTGTCATGTCATCCAGCATTATGACATGCTTTCCAGGATTACAGTGCATGATACTGGAGATCAGAGGAGAGATGTGGATTTGGGGTTCAGAGAGATGTGGGTTTGGGTGATCAGAGAGGTGTGGATTGGAGTTCAGAGAGATGAGGATTTGGGGTTCAGAGAGATGCAAGTTTGAGGGATCTGAGATATATGGATTGGGGTTCAGAGAGATGTGGGTTTGGGGAAACAGAGAGATTTGAATTTGGGGTTCAGAGAGATGCAGATTTGGGGTTCAGAGAGATGTAGATTTGGGGTTCAGGGAGATGTGGATTTGAGACTCAAAGAGATGGATTTGAGACTCAAAGAGATGTGGATTTGAGGAATCAGACAGATGTGGATTTATCAGAGAGATGTTAAAATGGGGGATCTGAGAGATGTTGATTTGGGGCTCAGAGTGATGTAATTTTTTGTTGATCAGTGAGGTGTGTGTAAGAGGGATAGAGGTATGTGGATTTGGGGGATCAGAGAGATATGGATTATGGGGATCAGAGATATGTTAATTTTGGGTTCAGAGGTATGTGGATTTTTGGGATCAGAGAGATGTGGGTTAATGTAGATTTGGGGATCAGAGATGTGGGTTGATGTGGATTTGGGGATCAGGGAGATGTTGATTTTGTGCTCAGAGAGATGTGGAATTTGGCATATCAGGAAGATGTGGGCTTGATCCTATATTGTACAGTATTTGGCTGGCTGACCAGCTTCTAAATTCTAGTCCAACTTTGAAATTATCAGGAGGGTTTGCTATAAAAGTTATAAGATTTTATTTGGAATAGATGATGAAAATTTGTAAATGTTAAATCAAGCTGACATATTTATTTTCAGGTATCCCAACCCTGGTGGTGATTGATGAATCGGGTGGTGTCATTACGGTGGACGGACGACTGGCGGTGAACGAGGACATAGATGGACAGGTAGGACAGTTGTACAAGTTTGGGAGGAATAGGGTATGATTGTGTCAAGGAAAGCTGAAAGTTTAAAAGGAGTTCATTTTATAAACTGTCAGTCTCTTAAAGAAAAATAAGCCATGATTTGCTCTACCACTGTTATCATATGTGACAGTGTCTCCATTTGTTAATATTGACAACTGTTTGTGTCAACTGCATAAGGTTCAGCTGGAAAAAAAACATGTATGACTTTTTGTAATGTGAAATATTTAATCTAAGGGCCTGATGGACTACCTATCCTTCAAATGTTGAACCATTTAAGGGTCATAGTTTCCAGGAATACCTTTAATGTTGAACTTTGGCTAAACCATATACCCCATGAATACTCATGTTCAAATTCATGACTTGATGAATATTATTTTACTGAATGTTAAATGACATGTACGAAGCAAAGGATTTTTCTTTGCTATGCAGACTTTGTACAATCTAAGCTACAATATTGTATGGGCAAACAGAGGAGACCCTGATCAGACATATCCTGGGTCTTCTCTATTATGTAAAAGGTTAAACTTGCACTATATAAGTTTAGGGATTAGTGTTAGAAAATGGTACTTAAGGGTTGAAATTCTTCAAGAAATTCTCAAAGAATATGAACATTTTTTGACTAATATTGAAGATACTGAAGATACTTTCATAAATTGACTCTTAATTGCAGGAGAGCTGAATTATCAAATTCTTTATTCATGATATTTTGTATTCTCAAAAATATATGAATGCCATTCAAACTAGATATCATGAGAGCAATAAAGTAACAAAAGACTAATAAGGTCAAAAACCTGTTGTTTTTGATGTAAATGATATAGTGAGTTGACTCATTTTGATATATTTGTATGATGTATTGTATTGGCATTTCAAAATCTTTTGAAACTTCAGATCAAAGAGCTCTCTATCTTAATTCAGCATTTCAGATCTCCTTTATTGATGTTTATTGTTATTGCATATAATGAACAAAATATCTGATAAATATTTAAAAAATAATTGTCAAATATTTAGAATTTATTCTGAAGAAATCCAAATATATATTATGTTTATAGCTGTTAAATTTCTTGTTTCTGATGAAAAGGGAAAACCAAACGAAGAAAAGTTACATGAAAGCTTTCTGTAAACAATAATCTGTTTTGGTCAGGGTCAGTCATTGCCCTGTATCTGTTCTCTCATACTGATAATATTGGCAGACATTATCTGTTTATCATGTTATCTTATGTCCCGTTTTTTGGGGTTTTTTTTTGTTGTTGTTGTTTTTGGTTTTTTATTTGAATGCCTTAAAAACTGCCTTTTCACGTTTTCCCTGAATAAAAATCAGATACAAATATGACAAGAAATGGGTTACCTCAAACAATGAGTGGTTAATCCCAAACTTTGCCTGCTGTAAAATATCTTCAAAAGTCTTAAATGATTGCCTGTATGTAGGGAATCTTTTGTATCCATCAGATATTGGTCTGTTTTCTATTTGTTGGGTTATCAGGTGAGGTGTCAAGTGTTGATGTTGATATCTTGTTACCCTGTTGACTGATCTGCTGCTGTCTGGAAACCACCTTGTCTAATTCTTGGTGCAGTTTTTGTGGATGAAGACAACACTTGCCCTACATGGGTCCATGATGTTACTGTGTTTGACTGGTCCTGACCTATGTACCGGTATTACTGATATATTCAATGTTATGATGATTGTAATGTAAATTTAACAAACTTTCTATTTTAGATCAATGATTTTTAATTATACATCATAACATAAATCTATAATTATTATTGTATTACGTCAGGATTTTGTCTTTGTTTAAGAGTAATTATATCTATTTTATGTATGGGCCGCACAAATGGGCAATTGCCTCTTTCCTATATTGACTACATAGAATTGTTAATTTGAGTTGCCTATTTAGCTAGCAATTAAGTAAGTGAAGTCTTTAAAGTGGATAACATATTTGGCATCAAGCAATCTTCCATAATTATGGTCCACCTCTTAAGCAATGAACAAAACTCTTGTCAAGAATCTGCATTCAAATAGGTTATACAATGTATAGGGGGCCCTTTTAAGTTTGAATTTGGTTGGCATATCTATATGTAGTAATTTACAGTTTTATACTTTGTAGACTCAAGTACTAAGTTTAATATTCTGTATACAACAGAACAGAAATTGGCAATGTTTCAGTAAGGTCTAATTACTGCAGTCTGGTCTGGATTTACAATTGTTAACATGGTATAAAACAATGTAAGATTTATGAACCAACTGGTTCCCTGCCCCTAGAAAACCTCCATAAGCCAACTTAGGCTGGTTCCTGTGGCAGCTGATACCCATCTGAGAAGTGAAAATTCCATTATTTTGGTAGTGATACATCTGGTTATCTCCGAGTTGGCCTGTTTTTCTCACATGGAGGATAAAGAAGTTGTAGATTATATCACTGGTTTAACATTCTCTCATGACATGCTGAATTATGGTAACTTGTGCCTCTCCTCTTCCCAATGGTTCAGGATTTACCCCTGCTTCATGCAGAGGGGCCATTCATTATGTCTGACAGATATTTGGGGGATTTGTTTTAGTCTCTGACAGACAAACTAGTATTGAAGCAGGCATTTATACTTTGTCAGTAGATCCCTCTAGTGTGGCTTGTGTGTCTTTTGGCTCAAATGCGGCTCTACAGTTGCATGTCTAATGCTCCAACAGTTGAGTGGATCCTAAATTGGCAGAATGCATCTGTCTAAAATCATTTTAACTTCCGCAGTAGAATCTGTGTGACAGGCGGCTTAGGGTTAAGTGTAACACATGAAAAAGTGTTTTTGTAAAAAAAAAAAAAAGAATTGACAGATGGCTTCTGACAAAATTTTGCAACAATTGTAGAGAATTAGAATGCAGTACATTGAGGTCGTAATTGGACTTTTATTGATGTTGTATGTACTTTCCTGCTGTGCGGGATTCACTTGTGTATAGTTTTGTGACTTATCGTAATTTTAAGCGTTTTTTGACACCGTTTGACGTCTTTCGACTGTAGAGGTATCTTTAAATCAATATTCTATTCTATTTTGTATACAATAGATAAAGAATTAACTAAATATAAGACCAGGGAATATTATTAGATAGCCTTTTCTTTTAATATTTGGGTCTTTTACTGTATTAATGTTGTAGGATGCTTTGAAAATCCTTCACATATTTTTTTAGAGCTATGGATCCCTCTCTAACACTGATAAATAGATAAAAATCAGCTTCTAAGAAATTCATATGAATTAATTTATTGACATATCGGTTTAAATGCAGATAAGATGGTGAAATATTTCATGAATACCCGTGTGATGTATAAATGATATAGAGAGCCTGAGCATTGCCTCCCACAGTTGCTTGCTGTTGCCGTAGATATGAGGGGTAGAGAGAGGGGAGGGTGGGAGTAGCAGGGTCTTTGATGTTGATAACAGGACAAGTTACAGTAACAGCATTCAGGTTTTTGTCAGACTTTGATTGTATCCATGTTGGTGCATTACTAGCACAGTGTCTGTATTTCTATCTTGAATTTATATAAAAAATGATTTTATCATTTGTGTATATATAAATGATATTTTTATCCTTCATTAGCAGGTATAAAATACATGTAAATGCTTTGAAATTATTTATTTAAATTAAGTATTTTTAAGCAATTTTTATGTTTTATAACTCAGTAACCAAACCATCAATATAGTCTTTTAAGCTGACCTAGTTTGATTTTTATCACTTGGCTAATTACTGTAAAGTTTTAGAGCTTTTGGTAAATGTTTGTCAAATAAAAATGCCAACAATTTCATGTGCCAACATTCTGTCTTGTCTTCAAAGATTGATAGGTGCCTATTAGTTAATGACTTTTAGCCTTAAGACTATATCCATTGATTACAAGTCCACAAATTGACACAAATTTTATTTTGGTGTTAGGATAATATCATGGTGATTAAAACATTGCTTCAACGCTAATCATCCCTGAGGTCAATCAAACATTATGTGAAGGGTTACTGGATTGCCTGTTACGACACAATGGATTTACTAATATCAAATAGGAATGCTCTTGTCCCTTTATGGTTAAAAAGAAAACCTTGATAAATCTTAAATATTTCAACTAATAATTGGACTACACTCATCAAATTTGGCAGACTTTCTTAAAACCCTTAAATACCGTATACACTGGCAGATTAGGCACACTTTTTTCCCCCAGATAATTCAAGTTTATAGAGGGAATGCACCTTATACAATGATATAAAGCTTTTCAGGTTGTTGTTTTTCCATCATCAAGAAGTGAAATTTACTGGTATACGATCTCAGAAAATAGATATACTGAAAGTCACTTAATACGATAATATGCCATGATGTCTTCATTAAACCATTCTAAACAATACCACGTTATTGTTTCTGCACTTATTAATCATTATGATAAAATGATCGCGAGAAAGTGAAAAGTGAAACAACATGATGGAAGCTATTTTTGATACAAACAAGTTTATTTATGGGACCTGATGATGTACTGAAGAAACTTGACAGGTGGTAATTGTTACATAATGTCTGTTAGTTGACATAATTTTGTCCTTTATACCCTACCCCTTCTTAATGTAACAATCTACCGGTAATGTTATGCCATGTAAATAAAACAGTTCACCATGTGATTGGCCACGGAGACCTACGGATAGCTTTCAATCTGTCAAAATGTCAGATTGCAAGAATTTTAAAAACAGTATTTTGCCTTATTCAATGCGATAAGTTTTTTTGTTGTTTTTTAGCTCACCTGAGCCAGAGGCTCAAGGTGAGCTATTGTGACCGGTCTTCGTCCGTCGTCCGTCCGTCCGTCGTCCGTCCGTCGTCCGTCCGTCCGTCGTCCGTCAACATTTTGCTTCAAACGACATCTCCTCCTTAACCGCTTGGTCAATTTTGATAAAACTTTACAGGGATGTTCCTTGGGTGGTCCCCTTTCAAAGTTGTTCAAAGAATTGAATTCCATTTGGAATTCTGGTTGCCATGGCAACGGAAAGAAAAAACTTAAAATGTCTTCTTCTCCAAAACAACCAACTGAATTTCAAAATGTTTTGGCACAGATGTTCCTTTGGTAAGTGTCTACCAAGATTGTTCAAATTATTTGGATCCGTAAAAAAACATGGCCGCCAGGGGCGGGGCTTATTTGCCTTATATGTATATAGAGAAACCTTTAAACAACATCTCCTCTGAAACCACTGGACAGAATTTGATTAAACTTGGCAGGGATGATCCTTGGGTCAACCTTCACAAAAGTTGCTAAAATAAACTTGATCCATGTAGAACTCTGGTTGCCATGGCAACAAAAAGGGGAAAAAAATGAAAACTTTAAAAATCATCTTCTTCAAAACTACTGGCCAGATTTTAAAATAAATTGGTACAGATGTTCCTTGGGTCAACCTCTACCAAAGTTGCTAAAATTATTCCGATCCGTAAAAAAACATGGCCGCCAGGGGCGGGGCTTATTTGTCTTATATGTATATAGAGAAACCTTTAAACAACATCTCCTCTGAAACCACTGGACAGAATTTGATTAAAATTGGCAGGGATGATCCTTGGGTCAACCTTCACAAAAGTTGCTAAAATAAACTTGATCCATGTAGAACTCTGGTTGCCATGGCAACAAAAAGGGAAAAAAAATGAAAACTTTAAAAATCATCTTCTTCAAAACTACTGGCCAGATTTTAAAATAAATTGGTACAGATGTTCCTTGGGTCAACCTCTACCAAAGTTGCTAAAATTATTCCGATCTGTAAAAAAACATGGCCGCCAGGGGCGGGGCTTATTTGCCTTATATGTATATAGAGAAACCTTTAAACAACATCTCCTCTGAAACCACTGGACAGAATTTGATTCAAATTGGCAGGGATGATCCTTGGGTCAACCTTCACAAAAGTTGCTAAAATAAACTTGATCCATGTAGAACTCTGGTTGCCATGGCAACAAAAAAACAAGAAAAAAAGAAAACTTTAAAAGTCATCTTCTTCAAAACTACTGGCCAGATTTTAAAATAAATTGGTACAGATATTCCTTGGGCCAACCTCTACCAAAGTTGCTAAAATTATTCTGATCCGTTAAAAAAACATGGCCGCCAGGGGCGGGGCTTATTTGCCTTATATGTACATAGAGAAACCTTTAAACAACATCTCCTCTGAAACCACTGGACAGATTTAGATTAAACTTGGCAGGGATGATCCTTGGGTCAACCTTCACAAAAGCTGCTAAAATAAACTTGATCCATGTAGAACTCTGGTTGCCATGGCAACAAAAAGAAAAAAAATATGAAAACTTTAAAAATCATCTTCTTCAAAACTACTGGCCAGATTTTAAAATAAATTGGTACAGATGTTCCTTGGGTCAACCTATTTATCTCAGGTGAGCGATTTAGGGCCATCATGGGCCTCTTGTTTTTCAAATTAGTTACCCTAAAAATAAAGTTGTGCATAATTTTTTGTTGTGCCAAATCTGCTAGTGTGTACAGTAGTCTCACTTATAAATTATATATTTGAGAATCTTTAGGTTTTATAATGCTGGCTCTGTTCTGTAGGGAACTCATGATGTTGACTCAGTAATGAATGTAGACTCAGTTGTGAAAAACCCTAACTGTCTTATGCTGGCTCTCTTCTGTAGGGAACTTTCTGATGTTGACTCAGTAATGAATGTAGACACAGTTGTGAAAGGCCCTAACTGTCTAATGCTGGCTCTGTTCTGTAGGGAACTTTCTGATGTTGACTCAGTAATGAATGTAGACACAGTTGTGAAAAGCCCTAACTGTCTAATGCTGGCTCAGTTATGAAGAGACCAGGCTGTCACATGCAGACTAAGTTCTGGAGGGTATCTAATGCAGACTCAGCTCTAGAGGTACATGTTACCTACTGTCTAATGCAGACTCAGTTCTGGAGAGCCCCAGCTGTCAAATGCGGGAGAGTTTTTGAGGTACCCAAGCAGTAGGGGTGTAATCAATATTTCAGTTCATCAGGGGGTAAAACTTTCATGTGATATTACAGAAATTGATAAAACGACACATAAAGCAGGCCTATCACAGATATCTGAGAACTCACACAGGCTGCAGAGTGTTTTTCTACAATTTAAAGCTTAATCAAGAATATGATCAGCTTATTCCCTAGCTCTCATGTTGGAATGGGATCCTTCAAGATGCGATATGGCTTGTTTTTGTTGCTACGGAGACGACATGTTTCTGTGATTTGTCAGATTTGAGTCAGTGGTCGTGACTATAATACATTCATCCCCTACTTTCAGGTTCCATTTTCAAGATTTTTTTCTTAGATTAGATATTGGTGCTCACAGTGTTGTTTTGATATTTAATCTGTTTGATTTATGTTTAACAGTGTTGTTGCTGTGCTGGATTAATATTTGGCTGCGACAGTATTTAAGTTTTATAGTGACATCCATAGACCTTGAGCACAAAGTAGGCACTCAGGTAGAACCACCGACCTACTACAAGTCAACTGAAAAAAATATTATTGACCCCCTGTGATTCAAATCCAGTGTTTTAATTGTGTGAAAGCACTAAGGTTTTGTTTGTTTATATATGAAAATACAGTTAAATCTGTATAATGTGCTAACACTTTACCTCATGAATATAATTCTTGTTCAATTTCATGACTTGATGAATTTCAGTTTAATGAACCTCAAGTGGTATACTATTTTACATAGAATCTATCAGAGAAGACCTTGATCAGATTGTGCCTCCCTGGAACTTTCTAATCTGGGTCTGGTGAACAGGTAAGCAGCTAGCAGTTAAGCAGTTTAGTGCTCAGCTGAGTTACCCTAAACTGACATTTTATGAAGGACTTCAGCTCCACTTAGCAGCCACCTTGGCTAAGTAGTCACTTGTTCCTGTTCCTTTGGACATCCATCACTTAAACAGGTTCGACTCATACATTGGCTAGGGTATGTAACATAGCT
>CM037777.1:35930452-35980452 GCA_021229015.1 Solen grandis | reverse complement strand
ACTCACCCCTAAGTATTACTTTTAATATAAGTATTACTTAGCGCTGTGTATGGTTGGTGGAAACTTAGCCGGATCTCCAAAGTCTTGAGAAGCAGCGAACAATATAAAACCTGATCATCCTGCGTATTACTCACATGCGAATTTGGTTTTTACAGGTCACATTTGTACCGTCCGCGGTGGCCGAGTGTTAGAGCGTCCGCATCGGGATCGGGAGGTCGTGGATTAGATCCCCAACCGCGACATATTAAAGTTAAAATGGTACTGCCATAGCTCCCCTGCTTGGCGCTCAGTATATAATGGTAGTTCCAGGATAGGTTGGTCCGGTATCAGGATAATGTTACTGGGTGTGGTATCTTATACTCAATAAACATTCAATCAAACTCACGTGCGGATTTGTTTTAACAGGTCACATTTGTAATTTCTTTATACACGTATCTGACCTGCAGTAAAAACGTCTCTCACGTTAATCAGGTAAGTCACATAGTTTTGCAATGATGTGTTTACTTATATAAACACAGGTCCCCTCGTCAGTCGAGCGGCCCTCGTGACAGTGTTAAAATGGTATATATGTACAAAGCATCATGTTTTCGAGTAGTTCCAAGACCTTTCGGCACTGAGTCAGGATGAAGTGAGTCAGTGTAGCACAGTACGTGTCTCTGCTATGATCTTCCCTATACAAGCGAAGTCGTCTAATGACTAAAACCACAACAATGGGACGTTAAATTTGAACAAACAAAAGTAAATTACAATGGAAAGAGCTCCAGTCAAGAGCGGAAAATCAATTCGGTTCTAGCACTACAATACACTGCATAAAATTATCATTTGTTCCTATCTCTAGTGAATGGACTCTAATGCGTTTCCATACCCGAAAAAGAATGAAATTTAACGGACGATTGGACACTTTTATCCACAAACCTCAGCCGATTGTTTTCATTCACCTTCTTTTCAAACGCAGTAGAGTATTGGAGTGAAGCAATTCGTTATTTATTTGGTGAAAATGCCGTTGTTCCTTAAGAAGTTAATCGCTGCACGGGTTGACAATAATGTAAACAGACACATCGAAATATTTCCCGTTGATCCGTGTTGGGTATCGGTAAACTTGTCACAAAAACTTTAAGATGAAATTATCTGCGAACAGTTGGTGGTGAAAAGGATCGTGGTTTGTCGATACATCAGCGTGTAGAAAAACTTGACAGACAACATTCAATGGATAGCAGACGACAAAATAAACATTCTGAATCTAGCGTTTCGAGTTCTACGGTGTCATTAATTTTTCATTCCAGCAACACAACGCATGTCATGGCTGGATAAATTAGTTTTTACTTCTCATGTATTGCATACCTGATGGAAGTAAGTTAGTGTGACCAGACAACATAATGGGCAGACGAAATCGAGTGATAAAAACAACGGGAAACGTCAGGAATCCGGACAATTCTGTTAAAAGACAAGGCACTGGACACCGTAGACATGGAGTGACCTGTCCGTGCGGGTTTGATATCGGGCCGTGGTGGATTCCGTGGGTGGTCGCTGTTGTGTCTGCAGGGGTTCGGACCCGGTACGTGTCTACTCCAGAAAACTGGTGGATCTTACATCCAGACGAAATATACCAAGCCACAGAGGGTGAGTAAAACACGCGCGACATTTATGGTTAAAAAAAAAATAAAATGTATATTCACATACATCGTGGAATATATAATTCAGTCTGGAATTTTTGACATTATAGCCTCTGTATCTCTTCAGACAAATTTCAGTAACTATATTATAAATATCAAAGAAGAACACTAAAACAATCAAACAAACATTCACATGAACGATACATTTTTAAGACACACGGACGGACTAATGGGCTTACAAATAGACGTATAAACCTATTGTCGCAAGCATACCAGCTGTTATTCATTTTCAGGTTTCGTTTTTCATCAGAATATATTATCTCTACAGCATGGTTAATACGGGGAGAATATAACTTACTCAAACCATGTATCTCTGTACTATACTGTCCTGTCTTTTTTATTGCTGTGTACATTTTGATAATGTGTTTTTGAAAAGAAAACCAGAGATATATTACACTGCTGGTTGGAGCTGTCACTCTTATGATATACTGGTATATGTTGATCCAGAGGAGGCGCTTGGGTTCCAAACCATCTCCTTCTCTTTCTCTCTCTCTCTCTCTCTCTCTCTCTCTCTCTTATTTAATTATGGTTTCCCTATATAATCATATAAGGGCGCACTGGTCCAGTGATAAGTCAGTAACGTGTCCGAATGCGGATCCGAAGGTTGTGGGTTCAAATTCCGTAGGGAGCAATCATTTTCCATGACCTTACCAGGCGCAAAGTACTGGTCCAACCCAGGAACCGCTGGACGGGATTAGTATAACTTGTAAGAACTTGTTTGCCAATCGACACTGAAGTAAATATGTTTTAGTTATATAATCATAAATTGAAAGGGGATCAATTGGCTATAATACAAAAATAATGTACTCCCCGCAGTATTTACAGGACCTCTGCCCATCTTCTGAGGTCTGCTGGATCCTCACGTGATCGAGTTCCTACACGTGGCATGCGCTCACTATGCCAAAACGTATGCAACCGGTCGCTTACAGTCAGCTACTGAGTTGTCCTAGGACCACATACCATGCTGTTCACGTGCACCTTATGCTGTACTTAGGCATACGTTAACACACTAAGAAATCTTCATAACTGATTGTAAGCGTACGGTTGCATACGATTCGACATACTAAACGCACGCCAGATGTTACGGTCCGTGCTGAGGTGCCCTACTTACTTTCATGAAAACATTTCAAATATTTTGACATTTTTAAAGGCAATTGAGCACATATATGACACCATGTTTCTAAACGTGAAATTATCATTTAATTGATCAAAATAGCATAGTAATATGTAAACATATTAGTACTACAACTTAAAATAAGTTATTTACTCACGTAATGAATATAATGTAAGCTACTGAACGTTCTGTACAGTTAATCGCTACTTCACCGGGAAGTCATTTACTATAACATTTTTTTGACAAGAATCTTGACATGTATAATCAAACTGTTTTTTTGTTGCTGTTGTTTTGTGTGTGTGTGTGTGTGTGTGTGTGTGTGTGTTCTTCATCTAAACTTAACACTATATCCACCTGGGAGAAGAAAAAAAGATCTCAGATCAAAATCAAGCCTTTTTGTAACTTCGTGTACCTTTAAACTTGCAATGTTAACTGCTCAAAATGTACTCACTGGGATCATTGTTTTAGGTTTATTAAAAACAGTTTGACCCACTAAAACACGCAATAAACGTTTATGTTACTGACTGCCTGAAATCGACTCAATTGATCCTTAAGAAGGCATTGTTCAGCGGTTTATGCAATCTTTCAATCTTATCAAATTTCCGTGTTCGTTAAGAGTATACCCTGACTTTTCAAGCGAATCAACGTTTTATTTCATGAAAAGAAGTAGGCTATCATAATTTTTCAAATAATATGCAAATTTACTCAAAAGGAGTTGGGCGTGCTACGTTTTATTTGATCTTAGTTTTCAATGACCGCTCTACACACATTTAAAATGACTTCATATTTTATATAACATTCACAGAAAGTAAATAAAATCATTTTTTCTTTTTTCACTCTTGTATGTAAATATAAAAACATTTTGTAACAGTAATTCATTTGAAATGTGTACACAACTGAATACACCGGACGCTGAATAGATTTGAGAACGGATCGCCATTTTATCCAATCAAAGGAACAGTGAAATATCCATACTATGGAATGAGAATGTGTTTGCAAACGTTTTCTAGTTTTTATGTGAAAAATCCATTTGCTTATTGATGAACAAGGCGTGCGTTAATGTCCCGTAAAGGAAACCTGGTTCAGTAAATCAATAGAGTTTTTTTTTCGTCTTCAAATCAACAGCCGATATAAAGCGTATCTGTCTGCCTGACAACTTGATTGTCAAGGTGTCTAGCTGTCTTGTTCTATCGATTCTTCTTTGCTCCAGCAGTTTTGTTCTCATTTGGAAGTTAGAGACCGCTAAGCGGATAAATAAATCGATTTATTCCATTGGCTGCGCATCATTCACTGCCACAGTGAGTACCACGTGACCATCGTGTGTACCAAAAAAAAATGACCTGTGATTTAGCAGTTATTCTGCTATTTTTCAACGCACTGTGACAGAGTTGCATCTTCGCCGACGTGTGCCGATTGCAGTTACATTAAAACGTCGATTTCATAATTTATTGACTGAGCATATCATTATCAAATAAAAACATGTCTTTTGTGATATTTATCCATTTAGAGACGGAAATTTAGATATTTAAATGGCGTATTTAGACAGTTTTCTACATTCTCTCTCTCTCTCTCTCTCTCTCTCTCTCTCTACAAAGAAGGAAAATTCAAAGTTATCTGCCCCATAATGTGATATTTTAGCACTTTTATGCCATATTCAAGGGCTGATAATTCAGTCAATGGCAAACAATACCTAATTAGGTTTCAAAATCAATGTTCCGTACTTTATTCTCTGTCTGTGTACAAAAACTTTTAGAAATTCTATGTGATAGATTTTATACCATAATAACTCATGCAAATATAAAAAAAAATCCTCAAATCTACCCCTTTTTCAAGAAAAAATACAATATATTTACAGTTTTAAACATAACAGAACTCCTGTAAGGCTAATTGGTTTCAAAATTAAAAAAGAACTTAAAATGAAATCACAAACATTGATAACAAATAATATAAGGTATCAGTAAGATTAATTTGAGTTATCTGCCCTTGAATATGGCCTATAAGTGCTAAAATACCACATTCAGAGGCAGATAACCCCCAAAATAGGACGGTGACCCCCATTATTTTCATAAAAATGTTTCCTTTATTTCTCTCTTAAAAGTTTTTTTGAAAAGTTTGAATATTCCTTCTTTTTCTATATAGAAAATGTTGTAAACTGTAACATACGCCCTTAAACAAATCTATGCAAAAAAAAAAACACAAAAAAAACCACACACACACACACAAAAAAGCAACACCTCACAAATGTGATTTATGGTGAAATGTTTCGATAAGCCGGTAATCTATTGCAGAATTATACCTGATGTGAAATATTTAGTTTGCTTCAGCTATCCAAGATGATTTCCTTGTGTGATATACATGCAATTGTATTTGTGCAGTGATGAATTGATATGTTTACATAAATATGCTAATAGTTATGCTGTTCCTGCCATAAATTCTTTTACAAATATCGCTACGTCGATATGCTGTTTCATAATAAATATGTCCGTGGGGACTTGAAATATTAACTTTATTGATTGATGAAGGCAGCAAATAAGGTGAGGTCTGGCGCTACATAAATTAGCATTCGGGAAGTTGAGTCATTATTTTCTTACATGTATATTTTTTCTTCTTTTTTTTTATTCACAGTTGCTTTCTCAGAAGTGTACGGGTATGGCTTCCGTCCTTATGAATACCTACCTCCACCACGGAACGACAGTGACGTCACTTCCGCCGGGAAACAGACACTACATTCGGGGATGTTTGCTCTGCGTT
This sequence comes from Solen grandis, assembly GCA_021229015.1. Classification (NCBI taxonomy): domain Eukaryota; kingdom Metazoa; phylum Mollusca; class Bivalvia; order Adapedonta; family Solenidae; genus Solen; species Solen grandis. The sequence continues at coordinate 35,974,914 of CM037777.1, read as the reverse complement.
CATTCATGTTTCCAAGGATATTTATAGCTGTCTTGCACGTAACGAAGTTGCTCCAGTTAGATCAAAATCCTTTACTGGTAAGGTTTGTTTTAAATGCATAAATATGGGTATTTCATAATAAAAGAAAGATGAGTCGCATTATACGTGAACTACCGTTGTTGCTACACCGCGTGATTTATAGGCATGTCCGTATTATGTTTCTTTGAATAGAGTGGATCAAATTTCTGTATTAAACGATTTCTTGTGCATTTCAGTAACTCTTTGTATTGGTTTTGTTTATTTGAAAAAGGAAGTAGGATTATTCAAACAAACTCTACACGTCAACATACAAAAATATCAATAGTGCCCGAGTGCTTGGAGCGTTCGCCATGTATCCGAGGTGTCGTACTCGATCCAGTGCCGCGGCATGCCAGAAATGTTCAAAATGGCCGTGGTGTATTTCTGTCAACATATAAGACCATGTCCATGACTGGTTGACCCGGAGTCAGTATAATGCAGTTATTGCGTTGTAACATGTCACTTGTATCCGGCGTGATATCGCAATAAGGCAGTAGTATATCCGTCTAATAAAGACAAAAGTCCCCAAAATAACTGAACAACTATCAACTCAATAAATCAGATGTCAACCCAAAAATTATCCTGCATGTGGTAAAATATACTATAAAACCTGTGCTATAAAATCGTTATTCTTAGTTGATGTTATACTTCGTTGATTCGGTATTTAAGACAACGTCATGAGTATATATTCATGGACTACGTCTAGATAGGTACTTTATGAGAAAACGCATGGATGAAGTACGGATGACAAACTCAACGAATATTAACTTCCCGCGAAAATAAATGATTTTTCTGTACGGTTGATATATGGATATTGTGTTAACGATATTGCCAATATTTCAATACGAATGTCATCGTTAGACTCTCATGCATATGTATCCCGCTTCTCGCTATTGTAACAGAATGCTAAATGGTAAACATACCGTGTGCATTTAATGTGCAGATGATTGATCATACAAATTAATGTGTCCACGTTTTACCTTGCATCGTATGAATACCTTGCCATGTATTTTTAACTTCATTTCAGATTTGTCGATGGGCTGGCGCCATTATTACTTCAACACTTCCGCTTCCGGTTTACATGTTTGTGTTATCCGTGTTCAGGTGCCGTCTCATGGCGTCACTCGCCTGTTTACTGGCGTCATCCAGTCTGCCGTTCGTTGTATTTGGTACACATACGTTAGTGAACAGTTGCATTGCACCCTTTCTGATGCTTGGTGTATGTTTTTGTATCCCTAGTGACCGTCATCACGATGAAATTAATACAAAAACAAGAGGCGAAGAAGAAGTCCCTTCAATAAACTTGAACAATTCTGATCAAAATGGCAATGTTGTGGCATCAAGAAAAAGTGACAAAAGTGTGGCGAAAAGCGCAATAGAAATGAAACAAGAACATTTTGGAAAAAAGGTTGAACTATCGGATACCCATATTGAAAATACATTAGATGGTATAAGAATACCAAATGGACGTAGCGTATCTGGCAGCAGAGATAAAAAGTATGTGAATATTGACCACCTTGATAAAACTGTCAAAGAAAGTTATATTCAAGTGAAGCCGCTTGTTGGAGGTTTCATCCTTGGACTGACATGTTACATTCGGGTAGACACCCTTCTTTTTGCATCGATATTATTGTGTTCTCTTTATTTGTCGAGTTCAGGTTCACTTCACGCGATGTTTTTCAACATTGTGAATTCTTTTGTTGGATGCATTGTTTCCATAACAATATGTGCGGTGGACGATGGAATTATTTATGGGTGGGCATATTTGACACCCATACAGTGGTTTAAGTTCAATATTCTTTCAGGAAAAGCAGAATTGCTTTTTAAAAAGGATGATAACTACACTTCAGTTTTATTGCCTGACTCATTCAGTATTTCTTTAATCATATATTCAGTATTAATCCTTTTATTTTCTGTGTATAAAATGAAGAATATTTATTTATTGAGAAAATTCTGTGGCATCGCAATATCTTTTATTGTATTTTAACAACGTATTCGTATGTTAATCACAAGGAACCAAGGTTTCTCTTTAATGTTTTAATTTTACAAGTCATTCTCATCACATATGTGTGTCACTTGCCTGCTTTCTTTTTGAAAACGTTTAAAGGTTCAAAGGTTGTTATCTTAACATATTGTATTTTTCTTTTTCTTGCCACCGCCATTAATTCCTACATAAATTTTCCAAATTTAAAAGAACAAAATGTTTCAAAATGGGCGCCAGAAGATGCTATCAGGTCACGAGACGTTAATATGTGTTTGGACGTAATTCGACGCCAGAACGACGTCCGAGGTGTTTTCGTAAACGTCAGTATTTTTAGCACGGCTGGCCTTGCGTCATTGCAACATGACGTACCGTTGATAGTTAAACTGCACAACGAGTACCACCTATATGAAAAGGTCAAGGTCAATCGCCTTAGCAACACTAGCAGGATTCGAGTAATCAATGACTTTTCAGACTTCGTTCACAAAAGCAATAAACAGTACCTCATTAAGCTCTTAACCAAAGATCAAACATTTAATTATGCTATATCGAGTACAGAAGAAGAAGACCTTTTCAGATCATTGCAGTTCCAAACAATCAGACAATGCGGTTCGTTGGCTCTTTTTACACGTAGAGACACGGGGACCATCATAAAGCCCATGACCATAAAGGGAACCAGTGCAATAACGTTAGAATATGAAGCGAACTGGCTCTTAACGAACGGCCTGTATGAGAAAGCAGTGGAAAGAACAAAGGGGTCGCTTAGGCGAGACAAATCACGTGTGCGACCTTTTCAGCAGATCATCGTCTGCTACGCAAAGTTGAATATGTGGGACGAGGTTCGCCATTACCAGGAAGAATGTTTTGGACGCCATGGTCGTGACCAGTGTGTCAAACAACAGGAGAAAGTTGTCCTGGACCAAGAATACAGCCGACTTGATATCTGACGCATCCAGCAACAAGAGTTCGATCTTCCTTGGCATACATTTATCATACCAGTGGCACATTTTACGTTTGAACTCTAATATTTTGATACGGCTTGAAATGTTACCATTTGTGAAGAAAGTAATTATCCTCTGTGTATTATATTTAAGGTTGTTATTTTCCGCAGAGACCTGTGTTGTTATTTCGTTTTGTGAATCAGAATGGCAGTTTTCATTGATAAACGTATATTTACTCTCGTATATGGACGCATTCTTTTCTACAAAAACTGGAAATAAAAGTTGAGCAAGACTCACCCTCTCTCTTTCTGTGTGTGTGTGTGTGTGTGTGTGTTAAAAAGATTCAAGCATTAAGAAATGGCAATATATTTCCAGACCAGGGATCATAAAAAGAAAAAAACACGTTTGTCAAGGTCATATATATCCAGTATTTATTTGTAGCCTGACACAACTGGTGGATTTCAAACAGAACACAAAAATGTCTTTTTTTTTTTGTTTCAATCAGATTGGACAGCAGTTAACTCCCTTGAATTATTATTCATCAGTCGCCAGGTGGCGCCGTGACTTGCAGACGTTCACTATGCCCCACTGTCAAATGAAAACAAACACCCTTTTACTTATATGGATATTTGTTCACCAAAATACATATTTTCAATTTTAAGTTTGCTTCATTCAGAAAACAAAAACACATGAAGCAAACTTATAGGAGAATAAATCCTGTTTATATACAAATACATAGAATAATAAATTAATTGGTATTTTACATATAACTATTTTTTTTTTATTTTTATAGCTTAATTTTGCTTAATGGCATGATGCAAACAATTTGCTTTGTTAATACTCCAATAAATTTACTAATTTTCATTTTGATTTTTATCAACAATTGTATTGTTATGAATAAATCGATCTTGTCTAATTTACAGTTTTAAAATTATCACTTCGTCCGAAATTGAAATAGAAAAAAAATGGAGTAGTTTGTTGTCGACATTTTACAGAGCACGTGGCATCAGAATTTTCTTTAGAAGAGAGGCAGGGTTTAGGCTAGAGGGCGGGGCCATGCGACGTAGGGGAGTGGCCCGGGGAAGAGTCGGGGTGGATACATGGGCGTACATTGCATTCAGCTGTTCCTCGGCGGCCTGCAGTCTGTCACTCAAGAACATATTCCTGACTTCCAACACACGGCTGGCCAGGCGGCTGTGAAATAGAAAAAAATACATACATGAAACTAGAGTTCAAAACTAGAGGTCAAATTTTGACATGACCGGTGCTAAGAGGTGACTGGTGCTAACTGTTATGTTTTACTCTACATACGTTTCTTTCAGTGTTATATTAAATGTACATGTATATATAAAAATACGTGCCATCCCTGCATAGAAATGTATTAGTTCCTAAAATACAAATTATTACAAGCAATGATTGATAAACATGACATTCCAAGGTTATATATTTAGAAAATAACAAAAGTCATCTTGGTACATATTTATTTAAGATAATTATATGTATGTCTTCGGGACAGGTATTTTATCTTTCCCACTGACAAAGTAATTAATTTATGCAGCTTGCTGTAAGCAAATTAGTGAAACTGATATATACAGCTATTCTCGTAATACCAAATCTAACATTGCAGACGAAACGTACCAAACAACTCAATTCGAATGGAAATAAAAACTTGTGTCTGAAAGTCAAATTTTGATCTATAGTAAATGTGGTTAATGTGAGGCATGTCTGTGATACTTACGCATTCATGAGGTCCTCGATCATTTCCTGCAGCACTTCCTCGGGCATCTCGCCGGTCTGCAGACCTTGTCTAACGGCCATGATCATCTCGTACAGTTCTCCGTCATCCATCGTTTCCAAGCTCGGGTGGAAAATGGCGGACTCGGCTCCTACCAAACAGCAATATATGTGTTAAATTAGCACAAGTATTTAGCAATATCCCTTTAAAAATCAGAGATTTCGTGAACTTAAGGATTTTATAAAATCATTGTAGTTGTTTTTTTTCTCAAGGATTTCATAAAAATGCTAAACAAGTAGTGTTGTATTTCACAAATTATTTCACATTTGAAATTTTTTCCGAAACAAAATACATTGAATTATATAATGCTATAATCAGTACTTGAGAGCCGCTATTCAATAAAGTTGATATATTACATAACGATAAAAATGACGTCACCATCCCTTATCACTGCAGACGAAACTCAAGTTAACCTTCTCATTTAAATCAGGAATGAGAGAAACTTCGATGTGACCCACATTTTCTGACAGAAGACCTAAGTTCGAGACTTACCCTGGAGGTATCGTGGCATCATTGGGGGCATTGGTGGCTGTTCCACGTTCACCTCGATATCCAGGTTCAGTGCTGTTGACACAAACAAATCTCGCGTTAATTCAAGTCTCGCGTTATTTCAAGTTGGAGACCATTTTAGCTTAATTTGATATGAATTATTTATGTTAATTGATGTACGTATCGAGGACTGACCATGAAACTGTTTCATCTTCTACTTCGATATACACATAGACTAGACAGTTTCGTAGACAGCCCTCGGAATCATCATCGAATCAAAATTGTGCTTAAGAAAAAGTTACATATGTATAGTTATACTCATCGTTTAAACTAAAAATGTAACCGCTAATTCTTTTTGGATTATGGCCTATAGCACAATTGTGTTATTTATTTATAGTAAACAAAATACATGTATAAGTAAAATGTAATGGCGTCAACAGTATGGGAATATTAATATCGAATCATTTTGAAATTTTTCAGCAAAAGTACAAGAAAGGCCTACTACTTACGCATCATGGGTGGCATCATTGGGGGTCTCATGGGTGGCATCATTGGGGGTCTCATGGGTGGCATCATTGGGGGTCTCTGGGGGCGGTGTTTTGGCATGAACATGTTCATGACCATTGGAGTAACTGTAATTAACGACACGCCAATTGTGAAAATACTGTGACGTGTAAATACTGTGACGTGTGAATACTATGACGTGAAAATACTGTGTCGTGTAAATACTGTGATGTGTAAATACTGACGTGAAAATACTGTGACGTGTAAATACTGACGTGAAAATACTGTGACGTGTGACGTGTAAATACTGACGTGAAAATAATGTGACGTGTAAATACTGTGACGTGTAAAAACTGGCCGCTGCCAGTGGGACGATAAACCCAATAAACAAACAAACAACAATACGAGCTGACCGTATTTCTAATCACTATAGACGAAGATTGTAGGTATGGAAATGCAGAAAAAAACCACTAAGGGGGATTTTATGGAAGATGCGAGTTGTATTTTTAGATGGAAGGGACTCAGTTCTAGAAATGTTATTCTGTTTCGTTTTTTAAATTATTGAAAGTAGTATAACAGTTCGAGTAGCAAACAACACGTACAGTTACCATACGTATCCTTTTGCAAACTCCGGGGTCATTTTGTGATTCCCGATATGGTAATTTAACAATTATCTCATTTATTTTCATCATGACAGTAACAAAGGTGTCTATGATTTACATTTTTATACAGGTGTTAATTTAATGTTTAGAAATTATGAATATATTTTTTATCTGTAAATAGTCATAAAACTAAAATTTAGCATATGTGGTTGTCGTTTGTCATACTTTTTAGTGAAAAGTGTATTATTTTTATGTTGTGATCAGGTGATGATATATTATTGTGTAAAACAATGTTATACGTATTATTTTTAATATAAAAAATATAACAACTTATGCTATAAGTATACTGATAAATTTTGAAATTCAATTTAGAGTGAGCAAAATGAACATACAATATCTTTAGAACATAAGGATACGCTCTCATTAGATCCAGTTTACATAATATGATACCCTGTTGCTATTTAATTTAAGATATTGTCTTGTTTAACAGAACATTTGTTTAAATAGAACTGATTGGCTTAAGTAAATAACGATACTGAAATTTCAGTAAGGCTTATAAAAGAGCAAACCAGTGTATCAAAAATACAGAAGTCACTGTCTTTGTTGTTGTTTTTTAGATTGAAATTAAAGGCACTATTTTGTTACGATCTTTTTGAAAGGCGAATTCTAAGTTTGGAGCAAATTTTAATAACTAATAATATTGAGCAGATACACTGAAATATGGTGCTAAAGACTGCTGTTTTTTAAATTCAGAGCAAAATTGTATGATTTGAGGATACCTCATCACTACAATATCATATTCTTAAATAGATCACTTGGCTTGTTATTATCGTTTTAACTGGTGGTGATTTTTCCTGTTTAGGTCTCTGTTCTACTTTTTGTGATTTTTTATTGAAAATTCGGCAGTTAGTAACAAAACCGATACATCACACTTGCCGGGCTATACCTTTTTGTTATGTCCCCCCACCCCAAAACTCAACAATGCTTACCTCCCTTTATATATATATAAAAAAAAACCTGAGACACAGTGGTTACCTCCAATTGCGGTACATCAAGTGATCTTTAAGTTATCTCCCTTTACATGGAGATGTCTACAGTGTTTGAGACAAATGGCTTTGTTTAAAACCTGTGTAATTGGACCGTTCTAATGTTATCAAAGGCAAATGAACGGGCGAATCAGCAAAGCAAGGTGCATGCATGATATGGAACGATGATAATAATGATGATGATGATGATGATGATGATGATGATGATGATCGACATAATGATACAATCATAAACACAAACGAAAGATCTGTATGCATACACAAACTTCTACTGATATCCTGATCTTTGCTTTTCATAACATCAGAAACTTAGAAACTACGATAAGTAGTTAATGAAAACGAAATTGATTTCTATCTTTAAATTTTTTATTTTTGGAATAAATAAGTTGTATATACATACAGACAGATCATAAAGAACAACAGTGAAAACAGAAGGCTGGTCATGCAAAATATGGAAGAAAGAATCATAAGATAAAACGACTAGTGTGTCAAAACCGTAATGCAAATTTAAATTATTTGCAATGCAAAGTCAGTTGCACGTTGATTGCAATATGCGTGTATGATATATGCAATAATTGCATATTGAAGCACTATATATACATGTAACCTTTCTTTCCAAGTAAATCAATCTTTTCAATCAGTATTTTGCTATAAGTAAATGTTAGTATAAATAGGGCAGAATTAAACAGGTATCATGGTAATAAAAAAATTGTCCAAGTTTTTTCCTACACAAAGACGACACCGATACGCTCAAGAACGTAATATTATGCAGAGCCAACTGACGGATATGGAGTGATGATTTAGAGTTCCGTGTGTGAGGGTTTACCTTTCTTCATCAGGTGCTTCATTGCCATATGCATCAGACTCTTCTTCAAGGATCCGAAATCACCTGAAATACACATACATAATAAAGATGAGTATCTTTTTCCAAAGCATAATAATAAGAAGAAGAAGCGCGGCAATCAATGCGTGTAAAGCTGGTTTTCTTTTTATTACGTGGTGTATCCAGAAACGGAAGTTTGTGTTATGACACATAATTCAGTTTATGTCTCACACGGTGTCATTGAAATATGAGTTTATTTTATATTCATCTAAGTCTCGATTATGCAGAACGTCATGTAATTTCATGAATCATGTACACAAAACCTGAATTCATACGCATGTACCTTTTGACATACATGTTGTTTCTATATTTAAAAACTTTTATTTTGTTGTTTTCAGTTATACTTACCAATATTGAGTCCCATGCTCTCGAGTTTTCTTGTGACAGCTCCGTGAAGCCTCTCTGGCATGATGGAGTCGGCTTCAAGGCCAAGCATTTTGTTGATCTCGGTTGTCATGATTTTGTCCATGGCGTCAATAAGTTCTTCCTTAGAGGCATCTGTACAGGAAGAAATATGTTAAAGATATTACAGATTTTATTAAAATATTTCTTTGATATAGGTATACCATCTATCTTTAGGCTTTTCTTATACCGTTTGAAATGTACTGAATGGTTCATAGAAACGGTTCAGCTTTTCTTTCAGAAAAACCAAGCACCTTACAAAATACCAAGAGTCATTTATCAACCATGACACTCCACATTTTTACTATAAATTTCAGGCAGTAAAGACAGCGTTAGACCTAATCCTAGTGATGCACAAATCAAAAAACAGATTGCAAGGTACATTTTTATTATTTGTGTCACACCCACTACTAGAATATACGCGCCATTATTTTCTCGCTCCACTCCCTTTCATACAACCAGTTTCACTAAACCACGTGCTATCTACATAGTGTCAGCGACGTAGGTATGCCACATTTTATTTCACTATGAATTCAAACATTACTTTTAGTGACGAGAAGCTCACAGGAATCATACTTTTTACATCTGTGAAGTTTGTGCATACGAAAATTATGTCACACGAAGTTTAGTGAAATGTGCCCCTGGACCCCAGCTCACAGATTGCACAATGTGGCAGGATCTCTCCCCCGAGACTCACCCTTTGGCAGTTTTGCTCCCATTTTCTCTGCCTCCTCGGAGATCTGCTCGTAGATCCTGTCCCGAACAACAGCGGGGTCCTCGTTCTCGTCAATGCCCATCAGCTTGAATCCCTTCTTCTGGATGATCTTGGCCAAGACTTCTGGGTTCTCTGTGAGAGTGAGTTTGGACATTTGTTAGTTTGATTGCAGGGTCACGTAACATAGTAACATACTCCGTGCATTTACAATACGCACCGTTAGAAATAGTTCCATATTTTTCAATCAGCATATCTGGTGAATTAATAATTCACAAAGTTCATCAAAATGTTATGATTATTATAATGACATGTATTATTTAAGCCAAAATCTCTCTTTCTTTTGTTTTGTCTGTAGATATATGTATACATTACAAATTCTTTGTATTGCCTGAGATTTATTTTTATTTCTATTGTTTTGTGATACAGTTTATCTGTATCTGTGATACATTTTAAATTTTTTCTTCTTGGTGTTTTTTATACAAAGACGAGTCTATTGCATTCTCTAATTTTCCATAAATAGAAGCCCTGGACAATTATAGTATACTCCAAGTCAAGGTGTGCATTGTACGCTACAATAGCATGTACTTAGTGTGTTTTACTATGAGTTCTTCTTTGACTTACCGAGATCTTTGATGTCCTTGATGTCACCATCGATACCTGCCTCCTTCAGGATAAAGTCCTTCATCTCTCTTGGGTCACCTGGAAAAATATCAAATATAATTTAAATGGAAATGAAATAAGAGTTGAGTTAATCATGTCGGCCAAGAGTAGAATGGTGCTTAGTATTAAAAAGCTTATAAATCCGTACAAAAATACGATATTATTACATTGCAACACTAAATTGTAAAATTCTATATAGGGAAATAACTCATGTAAAAGATGATTTTTAATTAAATAAAGTATATTGATATTAATTGTTATATAGCTGTTCAAGAGAGCTGCAACCTGTAAAGATTAAATACAGATCCGCGAACTTACTTGGGAATCCCATTGCCTCGAGATGTCCGTGCGCGATGTTGAGCATAGTGGAGGCGTCCATACCCTCGGGTAGGGGCAGCTGCATGATTTTGTCACTGGCAAACTTCAGCATCTCGATAGGGCTGTCAGCTGAAATTGGTCGTCATGGTTACAAACTCTGATTATGATGAAGTTGTACATGTGTATTTTAATTATATTGCTATGTATATTGATTATGATGTTTATGCTGATATGTTGTTGATGTTGTTGTTGTTGTGACGACGATATTTCTTCCATAAAGCAACATCTAGAAGAAGCACATACAGGCACCCGCATTTTTATACTAAACTTGCATTTCTAGGTCCATGTAATTATTATGTACAGTGAAAAGTTAGAAAAAAAAGATTTACTTCAACACTGAAACAGATATAAGACGACGACTGCTCTCTGAAAGCAGACACCATATGTTTCTCCCTCTCCATCTTGAACGGCTAAGGTGTTAAAACTTCGAATATACGGAATGGTAAAGAAGAAAAAGAAAAGTTAATCAGACTCACTTGGAACTCCCATATCGTTGAGCTTAGTCTTCATCAAGTTTCCGAAATCCCCGAGTCCAGCGTCCTCTGGCAGACCAACCATTTGTTTGATGTCGCTCAGTTTTGGCATCTTGCCGCTCATCATGTCGGTGACTACGCTCATGTCCATGTTTTTCATCATGTCCATCACTGGGCCCATGTTGCTCATCATACCTGCATAAACCATAACTTCTGTGAGTTTCTATGTTTCTATTTTATTATGAATAATTTCATGATTCTAACTTTTTGCAGGTTTTCATCTGTAAGATTAGCTGGAGGTGTCAGCATTGTCTGCTGTTATGCAGCATAAAAAGAAAATACTAACAAGCCAATTATTTGATTTCCGCCTCTAGAAATGAAAATAAGATGCATTGTCATGTTGCAGTTACCATAATGTAAACTTAATTATTTTGTTCTCTTTCCTTTGTATTCTATCTGATTTATTTTATGTAATGGCACTGCATTTTCGACAAGTGCAAAATTACAAAATGTAAATGGATCAGGTAGAAAGCATTTACAAAGTTTATTTCCGAAATACTGTCACTGTTGGGAACATTATTTAATTTCTGAGCTTCCTTTAATGTTCGGGATATATCTTAGAACACTACAAGTGATAAATGAATACTGGAATCCAATTTACCTGAGACCTGTTTCATGTCAACGTTCTTCAGAATGTCTCCCATCGGACCAAGGTCCATGTTCTGCAAGACGGAGCCGATGTCGACATTCTTCATGACGCTGGCCATGGTATCCATGTCAATATTCTTCATCATAGATCCGATATCCATGTTCTTCATCATTGACCCAACGTCAACGTTCTTTAGGACATTTCCCATGGGGCCAAGGTCAAGGCCTTTCATGATTCCGTTGACGTCAACATTCTTCATGACATCACCCATGGCTCCCATGTCCATATTTTTCATCATGGATCCGATATCACCGGACTTCATCATGTTGGTCACAGACCCAAGATCGACATTCTTCACCATATCTGTCATGGCGTTGACGTCGATATTTTTCATCATGGCGTTGAGGTCCATGTTCTTGGCGATATCGCCCAGGGGTCCCATATCCACATTCTTCATCATAGCGTTCAGGTCCATGTTTTTCATGATTCCAGCCATTGCGTCCATGTCAACGTTTTTCATCATGGAGGAAATATCCATGCCTGCAATTTGATACATACATTAACTTAATGTATTCTTTATGTCCCGGTGTAAACAGACTCAAGATTCAAGATTCTAAGAAATTGTTAGGACCGGTAAATGATTATTTTATTTTCTTCATGAAAGAGCCGCGGTTTAATTCAAATTTATTAAATGAACTTGCAATGTACATTTAGTCAGTTGTTGTAACCAAGTTTTCGAGGCATTTGATGTTCAGATACTATTGTGGTAGCTTCAGGCATTTTCTTTTTAACAGATTAGATATATTTATATGAATCTATTCATCTGTATTTCTTTTTTATTTTTCTTTATTTTTCAAACATCGTCCTGCGAAATCATAAAAAAAATTAAATAGAAGAAATAACCTTTGAGCATATCTCCCATTGGACCAATATCCATTCCGTTGAGAATGTTAGACATGTCCAAGCCCTCAGTGGCTTTCGGTGCATCACCATTTCCGGTTTGGGCTGCTGAAATTTACAATATCATGTAATGTTTTGCTGACTTGATGAATATGGTTATGAATGAATAAAGGAAGGAATGTGTTGATTAAATTACACTGAAACCTTAACTTGGCCCCATGATGAATTAGAAAATGAATCCTAAAATTTGTAATCTCAATGACGAGGAGGTTTTAACACTGATGTGGTCTTTAAATGAAGTTTTACTGTATTTGTTAATAAAAAATGAATGGAAATAATGGTTAACGTCAGTATTCGTTAAAAATATCAATTTCTATGAATAACAAAATGCTTCATATTGTAATACCTAGATAAATGCGAGTGATTTAGGTGAATAGAGGATCTATTGCAACTATTCTTAATTTACCATGTGTCTGTATAGATTTTTCAGTCTATTGCTTCATTATAATAAATAAGAAAAAGTATATAGTATTTAATTTGTGAAGTATATTCACTCTTTCATGTAAACATCCCCCCATACATTGTAACTCTCTCTCTTTCTTAATTACCAAGCGTTCTATTATATAACACATTGTTCTTTTTTCTTCTTTTTAATATACATATAATCTTTATTCCGTTTACATGACATTATCAAATCTTGAGTGTTGTTGACATAACTGTAATATTTACCGATAACCACAGCAAGATATTGCATATTGGAGAGGACTATAAATAAGATTTGAGCTTTCAGTCCAATTCAATTCTCAAATTGTATATTATCTCACCTCATATTGTATTTTCATGATGTGTTATGAGAAATAAATATGTTTAAACTAAGTACTTAGCAAGACCGTATATGCATATATTTTTATGTTGTATTACATTACCACACACTTATTCCTTAAGATCCCCCCCCCTCTCTCTCTCTCTATCTGTCTCTCTCTCTCTCTCTCTTTCTCTGTGGCGTTCTCACTGTGTGTGTGTGTGTGTGTGTGTGTGTGTGTGTGTGTGTGTGTCAAATATGAGAAAAAATATAAAGATAAAAATAAGAAAACCAAGGGTACACACTGAGAGCCACAAGTGGGTTATTTATAGAAAACAAAAATCAAATTAAACTAACAATGTTTTATTAAGAAAACTTATAAATTACAATAAATTAAGAGAGAGTATTTTCATATTTATAGCTCCCAGTGATTATCCTTGGATTTCTTTCCTTTTTTAGCTGAAAAGAAAAATAGGAAACAAATGGAAAACTGGCCTGTCTAGAAAGTGTTTAACAATATATTAGCAATATCTTATGAAAAGATATCACAGGATTGCATAGATTAACTGAAATGGCTGAGGAAATACAAGACTGGAATATATTTACATACGTTTTTTTCATGGCAAAAGTGAGACATAGAGCATTGGTACACCATGTTTTATTGTTTGTTTGTTGTTGTTGTTATTTTGGCTGCTGTTGATGTTTAAGCTGTATAATTTTTTTCGTTTTTATTCATTTTTGCTTTGTCTTCACCAAAAGAAATTATTTCTAAGATAAATATTGAAGTTAACGTTAAGTCCATGCGAACATATTTCACGTGCTTCATACCTCGAGCAATAATTACTGAAGGGAACCTGTTCACCACGATGAGTAGATTATTAATCCCCCACGAAAATTAATGATTTGAAAGCAATGATGAAATGTTGTATGTTGAAATCTTACCGTTCTTTTCAAAGTAGTCCTTCAGTTTCTCTGGGGGATTGTTAAGCGCGTCTTCGACGTCATCGAGCTGCATTCCAAAGGCTGCAAAACACAAGTCGAAAATGGTGAAGAAGACATTCCTTGACATGAAATATGGTTTCAAAATAAAACAAATCATCAAATAACGCTTTATCTAAGTACTGTTTTGGGCTTTTTGTAGTACTTGTAATAACAGAAGTAGTAGTAGTAGTAGTTGCTGTTGTTATAGTAAAAAATATGGTAGATGATGGTCTTAGTATTGCGGGCTTATTTATTTATTTATTTATTTATTTATTTATTTATTTTTTTGCCATACTCGGCAACCGGGAGGTTCCCGATACTTACATTGGGCCATATCGTTCAGTCTGTCCTTCATGTCTGGGGGCAGTTGGTAGAAAGCATCCTTCAAGTCTTCAAGTTTCATGCCGGCGGGAATTTCGGGCATCTTTCCATTAAGTTTGTTCAAGTCTGGCATATTGAAACCTGTTGAATTAACAAAATAATAATGTTAGTATTATAATTATTATTATTATTATTATGAAACGTTATTGTTTAAAAAAAACATCACATAAAATATAATCTTGCCATTTGTTTTGCTTGTTTTTTAAGGTTATTTTCTATTTTGATAAAAATAGTTCACATACACGTATATCATATGTTGGTAAACATGTATAGCTTTATATCATTTACACCTTCTTTTCTGTCTTATTAAATTATATAATATCATACATTATCGACTATTCAAAACATGTAATCGTTAATGACCCGATTTTCTTTTCAAAATATGATAATGAATATGTATTAAACTGAAATACAACAACTAATTTTTAAAGTATTCCTTCATTATTTTTTTTATTATTATTATTATTATCAATCGGCTGATCATGTAGAAGAGACCTTGTGTATTGCCTTGGGCACATTGTGTCGCATGATTTCTTCTAGTGAAGTTGTAGAGAAAGTACTAATTAAATGTCAATCAAAACACGGAAGTCGCGTGCACTTCCGGAAACAGGTTTATAGTAGCGCGCCCTCTGGCGGATAATGTTTTGTATTTGCAAAGTAATGGATGAATCGTCTAAATTGATTTGAGTCACTTTAACATTTTAAACGCGTATGTTTTAAGAACATCATAAGCGCTTCGAAACCATGAATAACGATAACCAATGTAAAAACTCTACCTACACTAACATATGAATTTATTAACCTGTTAATGAAATTGTGTATTGTAAAATATATATTTTTATTACTTATTGATACATGTCAGTTACAAAAAGTGATAGCTGAAGCGGAAATATTTTATAGTTGATATTATTATATTAGTATATGTAGGTATCAGCAGCAGCAGATGTAACAGTAGTAACAACAGTAGTAACAACAGTAGTGGTGGTATTTAACGCCAACTTACCGGCATGTTCGGCGAAAGCTGTGGCCACGAGGGCTCCGAGAATAACAATGGCTACCTTCATCTCTGTAATATATAACACAAATAAGAATTTTTAAAATAATATGTATTATTTAATAGGAAATAATCATTTTGAAACAAATTTATAATTAAACATTAAGGTCCAAAACGACTACTCTGCTGAAATCACTTTGCCCCTTGCAATAAACATAATATATAAGTATTGTTTCATTATTCCCTTTTGAAAGCAAATAACATTGCAAAGTTATTTAGAGGAAAAATAATAAAATACTCCTTATTAATGCTAATTCTGTGAGAGAAGAAAGCAAAAATGTTTACTGTTTTTCACTGAAAACATGAATTAAGCAGAAATATTTATCAAGTAAATTCAACTCCAACCAACCTTTGTATGTCCAAATACTGATCGTTGAATGACGACTTAGCAGTAAGTTTTGCCCTTTATATAGCAATAATTTTTGGCCCACAAATCAATCATTTTTCATTTCCTAAGGCAAAATGTTCAAACTTCAGAAAAAGTTAATTACACGTGGCCTTATGTGTATCACAGTCCCTAAACTTGATATACAGGTGTCACTCAAAGGAACCTCTGCTGCATTTCCGTCCTGCATTTAAAGAAATCAACTGTCAATTATTGACGTTTCGCCCCAGGAGATGACGTAACATGTAACTTCAACAAGGAAGGGAGTTTATTGTGAAAATTGTTTCCAAAATTATATAATAAAAATTGATGATTTCCTAATGTACTCGTGAAAAAAGGTAGATCACACGAGAAGTCATTTGAAAGATTTGCATTAAAGTATTTCTTCATGTTTCAGATTGAAGCAGAACTTTCAATTTAACTATAGAAATATATATTTTTTAAAAATCTTTGTTTCTAGAACTTTTGTGAGAATAATAATGATAAAAAACGAATCTTACAGAACGATTTTAAAACATTTGAGTAACTATAGCGCGATCTAAAAAAAATATTTTTCGGATATAAATGTAGGATTGTTTCGGATAAAAATATCTGTTAAAAAATGAAAGCAATACATTCGCTAGAAACGTACACAAGTACTTTATTGAATAGTTCATATATGGATTTTTATGGAATTCTTCGAAATATTCATTCACATAAATATTTTACAATTAGTGTTAGAAGGATGGCACAACACATTGGCATATCTATGAAACCCCATTCTGAAATCATGTCGTGCATATAAAATTTATTTAGGTGTTTATCGTTGATATATACATCAAACAGTAATGAAAGTTACTTGGGAAAATTGCAATACAATAATTCACATGCATGTACTTTAAACTGTATTAGAAATAGTTCTTAATAAATAAAAGAAAACATGTATCAACATATTGTATGAACAAAATTTAAAAAAAAATGGATCATTTAAGACTGCCATTTATCCGACAATTGATTGAAAGCATGTTATATGATGGAAGTATTTTGAGTATTTTGCCAAAAAAAAATAAATATTGTTCATCAGTCAATTACATATGCATTATCTAGAACTTGAATAGAACAGTTAATAAGACCGGCCAATAACGTAAATGATTTTGTGATTTACTGGAGAATGGTCCTTACTTAAACGTAATGATGTATAACTATTAACTTTGAATTCCATTACAATGCAATTATGTTTTTCAGCGTATATGCTAATACGTTTTTTTTCTTTAAATTTGATTGTTTTGACCATTCTAAATTTGAACAGAAAAAAAAAAACGCGTATAGAGCTCCTAGAGAGCGATGCACATTTTTTCCTATTCGACACAGCATATTTCGTATAAACGAATTTATAGATTCGTAAAAACAAATGTTTTTCATTATTTCGAATTAGTATAGGGCAAGGTTGGTCATTACGAAAAAGCAATTTGGAATAAATACTAGTTCTTTTTTATGATATTTCATAATCTCACATTAATGCAATATATCTCGATTATTTTTGCTTGTTTGTTTATTGGGTTTAACGTCCCAACGACAGTATTTCAGTCATTTGTCTACTTGAGACAGATATAGTGCTGCCACACTGCAGTATCACGCCGTAGACATGTGGCATGATACCGCACCCAGTCACATTATCCTGACACCGGGCCAACCAGTCCTGAAACTACCCTTATATGCTGAGCGACAAGCAATGGAGCCATACCAGTGCCATTCTTTACGACTTTGGTGTGTCGCGGCCGGGGGTTGAACCGATTTTTAATATTATTTTATTTATTTATTTATTTATTTATTTATTTCATAAATAATTAATAATAAGTAAGTATGGATAAAATGGTGCACAAGGAAATTTAAAAAAAAATGAAAATAAAAATGTGCAGCAAGGTAATAGGACTAATGTCTCTATAGAAATCCGTAAATCAAAACTAGTCTTACGGAAACCTTAATGTAACATGCACACTTTATATTCTTGTGCATTATGTATGTTTCATGGTAAGAAGTGAATAAATATTTCGTAATTACGAAATATGATTATTATTTCATAAAACAAGTGAGCGAAATAGTGTTTCGTAAATACGAAACATTACGTAAAAATACGAAATGATATTGGTAGTAATTGTACTGACAAGTATTTCGATGTGTTCAAGAAATAAATATACGAGTGCAATGTCACTTAAGGGGCTTGTACAATTTAAAAAACAACTGATTTACTCGCTGCCATTAGGCAACGAATATATTGAAATGTTAATTTCTTTTTGCTTCATTCTTGTACATTTGATGTCATGATTTTAGATTCACGGAGACATCGAAGTTTTGGCCAATGGTTAATGGCCGCACTTTCTGCGATCTTTCCAAACTTTTAGAAAAGTGTGTTAATTGCAGGCAGATACTTTGTTTTAGTATGGGTTCATGCAAGAGATGGTAGCTGATCGTCTTGACATGGTGTTGATATATTCTAGTTAACCGTCGCTGTGACAGTATTTCGGACCGTCCCGGTAACGAGTGGGTAGAGCGCCAGCCCGGAATCGGGAGGTCGTGGGTTCGATACCCGGCTGGTAGCAATCCCTTGCTTTTGGCTCTATATAAGGATAGTTCCAGGACTGGTTGGCCCGGTGTCAAGTTAATGTGTCTGGGTGTGGTTTTATGCCGTGTGGTATCATACCACTTGTCTACGGCGTCAGTTTTGTTTGTTGGGTTTAGCGACCTACCGACATATTTTCAGTCATTTGGAGACCATGTCTACTTGTGACCACACTATAGTGTCATGTCGTAAACATGTGGCATGATACCACACCCTGTCACATTATCCTGACACCGCGCTAACAAGTCCTGGAACTACCCTTATATGCTGAGCGCCAAGCAAGGGAGCTATACCAGTACCACTTTTTACGACTTTGGTATGTCGCTGCTGGGGATCAAACCCCCGACCGCCCGCTCCCGAGGCGGGAACCAAATTATTATAAATGACATTAAAAACAAAATATGAATGACACAGCGGGCGTTTTGGTCGGGTCATTTACTCCGTACACATTTTTATTGCATGTCAAAGAGAGCTTTATGTATCGATAAGTTACAAATTCAAAGACAAGCGAAATAGTTAACATTTCTTATCAAGTAATTGCACATACTTCAGCAAAATTATTTTGGTGTTTGAGCTCGTGCTTAAGTTTGCATTTTTTTTTTGTTCTTTCAGGTGGCCTATCCAGTCAATAAAACTCAGTGTATCTCTTAGACTTGTCAAGTTTTATACGGTTTGTTACCAGGGTCTCTGTATTTTGAGATGGGATGGTAACAGTGCCAAAACTAATGACTGCTTACAGTCTCGCCTGGCTATTCAGAGTTCTGGCCCTTGTTTGACCGTCATCTTCGTGGTAAAACTACTTCCTGGTGCAGCTACCCAGCATTGGGCTACAAGGAGGCGATCTCAATCTGTTATGTGCCCCAGGCAATGTTCTTATAGTTTCTATTATCTACACTTCCTTATACATTTACAGCGGTTACTCTCTGATCAGTTTGTAATTGGCACCTGGGGCAGTAACAACAAAGCACCTTCACTCCAATAAATCATTATTTATTTTATTTATTTTTGGTGAGAGAGACTTAAAAAAAATAAAGTCTATACCGGTCGATTATTGTTCATCTAGAAAATGGTTTGATAACTCAATATTTCAGATAATAGATGATTAGCAATAGTTGACTAAAGTTCAGAAATATCTTTATTTTGTGTGTATATACGGTCCCTGATTCTGGTTCATGTTTAACCCCTACTTGTTTTTTTGTTTTTTGTTTTTTTGGAATTGTCCTGTCCCTGATAAATGGGTACGTTGTATGATTTTGTTTAATGTCCCATAGTAATATCCCACCATAGGTATGTAGCATGGTACCATACCAAATACCGTATCAACTACCCTTTAACGCTAGCAGATCGTCCAGTTCAAATTTAATGACTTTAGTATATCTCTCACGGGGATCTAACCCCACGACATCCCAGAATATGAACCATCAAATGATCAGTGATCAGACTGATCTGAAATTTGGTACGTTTAATATATCCAAATATTTTCGAATAATCGTCTAAACTATTATCCGAACAATTACTGGAACAATTATGACTGTAAAGAGGTACTCTGGTCACGTCTTGCTGAGCTTACAAGTATTATCGAGCAAAGTTATTAGTTGTTTCTTGGGGTCCAGCCGACAGTATTTCAGTCATTTTGGAGACTGTCTTTTGTCACACTTTACCGGTTAAAATTTTATTGGGATACGTCGCTGCTTTGCCCCAGATCGGTGGAGGAAGACCCCGAGTACACAGAGGTACCTGGGTAGAACCATCGACCTACCGCAAGCCAGCTGGAAGGCTTACTCACATGAAAAATCCGAAGTCCCTACTGGGATTCGAACCCACAGCGGTGAAGGGCTGAGAGATTTGTCCAAGACTGTAACCGCTCGGCCACGGCGGCCCCGGTTAAGCTAAGACTTAAAGTGTGGAATAAAATAATGACAAAAGCACAAATGTTTGAACTGCACATTTTTAATTTATTTTCAAAGCACTGTGAAACAGCCACTTGCACAGTAATCAGGGGCGTGGCCAAGAGTACACATGGGCGTGTCTAAGCCTCTAGTCAGCCAATCACAATTCAGTACTCTTGACGAGAGGGCAAACAAAACACACGTGACATCCAGACACCACGGAGCAAACCTCAATGATCATTTCCTCCATGTCGCGGCCTTCTTTCTTATTTTTCTCGTCATTTCCTGTCCCTTGCGCACCAGGAAATGGTCTCCCTCTCTCACGTGACCGACACACAAACCAACGTACGTACCCTGGTACGCCTCTGGTTATAACAAAAGTAATTTGAAAGTAAAGAGAAAGTATAACACGACATTGTTTTGCTTCCAGGGTATGCATACAGGCGAACAGCCTGGCGATATGACGAGGACAAAAATGATTACACGCTCAGATACATACACGCACACCCACAGAAACACGCTCACATATATACACACAAATCGTGAAATATCAAAAACTGAAAATGTCAAACAACTACTAACATATATAAGATGCATGTCAGACAACGTACAATCCGCTTCTTCTCGGCCATACTCTGCAAGCAAAACACTCATTTTAAACACATGTAAATTACGGTATCAGTTATAAAGAATTATAAATACAATGTACAATGATGACCACTTGACTACAATACCATCTTCCACTAAACAATATACGATGAATTAGTTCTATCTAAAGTAACCAAGCGTTAGTTGATATCACTGGACAGTATTGTTGTGCTTAAAAAATGATATGATGAACTTTTCATGAAATTTGACTCTTTGTTTGGAGTTTTCATTAAAATTAGAAAATATGTTCAAAAGCACTATGTTGACAGTTTTCATGAAATGTAGAAACCGTTTGGATTTTCATGAAAGTAGACAATTTGTTTCGTTATAAAACCCACTTACTGATCAGGACCTGCAGTACACAATCGTTCAATGTATTTGAGTAATTAAACCTTGTCAAATATGTTCAGACCCTTAACTACTGGAGGAAATTACTTTTGACCAGAACTCACATGCGGATGAAATTTCATCCTTATCAATATATTAAAGAAGTACTCAAAACTTGTTAAGATTGTGAATTATTTATAAAACTGTACAGCTTTATCTGTTGTCAAACATGCTGCACGCGGGACTAGCTGTATCAATGATAAAATGTATATACTTCTGATATGTCAACATTAATTTGTTGTGAACATGTTTCCCTCAACACTGAACTTCCACTAAAGATTATTTCACGTGGACAACTTTAGACTTCTGAATGGTCTTGGTCCTTATTGCTGTTGTTGTTGTATTGGGGT
Source organism: Solen grandis (assembly GCA_021229015.1). Taxonomy (NCBI): domain Eukaryota; kingdom Metazoa; phylum Mollusca; class Bivalvia; order Adapedonta; family Solenidae; genus Solen; species Solen grandis. The sequence goes on along the minus strand of CM037777.1, from coordinate 35,952,963 downwards.
TTACTGTCACTGCATAGTATTTCAATCATATAGCGACGTCCAGCTAATTACAGGTAGAGGAAGACCCCGAGTACAAAGAGGTACCCGGGTAGAACCACCGACCTACCGCAAGCCAGCTGGAAGGCTTCCTCACATGAAAAATCCGAAGTCCCTACCGGGATTCGAATCCACAGCTGTGAGGGGCTGAGAGATTTGTAGTCCATGACTGTAACCGCTCGGCCACGACGGCCCCCTGGGTCCTTACTTGTTAAGTAACAGTAATAGTAATGTAGAAAATAAAGATATTAAGTCGGTATCCATACACTTTTAAAGGCCTTTTTTTAAGGTAACAAGTACACTATCTTTCTTTAATTATGAAACGGAATACTTTGACCAGCAAAAGATGTGGCCTCCAAACGCATTTTCATTTCTGAGGAGAAGGAGAAATGATTTGATCAGTAGAAAACATAATTTTCATATATAAAGATACTTGTAAGAAAAAAAAATGTCAAGAAAGTAAAATATTGGTTGCTTCTAATACACATACATCTAAATGGTTTCCAAAGAGACAATTAAATGAATTATGGGATGATACATTGCTAATGATACGTCATGTGTTTTTATAGAGCACTGAACTTGTTTCATTATTTTTATATCTGATAGACAAATAAGTGAAAAACATTGAATATGAAAATGATTTCACATTTATCTAAAGAAAATAAAAATTGAAAAATTTAAATTAAAAATAAAAATTAAGATATATTTATAAAAAAAAAATACATCAATACAACATGAAAATTGCTGCACACAATTTGGGACACAAACACACTCACTCCTGGCCCTGTTCTCCCCCCCCTCCCCCCCACTTTCAAAAATCCCTCTTCATCTCCAGAAACTGTACAGTTTAACGTTTATACATTTCATTTCAAGAGAAAGGACTCAGAATGAGAAATTTATGAGAATTCAGAGCCAGGTCACAAATAAACCAAGCATCACCGTCAATACACTTAACAAAACATTATACAGGTATAACGAAAGAGAAAAACAATCAACCATTATAATCTGAAGTTAAATATTTTACACTAGTGCAGTGGTACACTTGGTACTGTCTAATGTGCTTCCATCAACGTCTATGTACATTTTTATTTACATTAATGTTTTCACCAAACAGGACAAAACTAGTGGAAGTAAATAACATTTGATATCAAGGACAAAACTTGGAGCAAAACTGATATCTCTACATATGTACACGGAACCTCTCTACATGTATGGTAATGTATCCATCTATTTACAATGAATTATGTGATTACTTTATAACACACTACACTATCATGGGAGCGAGGGGGTATACTTAACAGTACTGAAAACAGTAAAGAAGTCGAAACATTGCAAAGAGGTGAGGCCTTACATCTAACTTAAACAGAGAAACATTTAGTGAATGTTAAAAATTATACAGCAAAGCATCTACTGTTTCAGATTCACAACTTGGGAGCCATTTCAGCCAGGACTTGGTTCATTAACATATAAACCTTAATAATGTGAAAGATATTGAGGACATAAAACCAAGTCCAGTGTTATCCATACATACTTAATATTATACTCAAATCTGTTGAAACTAGTAGGTCAAGTAGGAGTATTATTTATGTAGTCACAATTTAGTTATTATCATCATTATTCACCCTACAAGAATATGACAAGCTGATCAGGTTTTGAATTGGTCACTACTCTTCATTACCTGATACATGAGACGATAAGAGTATGGCCCTTTTCCAAATCAATTACTGTTCTTTATCTGAACTGGCTTTGCCGTGGTTAAGCATGGTATAGAATAACATGTATATCTGATTGATAGATCTTTCTTATATATGTGAAATCAGATTTGACTGAACATCAGTTTTAACAAGCACAGATAATGATATCTTAACCAGATGACTTGACTTGACTATTTGAGTTTATCATTGCCTTGACAGTATTTCAGTCATATAGCGACGTCCAGCTAATTACAGGTTGAGGAAGACCCTGAATGCACGGAGACATCCGGGTATAACCACGGACCTACCACAAGCCAGCTGGGAGGCTTCCTCACATGAAAATCCGAATGACCCTGCTGGGATTCAAACCCACGCGGTGAGGGGCTCAGTGAGTGTTAAAGTCAGTCCATTATTATGCTCTTAGCACAGTCTAAATGCATCTGTTTAAGGTATTATTCATAAACTTATGTATCAATAACCATTGACTAATCATTTGCAATAAACTAGAAAGTAAATATTACTTGTGCTAAAAGTTAAACAGTAACAAATTATCAGCTGGTTGATTCTAGGGTACAGATGAAACTAGAGCCCTCACTGAAGTTTAATGGTACCCCTGTTACTGAAGAACTCCCATGTAGACATTTATGCTATTTTTAGTAACAGTGACCTTGACCAACACTACTTGAATACCTTTCAAGACACAACAGTACTATCAGCTGTGCATGAGATTTTTTTATCAAGATGGAACGTGACGGAGTTGTTCTAGCTTTGCCAGACAGGTTAACAAGTTAAAGCAGGTTTAATCAGTACAAGATAACAAACATTACTTGAATATTTGTGTCATCTAGTACAGCAATAAATCTTGATACAAGATTTTTAGGATATAGTTATTTTGGTATCTAGTCAAGCCAAACAAAGCCTCCCTGACTGACAGTTGATTTTTCTATTTTGTTGAAATATTTAACACTCTCTATATAAACTCATTGGCAAAAAGATGACACAGCTCCTGAAGGAGCCGTTTGATCAGGGTATCCTCCATTTACTCGTACAATATTGTAGCTCAGATTCTACAGTCTGAATAGTAAGAAAAATCCATTATTTCATATACAATTTAGTCACTTCAGAGTCATAAATTTGTACATAAATATTCTAGAGGTGAAAGGTCAAGAGCTTGACTAACATGTCAGGATGTACTGGGTCAGATGCCAGCCATTCTTATAGTCAACTTCATTCCAAAACACCTGTCCCCCTCAGTACCTCAGTCGGCCTCTGTCCTGTAAGGTTGATATCTATCGTCTGCCCAAACCCACACAGAAGTCTACACCAGTAGTAACTGAACATTGAAATAATTTGGCTGAATTGATATGAAATGAGGCTGCCAAGTTTGAGTAGAACAGTTTTAGTATCCAATAAATACAAGTTCTAGATTTAGATTATACCCTATTAATTATACTTTCAAATGACATAAAGGTTGACTAAATTTGCAACTAAACTCAGGGTCCATGTTACATGTTATGCAGTTACACATTTAAGCTCCTAATAAGATGTAATAGAATATAATGAGAAGTGACACATGGGCCAATGTCAAGGGCTTGTTACTTACTTTCAAGAGGAATATTACTGGGGTATGTGATGCTACTTATATCTCTATACCTGGAAAGTAAACATTTATGTTTGCCAAGTCATTCAAGTCTTAAATATCCCAAACAGTATATAACACACAGTTCTGATTTTATTGGTACCCCTTGTGTTTAGTGGTTGTTGTTTTTGTAGATTCTGAGGGTTGTGGCTCTGTTTAACATTTAAGTATCTATTTCTATTCACTGCTGGATAAATTTGCAGATAATTAAAATATGCTGGTCAAGTGAAAATAAGCAATAACTGAAAGAAAGGGCCAAGTGTATAAAATGTCAATATTGGCATTAGTATAACTTCTATTGCTCTGTTACTATATTTCACCCCCTTTTATTTACAAGTTTAGAGATAAAAAGAGAAAAAATGATCAAAAATATGACCCTGAAATGTACATATCTGATTAAACTGTTCTGTCTTGGGGCTTTTAAAGAGAAAATCCAGGCAATTTTCATGGTGCTGTGATTATCACACATGGACTTTGATTAATTTCCTTATCACAACGGAATGAAGAACTTTTTCTGTACTATGAGCTGCTCTAAAGTCTTTTGCTAGGACATAATGTGGACAAATGAACATTATAGCATGCAAAAGAGGTTGGGGAAGAAAAAACAGAGCTACAATACTACTGATGAAAATGAATCTCACTACAGACAAATGACCTGGGAGTTACTACACTAACAGAGGACGAATGTTTGACCTCTCATAATTGTGGGGAATATGTTTTATTGCACCATTCTTCCTATACTAATCAATTTGGAAACACTCTGAAAATTTCATGACAAAAAGCAACACAAAAACAAAACGAAAGAGCCATTTTTTCATGGCAGTAATCTACACAGCTTATATTATTGGTCGTTCTTTTGCAATATATTTGCTAAATTTCTTTTAACAAACACAAAGTATTGAAAAATAAAGCTGCAACAAAATAAAATTTTCTCGTACACAACATAAATGATAATAGTTCTGTATGTCGCCAAGAGTTTTTGATACCTTTATTATTGCAATTCACCTTTTTAGGGGCTCAATTTTCAGTCCACTGTGTTTTGAACATAAAAGATTTATAATATGCTGAAATTAAAGTCACATAGATAGATACAAAAACAAAAGATCTTATTTTGAGTGCAAAAAAGGAAATAATTTCTCACCAACTACTTCAAGTATACATCATGTATTACCAGTGACACATTAGACAACTTTATTATAAGGGATGACAAATTGATATTGGAAAATTGTGTTTCTTGACCATCTGGGAAAAGTATCTGACACTTTAAAACTACACGGAGAAGCTCAATCTAATGACAAGTAAAAGATGAATGCAATGAAAACTGTTTCTCAATTACTTACATAAGAATACATCTACAGTAAAAACTCCTGTCTAGGTGATGACAATCACATACTGATGGATGCAAACATGAAGCCCAGGTGTGTGTACAGTATGCCCAACCGTATGCAACCAGTCGCTAAGAGAGCTATGGAGTTGTCTTAGGACTATGCTACCATGCTGTTACGTGAACCTTATGCTGTATTTAGGTATATGTGAACATCGTGGTTTATGACACTGATATATCTTTATAGCTGACTTTTAAGCGTAAGGTTGCATTCGGTTGGGCTTACTGATCGCACGCCAGTTATGCAGCTTCATTTACAAATTATGAGAGAAAACAAAAATTCACCTTATGTCATTCATTTCAATAATTGATTGATCTTTCTACACTCTTCTTTTGCTTCAAGAAATTATGTGATACTTTTAGTAAATATTATTTTACACTAATTAGCATTACAAAATCTTTACAACAAAAATAATTATTATATATAAATACTAAAAGAGGAGAAAAGATATTCATAAAGAAAAAGAAATGAAGGAAAAGAAAAAAAGAAACTCTTTCCAAGACAGGTTATCATATACTGTGGTTTATCCCTTACGATAAAGAGGGGACCACCTATGTACAAATTACAGCACTACAAAACCAACGCATACTCAGATGAAAAAAAAATGTAATGAAATAAAACAAACGCGGGACCATTAGTACATTCACAATGTTAACTTTACAAGATATATACAAAGGAAAGCAATATCCCAACACACAGCACAAGCAATAAATGATAACCTTCATTAGCTCATGTGAAATAAAAAAAAAAACTCTGACAGTAGCACTTAATGAAAGAAAAATTATTTGAACCTTATAATATTTCCCACAGAAACTTATGCCCCCATTTCTGTATTTTCAAATCACAGAAAGTAATGTTCTATCCTGTTACACTAATTTTCCTTTGTTATCTATAAAGGGCCACAACTCCCACTAGATATGCTTTACAATGGGTATCTGCCCATGTCAAAATTAACAATAAATTAACCAAAATGCAGAAGAGAGGAAGTTAATGACAAGATTTGTTTAAGAGAGAGAGACAGAAAGAGAGAGAAATAAGAATGAGACCATCAAGTTATGACACCATCCAAATGGAGGCAAAATATTTCAAAATCCATTTAACATGTAAATCACATATCAAACACAGATTTATCAAAAGTAGATTTTCAACCCACGTACATTTACATTATATATATACACAATATCAAATAAACAATACACCAAGACCTCATGTGTCATTGTACAGTAACATTTCAAAATCACAGAAACAATACAACTTTTACTTTCATACTTATATATATTACTTACACAATGTTAATTCTGAATCTGAAATTCACCATCTCAAAATAGCAGACATTTTAAAACAAACCACACGCGAAGTTACCTATATACAAGGTGCAAAAAAAAAAAAAAAAAAAAGGACAGACACGAAGGAGGAATAGACAGGTACTACAAGTAAACCACATATATACAATATATACATATCATTATATACAGCAAGGATTGGTCCAGAATGCTAGCAAAAACCTCAAAAATGTTTCCATAGAATTAATCTGGGGAGTACATCGGTCAATTTACACTTGTTCCAAGTTATCTCTCAAATCTCAATCCTGTCACTCTACGAATTAAAGTACATATTACTTTGGTTTTTTCATAGTTGTTCAAACAACCTACATGTATACTATAAAAAGAAAAAACATAAATTAATAGTATCTGATACAAAAGAAAAACAAACTTGCTTATGAGCTCTTGTGATGATAAAATGCAATGAATATCTTTAATATATAAATTCAAATATTAAGGTATGAAATTTGTGCTTGTAAATTACAAAATTCCAATGAAAACTATACTTAAGAAAAAAGATAAATCCACGGCAATGTAAAATATAATGACATTTTGACTAGAACTGCTGACATGAGTGATAAACTGAGAGAAAAAAAAAAAAACAATATAAAAATGTGGTGCTTTATTTAACAGAGACTCCTTTTCAGCAGTCTCTCTCTCTAGATAGGAAACCTATCACTCAAATGCTTGACTCTGTAATTACTTGCAAACCCAATCTATGACATTTGCATGTTACTTTAAGCTGATGGTGAGCATACCCACACACACACACCATATATCAATAATTGTATAACTGACCATATAAATACTACAATAAAACAGTAGCACAACCAATACTTAATGATAGAAGCCACAACATAGCAGCCCTTCACTTATTTTCAAGTCACTGATCTACTTACATTCAATTATTCACCTCCATAGCTTTTCCTTCTGTATTTACAATCATCACAAAGATTTCCCTTTCAATTAAAATTGCATTTCTTTCTACCATTTCAAACAATGTCAGTGTTTAAAATACTTTTTTTTTTAACTTTTTTTTCTCTCACTTCCCTCTCACATGAGAGCTTAACCTTATTATACTTAAAACTAAATTAAAAACAAAAAGAAAATAATAATAAAAACTGTATTTCCAACCTGAGAAGCATCCATCCCTCATCAGTCTAGTGAAATATGTACACATTCAATATGGATTACAAGTTAGCACATTCACTAATAATATTCTTCAGTTTGTGTTTAGATCCACAACTGTCCACACATAAAAACTCATGCAACACACATATCCGTTGATATGTGGGGGTACTATATATGTTCCGAAGGAGACTGCAACACCTGTCACGTTAACTTCGCTCTAACTCATCGAGAGTCAAAACTTTCTGTCCCTGCACTGGCAGAGGTGGCATTGTCGGAAGCTGAGTTTTCAACATGTCTGTGCCAAACCATTTCATCAGGTTGGCGTTGTCTTGCTTTGAGAAATTGTTGTTACCATTAGCAACCATAGACACAGGAATGTGGTGACCGGCTGGAGAGACTGGACCATCTAGAAGAGACAGGCAGATTTATCAGTTAAACTCTAAAACTGTTACCACATGATGTATTAACTGACATGAAAAGTGAACAATGTACTAGAATCTCCATATATAGTTTACAAAATTTAGCTATATTTCTGCATGACAATCAGGTATATGAAATTCATTGCCTATCATTTTTACTGATAACGTATTCCCTTATACTTTAACCCTTTCCCTCATATAGACTCATTTTGACGCACTCAATAGGTACCACATAAAGCCTGATCTGCAGAAAACCAGTTAAACCTTACCAAATTTAATTACAAAATCCTCATTTCCAGACCACTGAGGAGCAGCGAACAGCATAAAACCTGATCAGCCTGCGAGTTACTCGCAGGCTGATCTGGTTTTATGTTGTTCGCATAGGTCTTTTCATGGTGTCCTCTATGAGGGAAAAGGTTAACATCTATGTCAGCTTTAGTCAGTTTTCAAGTGTGTCATTGAGAACAACATTTTTTTTCCATATACACCAACAATTTGAGGAACTTCTACTTGAAAATCAATCACAAATTCTTTGATATTAACTTTACATATTTAGTAAATTTTCCTTTTTATACTATTCATGACAGGCAATTGAGGGTTGATTTGACCTCTCTAAATACAAACATTAACAAAGTAAGGCATAATAAGCCTTTTCTGCTTATGTTGCAAATCTGAACAAAACATCTGAATTTTCATTTAAGCTTCAGTTTTTGCAACTTTTGGTAAAAAGTTAAAAATAGACAGGTATATGCTCCCCTTAACCCTTTCCCTCATAGAGGACACCATAAAAAGACCTATGCGAACAGCATAAAACCAGATCAGCCTGCGAGTAACTCGCAGGCTGATCAGGTTTTATGCTGTTCGCTGCTCCTCAGTGGTCTGGAAATGAGGATTTTCTAATTAAATTTGGTAGGTTTAACTGTGGTTTTCTGCAGATCAGGCTTTATGTGATACCTATTGAGTACGTCAAAATGAGTCTATATGAGGGAAAGGGTTAACCTGTTAACTTAGTTATATGGTTTGAGAATTTAATACTTCAGAATATTAGGATTTGTTAAAAGTTAAAAAATATCTTATAAGATTTTGTGAACACTGCCACTGAACCAAACACTAAAGTCAGTCATCAGATCACCTACTTTTCATATTTGCCATCGGTGTGTTCATGGTGCGAGGGTTGAAGGGCGTGGCTTGGTTGTGGGTGGGACCCTGGACTGACGGTGCAGAGCGGGGACCCATCATGTGCTGAACCAGGGCACCTGAGATTGGTGGCCGCCCCCCACGGGGATCCAACATCCTCTGCTGGGCCTGGAGACCAGCTAATTGACTCAACTGGTTCATGGCTGCAATGCGTTAAAACACACAGATGAACAATTCATGTACTTACTAACAATATTGTGTTATCATTATTTTTTGCTGATTTTGTGGCTGGTTTACCGGCAAAATAATTAACCTCAGGAAAACTGATCCTTAGCAGACTTCACTGTTCCAAGGCTATGAATCTTGAATTATATGTTCCAACGATACTCCTTTCCAACTCTTGACCGAGACAGTTTTGCCTTGATAAAAGGACTCAAATTTGATGCTCACCAGTTTGTTCAGCACACCAAAGCATACACAAGTATTATTTTCTTACTAAAATAAAATGGTGGACAAAACAATGAATACAGAGACTGTATTATTATACTAACACAAGCCCTTTCTATGACAAATCTTCTTTTCCAGATTAAGCAGTCACAATTTAAGACTTTACAGTGTTTAAGGATTTTTTTTATTACAGTATAACATGATTAACTTCAAAAGCAGAATTTATCATGAACACACATGCCTATATGTTTTTGTGTTTTAAACCATGTTATAGGTACACTGTAACCTCAGCGTATCTTGGTCTGCAGGGTCTACGGTAGCAACCACAACATAAACAAGGAGCTATAAAGAAATAACTGCATCCCATCCACTCACTGTCCCTTGTTGGTTATGATGGTCATTTCCCAGCAATCAATATTCAATTCTCTCTCTATCTCAATCACTTTAACTACTATTACTATTAATACAACTTATATTACTACTTCTGTATCAGACAATTATATATATGATTAATAGTTTATCTGTATCAGACAATTATACATATGATTAATAGTTTATCTGTATCAGACAATTATATATTAATTAATAGTTTATCTGTATCAGACAATTATATATATATATGATTAATAGTTTATCTGTATCAGACAATTATATATATGATTAATAGTTTATCTGTATCAGACAATTATACATATGATTAATAGTTTATCTGTATCAGACAATTATATATTAATTAATAGTTATCAGACAATTATATATATATATATGATTAATAGTTTATCTGTATCAGACAATTATATATATGATTAATAGTTTATCTGTATCAGACAATTATATATATGATTAATAGTTTATCTGTATCAGATGCTTTTAACATCATTTGATATTAAAACTAAAATTATGATTTGTAACCTTACAGAGTTATTATTCAATAATCAAACATTTATTTTCATTATAAACAACAGACAGCCAGTGTTAAAAGAAAATGTAATGATTTGATATAAAGCCAAACTTGTACTATTAAATACCTATGAATAACAGCCAACCTGTGTACAAAGGCCTGTGACTGGCTTCAAACTACTCAAATTACCATTTCAACCCCTGAATAAAACTTTCAGATAATACCCAGTTTGCAATTGCTCTTGAAGGACCTTTGTTCAAAAATGTTATTTGTATTTGTGAACACTGCAATGGTCCAGTAACACTGGCTTTTGTCAGAAACAGTACAGTTAACAAGAAGGACTCACTCCGGGGGTTTCCGCCCTGCATCATCTGCTGCATCAGAATACTGTTGTTGACGGGGGTTGGGGCCTGGGGGCCGAGGATAGGTGTCGACTGTAGGGGTACACGACCTGGCAATCAAAAGGTGTTAAATATAGTAATGTAGCCGGGTACAGGTTTTTGATGATAAATCAATAGGCAAGAAGACATGTGACTTTGTAGCCTAGTTGGTAGAGTGCAGCAACAGAATTTCTGAGGCCCTGGGTTCGAGTCTTGAGTCTTGATTTTTTTTCACCACCTGTCTCACTAACACTTCATGTTGTTTCACAATATTAATATAATTCATCACCGAACAAATATGCCAATATACGGAAATGTAAGGTCTACATTAGATCTATCACTGAAGACTATTAAATCCTTGCTTGACCTTATAACTCAACAATACAATTTTCTTATACTTTTTATTTTTCTGCAAATGGGACACATGAATACAATGCACAGGATTCCTATATGACACTTTCCATGTGAAGCTAGATTATTATGGTTTCTAGTGTTAATGTCTACAATAAGATATTACTCTGAAGCAACAACTTAATTAATTTACTGAAACACTGATCTGGTTTTCTTCACAAAAATATTTTATGCAATGGTTTTAAAAATGGTAAATGTTTAATACAAAATATGTCTACTTTTAAACAAGAGTGTTCTCTGGAACTTGTGTGTCACCTGCTGAAGCGTGACAGAAAAAAAGTGACAGACAGACGAACGAATGACAGAAAAGTGATCCCTATGTGTCACCTCTCACTACAGCAGGTGACATGAAGAAAAGATTTGTCAGTCTGTGTGGGTACTAAATCACCACTCATAACTCGGACATATCCCAAAGTGACCTTGACCTTGAGGTCATATGAAGGAAATATTCAATCTACACATTATCCCACTGCAGTTGACTTTTGAGCAATGCTTAACTTAAAGCCAACAAGGGATTCTGGATAAAAAGATTAGGCACTATTTCAGACAAACAGAAGAACAACTTGGCAATAAACAAACAAGTAACTTGTGTTTCATGGAATACATGAGTGTTGACATAGTAACCAGAATTTTGGTCTGAGAAAAAACAACAAAGTTATGTGCAGAATCTCTATTATGCCATCTATTCATATACCAAGTTTCATAATACTATCTTAGATGATTTTAAGTTATCGCGGGATCCAGATTTCTGAACGTAGGGACAGACAGACAGACGGAGGGCAAACCTATAGTCCCTCGGATGTAAACACTGGTAGGGGACTAATAAGGGGGAGACATAAAGACTATTTGGGTCCTGTACCTGCAATAGGGATGCCATAGGGTGTGCTGGGCGTGGCCGGGTTGCGGACACTGGGGGAGGGAGTCATCTGTCGCTGCTGCTGCAACAATTTAGCCATGTCCACTGCTTGAGCCGTACTGACCGCCCCTATCATGGGTCGGATCTCCTTCACACTGGCCGGGGTCAGCAGCGGCTGACCACTCGATGATACCTGACCTGTGGGGACACAGAAGAAAATTTTAACAGACTGTTTCATCAGAAATTGGCAAAAACCATCATAAACAGAAGCAGATCCTGGTCATTGATCCATTCATTTCCTCTGAAACTCTATGCTAGACTCTGTGCACACTTTCTTATCATCTTTTCCCCTAAATCATATTCATTTTTTATCATGGAGAAAAAAGTACTGATAGAATGAACTGTACTCAAAAAAAAAAAATAATTAAGAATGAAACTAGTTGACAGCCAAAATAATTGTTACCATGACAACTTGCATTCTGTTTTCCTTTTTGACCTTAAACTTTTACTTTGACATTAATTCCAGTTTCAGGCTTGGACCAGTACTATGCCCCTGGGAAAACCATGATATACTCCCCCCCCTCCCACCCCACCCCAAAAGAAAGGTTCAAACCCACAACCTCCAGATTCACAGTAAATTTACCACCGGACTACAACACCCTGAACCTACCTTTCACAATAGGTCTACCAGAGGGTGCAGATGACGAAGGCAGGTTATGCTGACTTTGACCCTGCTGGGCAATCAACGCTCGCAACTGCTGGGTCTTAGCTGCTTCAATCTGTAACATGAAAACACTCACCATTGTTCTTGTTTATCTACAGCCACATGTGTAGCTTACATTAAACAAAACAGAACCTCATTGCTTTTAAATGAACTGCAATAAGAAATAATTTATTATTTTAATTTAACAATTGTTTTAATTATATTTTTAATGCATTCATAAAATCATTCAGTTTCAATTATTTTCAGTTAACAATTGCATAAAACAACTGATTTTTATATTCAATCACAAACTACCAGAAAAATGCTTGATCTACCAGAGCTAACAAAATGAAAGAGACCAGTATCTCCACAAAACCACAGCACAATAAGCTGCTAAATCCAGTTTTCTATTTTTAGTAACAATGACCTTGTCCCTACTCATCTAAAATTCAACCCAAGGTCGTCACTTATGATTCTGCAAAACTTTCTGAAGTTTCATTGGAGTGTCATACTTATGATTCTGCAAAACTTTCTGAAGTTTCATTGGAGTGTCATAACCTTCACTTGACATACTGACATTGAGCTTGTTTTTGGGTTTAACATCTCACCAACAGTATTTCAGTCATTTGGAGACTATGTCTACATCTACATGAGACGGATATAGTGCTGCAACACTGCAGACATGTGGCATGGTACTATACTTAGTCACATTATCCTGACACCAGGCCAGCTAGTCCTGGAGCTACCCTTATATCCTGAGCACTAAAGCAGGGGAGCTATACCAGTACAATTTTTTATAACTTTGTTTATGTTGTGACCAGGGATCAAACCCATGACCTTCTGCTCCCAAAGCAAATGCTCCAACACTCGGCCACCGGGGACGGTTTTGAAATGAAGGGAGACAATATATCAAGGGGATAAACTGTGAACAAACAGGATGTGAATGGGTGATTCCAGTATAAACCCTACTATACAAATTAAGGTAGTATATTACTATGAAAAAGAAATGGTATATAAATATATATATAATTGTTGGTAACTAATTAAAACATTAGTAGAGCAACTTTAAAAAACTAAATGTTAAATGAACAAATAATCATGCATTCATCACTATCTCTCATAAAGAATTCATACAAGAACAGTACACAACAGCTTGTTGACATTTTATCTAGTTCAGTTAAATTTGTTTGTGCCCTATGGCTGGATTTAAAATAGCTACAAATGTGAAGTCATCATTCCCTGCTAGCAGTCTCACAGGTGATGTATACACACCAAATGATCAGTATGAATCTGAATATTCAATAGGCTGCTAAGGCAGGTCATCCTAATTTGCATATATCTGAATATTCATGAAGTGGATATCATTCTAATTTGTCTTAATATCCATAAGGTGGATCCACAAAATTTTCCAATAAAGATGAGTGACTTTTTTTGCACATCTTAATATCCATGAGGTTGGACTATCTAATTTGCATATACATAATTATTCATAGATGGCTCAACCTAATTTGCATATGAATAAATATTCATCAGGTGGGTCAGAATAGGGGAATAATGGTAAAACTTTGGAGTCTGCAAAAGATCTAGAAACTTACAGTAATTGACTGATGAAACAAATTCGTATAAGCAAGAACTGAATTTCAGATCAGAATTTAAATTGTAGTACAATGTCAACTACAACTAATTTCTAATAAATTACATAGACTTCCTCCGGAATTAAAAATAAATGGGTTTTTCCCAAATAATCCGGAGGTACAAACTTTTACAGTTACGTCGTGGTGTTGTGTAAGGTACTGCACCGTGAAGCTATAACGGTAAAAGTTTGTTTGTACCCCCGGAATAAATAGGAAAACCCACAATTGCCCAGTTCGGGATAACATCTATTCTAGGACTACTATGCTATGTTATACTTGTTTATATTAATAAGTCATGCACACAAAGTCAAAATCATGATGAAGGTGGCAATATGTAGACATCAGCTGAGTTGAGGTTACTTGGTAATATAATTCCTTACTAAATGCCAAGGCTATTGAATGTAAAAGAGTTGAGAAGATCAACCATTCATTTTTAACACAATGAAGTAGCATCAGTGACTGCTGAGTGTACATCAGAACAGATCAAGAAATCCAGGAGTCACCAATCTACTGAGGTTCAACATACTGCTGATACTGCTTAGGAGTTCTGTGAAATACAGCTCAACATATCAATAATGTTGCTTGATTTTAAAAGTGTGAGTTGGTATTAGAATACAAAAAGGCTAATAAGTTTGACATGAGTTTCCTAAATTATGGAGTGAAACATGCCAGCTTGCTTGTAAGATTTGTGAAATAACAGTGAAACAATAGAATGATGCTTGTGCAATAATAGTTACATCTCAAAGATGTTGCTTGCTTTGTGAGTTGTGAAGTACAACATCCCAATTATGTTTCATGACATGAAACACATAAATTAAGGCACCAAAACCTAATGTTAGACACAGTGCTGGGTATGTTTATGTGTAACAGACCTGATCGTGGGGGGTGACTGACGGACATTGTCATCCAAATACTGACCCTTCTTAACATACACAACTCAACATGGGTCCTGACATTATCAAAGAAAAATTGTGAAATTCAAAAAGTAGAAAAAATTATTATTTATACTGATTTGAAGAGATAAAAATCCCTCATTAGTTCATTTATTTGCTTGATAATATGTCCAATTAACAGAATTTTAATCATTTAGGGCTTTTGCCTCAGGAGAAAGCTGCTTTACCAGGACATCAAACCCAATTAAGATGGCTTTATGCTATATCCGGTCACATTATCCTGGAACCAGGCCAACCAGTCAGATACAACCCAAATACTGTACACTGACAAAAGGTGGTTAAAATGAGGAATGAAACTTGTTCCTTGTTCTTATTTCAGGTAAAGTCACAGTCTGTATCATCAACACCGATAAGATGTCACATAGAAAAGATGGCAGACACAGATTGAACCAAAAACCTCCTGCTTAAAACATCAACAACTTCACAAAGTCTGGGACAAGTTATCACTTGGACATGGCATAATTAAACATGTAACCTTTGAAGTTCAGATACCAAGATCAATAGGGTTCCTCTACTGAGCACAAGCATCACTTGTTTAAAGTTGGAGACCAAATGTCAATTAGATATGAAAAATCAATTGGAAATGGTTCAGACTATCAAATGACTAATAGACAGTCATGTTGACTGACAACAGTCATGTACAAAGCATTATGCAGCCTCTTCTTTGAAAAGTACTTCATTTGTTGAGTTTTTTTCTTCCCTGTAGAGTGTGTTTAATGATCTAACATTACAGGTAGTGAAATGGAAGTGTTTCAGGAAGGCTTGTGAGAGTGTAGAGAATGATCAGGGTCAGTCATGAGGGAGATGATGATGATAAAATCACATCTACAAACCCACACACACAACACAGCGAGGTTCGTACCTGCTCTTGTGTGACTAGACTCGTAGGGGGAGGTGGTATGGCTCCTGGACTGAGCAACGGAGGTGGCAAGTGGGTGGAGACATGAGGTGGGGGAGGGGGGAGGTGCGACATCTGGTTAGTATTGAATGGTGGCAGGCCAGGGATCACGGCGCCTGGCAGCACAGACAGCATGTTAGGTAGGACCTGAGAGGGGAGGGGCGGAGGCGGGATCCCATGGATCATGGTGGGCGGGGGGATGCTCGTGGGTGGAGCCTGCTGCTGCTGGGGTGGGCCACTGGAAAACCCTTGGGTCAACGCATCGGAGTCCAGGCTGGGAACCCGCTCTGTAGTGTCTGGCCGTACCTGCTTATCTGAAAAATAGAATTCTCAAGTTTTATTTATTAATATGTCATTTACATTGAAACTTATTCTGGAACACTTTGATGAACCCTTTAAACACATTTTATCTGTAAATGAAAATTTAGCTTATTAAAACAACGGGGCTTATATTTTCAGACTACCTTGTTTAATTCTTCATGGAAAGAAAGACAAGAGGACCAAAATGGCCCTGTGTCACTCACCTGAGTAAGATTGCTGTGTTAGGCATGATTACAAAAATGTGGCATCTAAAGTGTTTGCAATGTTTTTCTAACATTTGACTATGTGACCTAGATTTTGATCTATGAAAACTGGGACAAAAATGTAGGCTCTAGAGTGTTCACAAGATTTTTCTAAAATATGTCCTGGTGACCTACTTTTTCACCCCATGTGACCCAGCTTTAAACTCATCCGAGATTTGATGTAAACCAACATTCTGACCAAGTAACATGAAGATTGGACCAAAACTGTATGTTTTAACAAGGTTTTTCTAAGATTTGGCTTAGTGACTTAGTTTTGACCCCACATGACCCAATTTCAAACTCATCCGACATATCATAAAGACAAACATCCTGGCCAAGTTTTATGAAGATTGGGCCAAAAATGAGGCCTCAAGCATGTTCACAAGGTTTTTCTGAGATTTGAGCTGATGACCTAGTTTTTGACCCCACATGACCCAATTTCAAACTCATCCAAGATATCATGTAGACAAATATCCTGACCAAATTTTATGAGGATTGGGCCAAAAATGTGGCCTCTAGAGTGTTCACGAGGTTTTTTTTAAGATCTGACCTGGTGACATAGTTATTGACCCATGTGACCCAATTTTGAACTTACACAAGATATCATGTAGACAAACATCCTGACATAATTATATGAAGATTGGGCTAAAACCACGGCCTCTAGAGTGTTCACAAATTTGTTTTTTTAATTCTCTAAGTCAGACACAATAGCTCATCCTGAGCACAAGTGCCCAGGTGAGCTAAAACACATTGAACAGGACCACCTATTCCAGTATGGACCAACCAATGCGTCAAGAAATATTCAAATTTTGTAATCAGGTCATCCAACAACTACAGTGGGGCATCACATGATCAATGGTTTAACTAGTTTATGGGTTTGATTATGATACTGTCAGTTATCAGTTGACCTAATTTTGTATGGAAACAACCTCTTTAATATTAAATTAAAATTTTCACAACAAAACCTGGAAAGGTCCATTCAGTCTGGCACCAACAGAAATTCCTGTTAAGGATATGAAAACTGACAAAACATTAGTGTGTATTGCAAGTGTTGCACTACCTTGGGCCTCAATGTCCAGACTGTCTCGACGCTGCTTCTCCTTCTCACTTGCCTTCTCCGAGTGCATCTTCCTAATCACCGAGGTTGGGGTGAATGCCACATTGACTGGGGTCTACAACAAACAAGTATCCCAATGAACACCACCCTCAACAAACCTTACCTATCAGATAGAGGGGAAGCAATCCAGAGCATGTGATTTAACTGAAAATCAAGCCACAGTTTACAAAATTCTCTTGCATTTTACAAGTCCTATTTTCAAGCCCTGCAGAAATGCAGTCTCCATCTCCTACCAAGACAAACATTAATTTTTATTTAGTTTAAACTTATTTTACATTGATTGGGAGAAAAGTTCTTACAACTAAATTAATCCCTCTCAATGGTTACTGGGTGGAACTAGTGCTTTGCACCTTGGAATGTAAAGAAGAATCCCTGCCCCAACGACGAGGTTTGAACAGACAACATTCAGATCCCCTGTCAGGTATGTTACCTAATATAAACCTAATATTTATATCAGCCTTACCTTAGAGGCCACAGGTGTGGAGGTGAGGGAGGTTGCCATGGGTACAGGGGTGATGCTACAGGTGCCAACGCTGGTTGCACAAGGACCATCTAGTGGTTTGCCCATGGTCGGGTTGGGTGACTTTCCTCTGTAATTCAAATTAACGGCCCCATTTTATTTAACTTGTACTAAAATAATCTCAGTCCATTTCGACAAACACAGTAGATATTCAATTCATCTCCTTGATTAAACTTATTAAGGTACTTCTCCCTTTATATGAATTTTTATATTGAAAATTAAACAAAAAATCTGTGTTTAAAGTTATTTTGTTTGTTTGTTTTTTAATTCATTACTTGAATATAATTATAGAAAAAAATGTGTCCTTTCAATAACACAAATTAAATGTTTTTGGTTGAGGATGAGGTAAAAATCATTTTCTCTAAAATGTGTGAAATTTGTACATCAAGTGTCTTTTTGAACTGTTTTTTGTCAAAGTACATCCTCTCACAAATAGCACCATTTCTAATTTGAATAATTTCCTCTCAACATTACCAGGACTGGAAAACTCATGTGCTCCTTGGAATATCATTAAAAAAATGTTGCCCCAGAAACAGGCCTTTCAATCAAGTCAATGTACACTAACATCGTCTTACAGTTGCTTTCAAGTTATTATGTTCTCACACAAAACTTGTTCCTGGCAAAAAAATACTGCTTCAACCAAAATACAGGCCAGTTCATATTGTGAAAATTTCATAAATTTAGGGCCAACCCAAGAGATATCTTATTAGATGACCTGTTGTTTTCAGATTTCATAAAATTCCTCCTAGAACCCCCACCAATATCTGCATACCTCTCCTGCTGCTTCTTGTAGAAACGCTCCTTCTGGTCTTCCAACTGTTTCTTGATCAGGGCGTTCTGCAGGATGGCCTGGGTGTGCGCGATCAGCTCCTGCGGGCTCGGCACACGGGGCACAGAGGGCGGCCTTATTGTGTTTCCTCCCTATCACATATGAGAAATGTTTGATATCACTACTGCAAAATGCCAGCAAGATTTTTTTTCTGACAATATGGAAGGGGACTACATACATTATATTAAGTGTGTGTGTGCTTTGTTGATGTCCATGAACACACATCAATAATGAAGAATCTGTCATCAGAACCATCAGTCCTGAAGCCACCTTTACATTCAAAGCCAGCCAAAGGACATATGCTAATTTTAATGAAGCCATTGTCTTTGGCTTCCAAGACAACTTCAACAACAGGCATTATTGGATAAATTTCATTTCAATGATAGTGACATACGATGCCATGTGACTCTGTCCAAAGATGATCTCTTAATGAAAAAAGAATGGCACTTCTACTTACAGAGCTGTTGCCCGGCTGTGCAGTGGGAGATTGGGACAGGGAACCACCCTGACTGGGGTGAATGGGTGACGGGGCGCTGAGATGCATGGGAGGCTGCTGGCTGAACACTGAAACACACACAAATCATCTTCCTTACTGTCATCACATTAACCATTTAAAGATTTTTCATTTAGACAAATGAAAAGCCAAGCTAAAATGAAAGACATTCAGTCTTAGCCATATACATCTCATCTCAAAAGTTATTTTGATAAAATTAATAAATTCTTATCGGGTTGATTCCGCAATATAATGGTTACAGTTGAACGCACATCAAAAGCTCTGATGTGGTAGAGGATTATTACTACTTCAGATATTTAAAGACGTTAATATTCCCTGCCTTAGCACCTATCTCTGTCATCATTATCTCTAGCTTCCACAGTGACAGGATGGAGTTAAGAAGATTGACAAAATGGTGTCTATGCAGTTATTATTCATTATTCTAAGGAAATCAAGGAATCATTAGTTCAGCACAATCCCACAATGACCACTATGGCAATTCCTTTAGTGTTATTAATGCAAATTTTAATTCTTTGTCAGTTACAATTTAGAAGATGTATTATTGTTACATTACTGTAATCATGTACAAAATTTAACCACCAATTTGAGTGGAAGAAGAATGAACCTTTGTTGCTTTTGCAGTTAAAATCAAAGCTCTATCTTTCCCCCATTTTTCATATCTATCTTTTTTTTCTGGTTATGATTGCTCATAAACAATATCACCAGCCAACTTTCTTTAGTGTAATTCATTTCAAACAAATCACATCAAAATACAGTATAATATTGGATAATCCACATGATTCCTATAATCAAAGAAAAGGCAAATTTAATTGGACAAAAAAGATACAAATGTCCAACTTACTGATTGGAGAAGGAACTCTAGGAGATCCGGGGTTCTGCTGGGACAACAGAGCCTGCTGAATGATAGGGGAGGGTGAGGGGCCCCTGGGGGTGGAGCCATGCTGTACCAAGTTCATGATGGGGGGTGGGGGAGGCTGATGAGGGGGCGGAGTTGGGGATGCAGGTTTGGTGATGATAGTCGGGTTTGCCTTCAGGAAGTTCATGATGGGATCCCCAGTGGATGAACGCCGGCCTCCGGCACTCTGTAACAGAAATAAAATAGGACCATCAAAATGGACAGAAAACAAAGTCCAGACCTTTATTGTTACATAGAAATAACCCAAACCTCCAATCATTCCTAAGCAAGAACTATCACTGTAAATGATGAATACCCCCAGATACCTTTTAATCAAAGTCACTGTTACCATGTCAGACAGTCTTTATAAAGTTGAAGGGTAAAAATAAAAACATACAAAAAGCAGGTAGCACTTATAAATGTTACCGCTGATATAAAATACTTAGTTGGTACTTATACTGTGAAGTTATATCAAAATCTGACAATAGTTGCTGAGAAATTGAGAAATAATTGTTGTGAAGTTAAATGAAAAGTCAGTAAGCAATAGTGTGGATAAAATATATTTAAATAAATATAATAAAGAGCCGTTACCCCAACAGATAAGTGGCATGATTTGAAATCCAATTACATTAACCTGAGATAAAGCCATTCATTCCTGACCTTTATATGTTGAGGATTAAGGAAGCCATGCTACAATACTGCTGGGGACGTCCAATCTAAACTACCTTTATATGCTGAGGATTAAGGAAGCCATGCTACATACTGCTGGGGACGTCCAATCTAAACTACCTTTATATGTGAGATTAAGGAAGCCATGCTACATTACTGCTGGGGACGTCCAATCTAAACTACTTTATATGCTGAGGATTAAGAAGCCATGCTACATTATGCTGGGACGTCAATCTAAACTACCTTTATATGTGAGGATTAAGGAAGCCATGCTACATTACTGCTGGGGACGTCCAATCTAAACTACCTTTATATGTTGAGGATTAAGGAAGCCACACTTAATGGATAAACTAATATGGACTCCATTACTCTTTATAATTAAAAAAATGTGGAGAATAATACCTTTATTAGGATAGAGCCCTAATACTATCAATTATATAATTATAGAACCATCTACATTACTCTGGGGACTCCAATCTAAACTACTTTATATGTTAGGATTAAGAAGCATGATTACTGCTGAGACGATCCAACTAAACTACCTTTATATGTGGATTAAGGAAGCCATACTTGGGACATTAAACTACCTTTAATTTGGGATTAAGGAACCTCATATTACTAGGGACGTCCAACTAATATTATTGTTGAAGCCATTAAAGCTACCATCTAATATGGTGAGATTAAAATACCATGTGAGATTAACGGACTAGATAGAACAGCACTTATGTGAGAAACAACCTTATTGTAGATAAGAAGCCAATCAATACTCTGGACGTCCAATCTAAATTATTAATAGGTGCTCCATATAACTGCTTACAGGGACGTCCAATTAAATAGCCTTAATATGTTGAGGATATAAAGCATCACCTTATGTGGGACTCAATAAACTACCTTATATTAGGATAAGGAAGCCATCTAATACTGTGGACAGATACTAAACATACTTTAATTGCAGTAATAAGGAAGCCTTAACATACTAGCAGGGATCCAATCTACGACTATACTATTGGATTTACTTAAAGAAATGACATATCTGGACTGACGTCAACTAATATTATGTGAGTTAAGGAAGCTTAGAGATGCAATAGTGGGTCAATCTAAACTACCTTATATGTGAGGTTAAAACATGCTAACTATATGCTGGTAATCAGAATACCTTATATTGTTAGTTAAGGATCAAGCATGACAATGCTGGGGACGTCCAATCTAAACACCTTATTATGTGAGGATTAAGGAAGCCATGCTACATTACTGCTGGGGACGTCCAATCTAAACTACTTATATGTTGATTAAGAGCAGTACATTAGCTGGGGGACGTCCAATAACTACAACTTTATATGTTGAGGATTAAGGAAGCCATGCTACTTATCTGCTGGGGACGTCCAATCTAAACTCCTTTATATGTTGAGGATTAAGGAAGCCATGCTACATTACTGCTGGGGACGTCCAATCTAAACT
>CM037777.1:35880352-35930352 GCA_021229015.1 Solen grandis | reverse complement strand
ACATGGAAAATGTTCATCTTCTAGCAACAGTTTGTCCTTACCTCTATAGAGATTTGGTCGATTTTATTCAGTACATAGATGGCAGGGATGTAGATGCGGTTGCCTTCAACAACATCGATAAGATCTTCAGCCGTGTAGTCACCGCGCAGCGTGACGTCAGCATTATGGATCTTGTACTCCCCAAGGATGGTCTTGACAAGATCCGTGTCTAGCTCAGACTGTGACACCTATCAACATGCATAATCTCCATACAGTTCAGACTGTGACACCTATCAACATGCATAATCTCCATACAGTTCAGACTGTGACACCTATCAACATGCATAATCTCCATACAGTTCAGACTGTGACACCTATCAACATGCATAATCTCCATACAGCTCAGACTGTGACACCTATCAACATGCATAATCTCCATACAGCTCAGACTGTGACACCTATCAACATGCATAATCTCCATACAGTTCAGACTGTGACACCTATCAACATGCATAATCACCATACAGCTCAGACTGTGACACCTATCAACATGCATAATCACCATACAGTTCAGACTGTGACACCTATCAACATGCATAATCACCATACAGCTCAGACTGTGACACCTATCAACATGCATAATCACCATACAGTTCAGACTGTGACACCTATCAACATGCATAATCTCCATACAGTTCAGACTGTGACACCTATCAACATGCATAATCACCATACAGCTCAGACTGTGACACCTATCAACATGCATAATCTCCATACAGTTCAGACTGTGACACCTATCAACATGCATAATCTCCATACAGTCAGACTGTGACACCTATCAACATGCATAATCTCCATACAGTTCAGACTGTGACACCTATCAACATGCATAATCTCCATACAGTTCAGACTGTGACACCTATCAACATGCATAATCTCCATACAGTTCAGACTGTGACACCTATCAACATGCATAATCACCATACAGCTCAGACTGTGACACCTATCAACATGCATAATCTCCATACAGCTCAGACTGTGACACCTATCAACATGCATAATCTCCATACAGTTCAGACTGTGACACCTATCAACATGCATAATCTCCATACAGTTCAGACTGTGACACCTATCAACATGCATAATCTCCATACAGTTCAGACTTGCACCTAAAACTAAATGCATAATCTCCATACAGTTCAGACTGTGACACCTATCAACATGCATAATCTCCATACAGTTCAGCTCCATTGTAACACAATATTTGGGGCCCAAGTCTAGAAACTACACTATACTGCAGTACCACATTGTACATGAAAATGCATCCATTAAGTCAACTGAACAAATCACTATGGTCTGCGTTTTTGCTTTTTTTTCCATGTAATGATAGAATGTGTTTTGAGTATTACTGACCAACAATGTTTACAGTCACACTTCCAAACATGCACATTGCCAATTTGCTGTACAACATAGGTCTCAAAACAAAGAATCTCAACATCCAGCATCTTAACCCTTTACCTCATATAGACTCATTTTGACGCACTCAATAGGTACCACATAAAGCCTGATCTGCAGAAAGCCAAACTCAAACCTTACCAAATTTAATTGTAAAATCCTCATTACCAGACCACTGAGGAGCAGCGAACAGCATAAAACCTGATCTGGTTTTATGCTGTTCACATAGGTCTTTTCATGGTGTCCTCTATGAGGGAAAGGGTTACACACATTATCTCATATCTTAACACCACAATAGTCTCAATACAGAATGACATTTTGAATGTTGCTTGCATCAAATCTCAGCAGTTCAACATTCAATATTTTAAAACACATTATCCAAGAATTCTGTAGCTATCATTTTATTCCCCAAGTAAGTAGCTAATTAAAATATCTCATTTCCCTGAGATAGTAGCTCAAATTAAAATATCTCAATATACAGTACATTATCCAAGAGTTCAGTAGCTCAACATTAAAATATCTCATGTCACATTATCCCTGAGATAGTAGCTCAACATTAAAATATTTTGATATACATTATCCCAGAGTTCAGTAGCTCAACATTAAAATATCTCAATTTACACAATCCAAGAGTTTAGTAACTCAACATTAAAATATCTCAATTTACACAATCCAAGAGTTCAGTAACTCAACATTAAAATATATTGATATACATTATCCCAGAGTTCAGTAGCTCAACATTAAAATATATTGATATACATTATCCCAGAGTTCAGTAGCTCAACATTAAAATATATTGATATACATTATCCCAGAGTTCAGTAGCTCAACATTAAAATATATTGATATACATTATCCCAGAGTTCAGTAGCTCAACATTAAAATATCTCAATTTACACAATCCAAGAGTTCAGTAGCTCAACATAAAATATCTCAATTTACACAATCCAGAGTTCAATAGCTCGAAACTTAAAGATCTCCTTATATATACATTATCCCAAAGTCTATAATAGGAGGAGTAAGACATCTTGTACACAGAGGCACCTGGGTAGAACCACCAACCTTCCAAAAGTCAGCTGAAAGATTTCTTCACAAGGAAATTCAAGTGACACCACCAGGATATGAACCTATAGCAGTGAGGATGGAAAGGTTTAAGCAAACTTTCATTTACTGTATCAGCAATATGAACTTATGCTACTTTTTTGGGGGGGTGGGTGGGGGTGGGGGTTACAGAATTAAAATGATATTTAAAATTTTGTTTTAATTTCAAAGTCAAGAGACAACTTAAACTAGACCTATCACTGAATGTGATTTAATACTCCCACTTCATGGCAAGGACTAAACATTATAAGAAAGTTTCTTAGCTTGGCTGACTTGACTAGACTATTTGAGTTTACCATCACTTTGACAGTATTTCTGTCATACAGCGACGTTCAGCTAATTACATGTGGAGGAAGAGCCCGAATGCACTGAGGCATCCAGGTAGAACCACCGACCTACCGCAAGCCAGCTGGAAGGTTCTTAGCTTGGGTTTAACATCCCACTGACAGGATTTCAATCATTTTGGGGACTTCTGTATACCGGTACAGTGCTGCCTCACTGCAATATCACCCTGTAACCAGTGTCAAGCAGTGGTATATCCATGTCAAAAGAAAAGGGATTATTGTAAAAGTGGACAGGACAATGTGCATAATGTCTGCATAACCCCACCTCCCCTGTGTCAAGCAGTGGTATATCCATGTCAAAAGAAATCTAGCTGTCTATACAATAGAAACCCCTGCTATATCCATGTTAAAACAAATCCAGCAGTCTATACAACAGAAACCCCTCCCAGTTGTCTTACCGTGGAAGTGAGGTTAAGTCCGCCTTTGTCCTTCTTCTTGAACCCTATGTTGGGCGGCTTCTGGTTGAGCCGGATACCAAATCCCTCCAGCTCGTGCTCGATCAGTTGCTTGTGTTGCAGTGGCTTCAGCACATCCAGGACGATGAAGATGATGTTACATGTTCTGGCCACTGAAATACATTACCACACTCTTATGACCATGGCCTGCAATAAACATGTGACCAGACTCATCAGATTTAATACTGTACATGTGACCAGACTCATCAGATTTAATACTGTACATCTCACCATGATGGAGGCCAGACGGTAATAATGTAAAACCAGCAAGCCCTAAGCCAGCATGTTCACAGATGATCATTGACTAAGACTTTGGTATAAAACTATCTGTGTGTATTAGTTCTATTACATCTATCAATACCCATCTACAGGTGCATGAGCACTCAATGCAACATTCTGTGATTGTAAAAAAAAAAAAAAAAATGGTTGGTTTCTCCATCACAGACAATAGCACTATAAAAAGTGTAAAACCAATAATCATAAAATCTTCAGTAGATGCCCTCACTTCACAGGATGAAAATTTAACAACTCTTGCGAATTTGCTACCTTGGATTAGTAAAGACACCTTGTTTCAAAATGTCACATGATACAACATAGCACCTGCCTCGAAAATACCTTTTTCTATTTTAAACTGGACTACCCCAAAATGTGTTTACAAAATATTGAGGTTTCCTGTCCAATGTGTCCTACACTTGCTGAGTATTTTTCATGAAACAAAAATATGCCAATTTAATGAGGGAGAGTAGATTTTTATTTTTTATTTCTACTGATCACCTGTGAATAAGCTGCTTTAATCTAAACAATTTATTAACAGACCAAAGGTTTTATCTCACCATTTTGAGACAATGACCCGACCCCAAGAATTGGGAATTTTTCGCGTAGTTTTAGACAAAATTGGAGAAAAAAATTACCATATTATATATATCAAATAAAACAAAAAATCAAATATTTGATTCATTCAGTCCTAATATCATTCAGACTCGTTTCTTTCAACCCCAAACACATTGTAAAAATGGCGATATTCCCCCCCCCCCCCCCCCCCCTTGAATTGGGAATTTGAAATTGGTATAAAAACATATTTTTTGTGATTAGGAACACGGCCCAATATCGGTCGTCAAAATGAGCAAAAAAAAAATCTGAGAACATATTCACTCACCTGCAATAACCTGTTTTCCTCTACCTTTACCATCTTTTGCACCTTCAATAATACCAGGCAAATCTAAAAGCTGTAAAATAAAGAGAGATTCAATACCAAGAACAAAGCTTCCTAAAGCTAGTGTCTGAAGACAGGAATGATTTAGCTATTCTGAATATGTCAACCATTCTATCAAGCCATATTAACTTTCCATCTCCTTTGTAGGAAAACTCTCATTTACTATAACAATGTGAAGCCCTACTCATATCAATTCCTGTCAACAGTACCACGATCCAGTGCTATAACTCAAGATCAGCAGGCTGTGGGTATGAAACCTGCCCTTCGCAGGATGAGGAGCACAGTGCTGGTCCAACCCAAGATCAATCAGGAATGATAACTGTAAGTTGTTTCCCACTTGCAATAATAAGTTTAAACTTAAGCTTACTAAATCAAGCGGTGAACAAAAAATCCATTTTCATAGCCAACTGACCAATTTCTAGACCTGCAATAACCATGCCCCAAGAATGACACATAATTATAATGTTAAAATAATGTTACAATTATATTGAAATCTAGTGTAAATGACAATGTTGTCAGAAAATAAATAAGTGTTTGAAAGGGATTTACTGGTTTGTAAATACACACAAGAAGATTTTTCCACAACCAGTCAAAATTTACTCACATGAAGGTACAAGAAGCAAGGTATCACTACCAACCAGTGGGACAGAACATACCTGTATTTTGGCTCCCTTGTACCTAATCACACCAGGCACAGTGGTCAAGGTAGTGAACTCATACGCAGCCACCTCAGAGTAAACTCCGGCCAAGTTACTCAGCAGTGTTGACTTGCCAACCGAAGGGAAACCTGCAGCAAAAACAGACATGTGTCACCTACTTAGATAGTCAGTAGAAGCACTCAAGCAAGTCTCAAAAGTGTTTCAATCTTAACAATTGTTGTTTGGGGAATGTGAAAGCTCAAAACTAACGAACGAATTTAATCAGTGATCTTTTCAACAAATACACCCTCTTTCATACATGTATATGTTAACTAACCTCTCCTCACGACCAACAGCATTCCTATTTACTCCCTGCAGGTGTTTTTTGTTTTTTGTTGTTTTTTTCTGAAAATTAGCCATGAACCCAAACATTATAGGTATTCTCTATAGGAAGGGGTACAAAGTTAAGGTAAACAGAAATTGTACCCCCAATTTCAAAACATTAAAACAAAGTGTGAAACCTGGACCAAAAACAATCGAAATATGCCAAATACATTTTGTGAATATTTAACAGCTCAATTTTCCACAAATTCAGGGGTTTACTTAAGGATTTAACTTTCACTTGTCCAGGGGGCAAGTTACTTTGAACATCTACTAGCCCCCAGTGAAAACATATTACCCGTTAAAGTTAGTTGGTGTTTGTTAATGTTTAAAACTAAATATATGTGTCATATTAAGGTGGATTTTAGTTAACATGTCTCAAAGACAATTTTCAAGCATTTTACCCCTGAAATACTATAGAAAATTTAAAAAAAACGAAAGATTTCATTTACATATATAAACCTGCCCGCCGGGCTATCTTCTTTGAAAAATCACTTGCCCCCAGTGATTTTAACCCGGCGCGGGCAAGTGGGCGTCCACTTAAGAAAACCCCTGAAATTAGCTTGGGTCTTTTTTGTTTTCAAAAATAAACAAGAGGCCCATGATGGCCCTAAATCGCTCACCTGAGATAAATAGGTTGACCCAAGGAACATCTGTACCAATTTATTTTAAAATCTGGCCAGTAGTTTTGAAGAAGATGATTTTAAAAGTTTTCTTTTTTTTTCTTTTTGTTGCCATGGCAACCAGAGTTCTATATGGATCAAATTTATTTTAGGAACTTTTGTGAAGGTTGACCCAAGGATCCTTCCTGCCAAGTTTAATCAAATTCTGTCCAGTGGTTTCAGAGGAAATGTTGATTAAAGTTTTCCCTATATACATATAAAGCAAATAAGCCCCGCCCCTGGCAGCCATGTTTTTTACGGATCGGAATAATTTTAGCAACTTTGGTAGAGGTTGACTGAAGGAACATCTGTACCAATTTATTTTAAAATCTAGCCAGTAGTTTTGAAGAAGATGATTTTTAAAGTTTTCATTTTGTTTTTCTTTTTGTTGCCATGGCAACCAGAGTTCTACATGGATCAAGTTTACTTTAGCAACTTTTGTGAAGGTTGACCCAAGGATCATCCCTGCCAAGTTTAATCAAATTCTGTCCAGTGGTTTCAGAGGAGATGTTGTTTAAAGGTTTCTCTATATACATATAAGGCAAATAAGCCCCGCCCCTGGCGGCCATGTTTTTTTACAGATCGGAATAATTTTAGCAACTTTGGTAGAGGTTGACCCAAGGAACATCTGTACCAATTTATTTTAAAATCTAGCCAGTAGTTTTGAAGAAGATTATTTTTAAAGTTTTCAATTTTTTTTCTTTTTGTTGCCATGGCAACCAGAGTTCTACATGGATCAAGTTTACTTTAGCAACTTTTGTGAAGGTTGACCCAAGGATCATCCCTGCCAAGTTTAATCAAATTCTGTCCAGTGGTTTCAGTGGAGATGTTGTTTAAAGGATTCTCTATATACATATAAGGCAAATAAGCCCCGCCCCTGGCGGCCATGTTTTTTTACGGATCGGAATAATTTTAGCAACTTTGGTAGAGGTTGACCGAAGGAACATCTGTACCAATTTATTTTAAAATCTGGCCAGTAGTTTTGAAGGAGATGATTTTTAAAGTTTTCAATTTTTTTTTCTTTTTGTTGCCATGGCAACCATAGTTCTACATGGATCAAGTTTATTTTAGCAAATTTTGTGAAGGTTGACCCAAGGATCATCCCTGCCAAGTTTAATCAAATTCTGTCCAGTGGTTTCAAAGGAGATGTTGTTTAAAGGATTCTCTATATACATATAAGGCAAATAAGCCCCGCCCCTGGCGGCCATGTTTTTTTACGGATCGGAATAATTTTAGCAACTTTGGTAGAGGTTGACCCAAGGAACATCTGTACCAAATTATTTTGAAATCTGGCCAGTAGTTTTGAAGGAGATGATTTTTAAAGTTTTCAAATTATTTTTCTTTTTGTAGCCATGGCAACCAGAGTTCTTCATGGATCAACTTTATTTTAGCAACTTTTGTAGAGCCTCACCCAAGGAACATTCCTGCCAAGTTTCATTAAATTCTGTCCAGCGGTTTCAGAGGAGATGTCGTTTAAAGCAAATTGTTGACGACGGACAACGGACGACGCCGGACGAAGGGCGATCACAAAAGCTCACCTTGAGCACTTTGTGCTCAGGTGAGCTAAAAAGGCCAAAGGGAATGGGCTGTAATACTCAATAAGTGATTTATAATATGTAGGCATTTAGGGTACCATAAATTCCAATATCATTCATTGGCTACAAAGGAAGGAATATACATGTAATATGGAACACAAAAATAAATTCATCTTACTTCTCATCGTGTCTGAATTTGAGAGAAACAAGACTAAGCTCCATCAAGTTTCAAATTACAATTCCTCACCTACAAATCCTATCCTAGCGTCCCCAGTTTTCGCCACATCAAAGCCCTCTCCAGCTCCCCCACCGCCTCCCTTCGGTTCTATCAGCTCTCGCTTTAGTTTAGCCAGTCTTGCCTTCAGAAGCCCAAGATGACCCATAGTGTTCTTGTTCTTCTGTGTACGGGCCATCTGTCAAAAAATTCATTAGTGCATATATAAATGCTGGGCTTTACTTTCTCCTTTTTTCTGGAGCCATTCATGTTATCTTCCCATTTAAATAAAAATCTTTACATTCATGCAGTTTTCCTGAATAAACTTTATAAAGCTCCAAAATATATTACTTCAACTCTCTCATCATCAAAAACAAGAGCTGTCCATAAGAAAGCATGCTTCACTTTTTAAAGTAGTACTTGCCAGTATGATTAAACTTTTGCAGTAAAAACAGAAATCTCTGTATTTGCAAAAGATGAACAAGGGCAATATACATGATTCAAAGCAATATCTTAAAGGGTTCAGTGAAAAAAAGAGATGGTACAAGAAACTTAAAGCATTATAATGATGCCCATGCCTTGGTGAGTAAAATAATTCCCCTTTTTCAACACTAGTCAAGCTAAAAAAGTTTGAAATAAGACTGACATTTAAAAGTAACACGGATCTTACAAACTAGCCTACCTTTCATCCCCCCAAAAAATAATTGATTATATATACATCTCATAATTCTTATTTGATAGTAGGATTTAACTTTAGGTTATAGGAAAATTGGATTTTTTAGGTTGTGGGATATATAGTGATTTTATCAGCTTATCCTCGGGTGGCTGGATATACCATAGGATTTTTCTATAAGAAATTGCGAAGAATGCAAAGAATGATTTCATTAATGCCTTCAACTTATATGACTGGAATAGTTTAAAAGACCAATAAAGATACACTTTCAACAGCATCACTTCTAGAATAGCTCTTTGGTGAAGTGGTTAGAGCATCGGCTTGCTGACCTGACGCCAAGGGTTCGATCCCCTTTAAACCAGTAAGTTAAGAGGATGATTATTTTACATTGCACAACACTAACAGTTAATCTATATCATATGAGAAATGATGTTAGAAAAAAAATCACAGGATGTTGTGGCCTATTTTATGATAATTCCCAAGTCATTAAGTATTATCCACAATGCAGTGTATCCAGCTGGATCCAGCGGAGACCAATACAAAAAAAATAACCGGAGTAGACCTCAGTAAAGATTAGGGATACCCGTCTATTTCAACTTTTTTTCTATGGATAGCGTTTTAATATCAGTTTTATCTTATTTTTAAGTCGACAGTTACATTAAAACGGATATATGTATGTCACATCATGTGTCAAACGAAAGTACTGAATAAAAACAACACTTTAGATTGGCGATCACGAAACGGATCGGTGCCGAAGCGGTATGGCACACATTTGATCATGATTTTAAATGTTAACCTAAATAGTATATACAATTTTGCAGGTCAGATCTAATCAATAATTCAAGGAGAAAACTTACCTCATTTTCAATTTCCGAAATCTTTTCAAGGATACCCATTTTCTCTCAGTAATATGTTGGACAATCGTACAATCGTGGGTCTAAGTTTCAAGCGAACGGTTTCCAGCGACTGTTCAATCTGCAACCGCTTTATTCTTGATAGTCTGGGTTCCGGTCCTCATTTTTTTTATGTTATGTTCGGGTACCAAACTACATCTGCAACATCTTTACTAATCATCCGCACTGAGTAAAGTTGTTGCAGTTGTGATAATGAACTTTTATCTCTCTTTTCAAGATGTGCAGGCGGGTACTCAAAAAATAAATAAAAAAGAAAAAAAAAGTGGTTGCATTTTTATATTGTGTATTGACAGTTCCAATTGTAACTATAATTAATTTAAGATAATGAACATCATATTTTCATATTTTTCATACAAATCTCCAAAGTAATATTTATGCCAAACTAAATATTTCGGAAATACATACTTTTAAATAAAAGGAAAACTTCAGTACAAAGTCCCTGTATTCTTGAGTTTGTGTCGAACGTAAAGAATTACATTCGATGAGAAAAATTTGCTTCCAAATGAAACCTGGTTTACCCGTGATCATTACATCAACAGCTAATTACAAAATGTCAAAAAGTAATGATAAAAATTTAGTCAGTTTTAAACTCATCTTTTTCAAGTATTCAAGCGTAATGTAATCAAATGAGTTCTTAAATCATTTAATGGATAATTTGAAGACGTATATTTTTCTTCAAAAATTATCATAAATGCACGTGTATTTCCTTGTGATCTTTCCAAGCTGATATATCATTATTTTTAAATGTTAAGCAACAGAGTCTCTATATATACATATATAGTATTAAAGAGACCCTGACAACCCGCGCTTGTCGTATTCGGATAATTTAAAATGGTTTTGTCAGAAACTACAAAGTTAAGGCTGTTCCTAAGTAAAGTGTGGTAATTATTGAGCATTTGTCAACTGTTTAGATCTAGTGTTTAGATGATACCGCCGCTATATACCACATAAAACCATCCCGAATATGACACGTCCACTGATGTCCATGCTTCTTCTTTTTTTTTTTTCTTCGTCTCTGTCTTTTTAAATCTGAAAATATTCAGAATCCCTATATGCACCTTTCAATGGATCAAAGCCTAGAATCTATTTCGATCATTTCTGGATTTTACAATTTTCAGAATTTTGATTTGGTAATACTCATAAATATGTTTTCTTTTATATTTAAGCTATATCCCGATGTTCGGTATAAAATAAGTTCTTAATTTTGTTTAATTCTTTTTTTCTTTTTTTTTTTTGGGGGGGGATTTTTTTTCAATTGAATTGCAACTGCAACCGTTTATTTACATATTTATACAACATTCTTATAAACACACATTAGAGCATATATTGTCATAAAGATTGAATTTCTCAATTTTAAAACCTTGAGATATGTATAATTATTATATGTTTTAACAAATATGATTTTTCCTCAAAATTAATGATAAATTATGAAAATCAAGATACATAGATAGGAATATTGACATCTAATATTATTTCAAATCAAATTAATTGCAACATGAATATTATTCTGATTGTACATAGACAGATGAATTGGATTTGCCACTCCACCACGGGTTAGTTTCATTTTTCTCAATTGGATAACTTACATAATTATTGTATATATCAACAAGTATAATACGTTAGTGTCCATAGAGTTCAATACTTTTAAATAAACTAGGTTGCTGTTTTAGAGAGAGAAAAAAATAGAAGAAGAAAAATGAAAACAATATTTTAAAGATCAAGGTTAACTATTTTGTAGTAATATACTTCAAATGTACATAAATAGTGTAAAACTATAATTTTATAATCACCGTTCATCACCGGAGTGACATGCTGGTCTTAACTTTGTAACTTTACAATCCGAAGTTGACAAATTCTCATATTAATGAATAAACATTAATCAATAATTTTGTTAATTCTTCTCACGCTGACAAACCATTTACGAAAATTATTATTATAATCTGTTAAAATACACCACGATATGGCAGAACTTTTGGTACAAAAAAAAAGTAGAACCTATAGCACGAAATAGACACAGGTGCTTTCGATCGAACCCAAGTGCAAAAAACAGAATCTGTCGTAAATTATAAATCCCCTTCCTAGAGCAATGACCAATTGTCAAAAATCACCAGATTGGGAGATGCTTTAATTGTTGGTATCTAAAATTCAGCTAAAATCTATTTCCCGTGACTCGGGACTATATTTTGTCTGACAAATTCCCGCTTGTCAGGAACGTGTCAGGAGCCCGCCGTCTGCTCTACGGGGCAAAATATTGACAGGCACATAAATAAATAAACGCAAATCAGTTCTTATTTGTTCTTCGCCATTTAACTTCCGATCGTATCTATTCGGCACCGTTAGATTTAAATGGTTCTTCGTACTCTTACGTCATCAGCAATTATCTCGATTCGAGAGGATTCAATCCACTCGGTCTCAAAGCTGATTGTATGTTTTTTGTTTTGTTTTTTCGTGCTCATTTTTTGTTAGACTTCGAGTGTGTTTCATTCAAGGTTCCGGAGACACGCGAGGTTACACGACTTTTCTTCACGTGGTGTGCGCATTTTTTTCCCCATTCAGTTGTTTATGTATGGTATTTTCCTTCTCTTTTTTTCCCTTTTATTAACTAATCTTTATAGGTAAACTGAAATGAGATTTACTATTACAGCTAGTTTCGACCTCGCAAACTAGCCTTGCAGCATGTTGCATCATAGACATATGCTGCATATGTCTGTGGTTGCATAAAGAGTGTAAGTAGCCCCATATGAAACTTAGACACAGATGTGTGTGTGTGTGTGTGTGTCTTGTTTGTTAGGTTTAACGTCCCACCGACAGTATTTCAGTCATTTGGAGACGATGTCTACTTGAAACAGATATAATGCTGCAACACTGCAGTATTACGCCGTAGACATGTGGCATGATACCAAACCCAGTCACATTATCCTGACACCGGGCCAACCAGTTCTGCAACTGCCCCTGTTATGCTAAGCGCCAAGCAAGGGAGCTATAACAGTGCCATGTTTTACGACTTTGGTATGTCGCGGCCGGGTGTTTTAAGGAAAATAGTTCGAAGACAATTAATTTATTACACAGCAGTTATTCATTACATGATGACTTTACACAGACATACGCTAAAGCAAAGATTTCGACCCCAGCAATATCATTATATCACTCAAGGCTTCTTTATACATCCATTGCCCTCAAGTTTCAACATATATTATTTATTTTTAAGGGAGTCGCACCCTAATGGGAACGACGTTAAATTGAAAACTAAACAATTAATGTATTGTTGTGTCGTATGCCTAAAAGAACACCGCTATGAAAACAATCTTAACAAAATTAACTGTCCGGTTTCAATTTTTTATCTGAAGGTATCATTTTTAGAAATTGAAAAAAAGACTAAATAACGTTATTAGATCTAAGTCATATCCTCTTTACGAAAAAATGTTTTGCAATTGTTTATTATTTATAAAAAAAAAATAGCATTCGGCAAGCAAACCATAATTGTTTCAACTGAAAATACTGATAATATAACGATACTACATTTTTAGGTATTCATCTCTGGTAATATGTATTTTTCCCCCATACTTGTTTTACCTTTTTTTAAAAATTAGTTAAAATTTGTTTAAATCTCTCCACGATTCTTGGGTTGTACTAGTACTTTATGCCAATAGGTCACCCCCAACGGGATTCGAACCCAGAGCCTTCGGATCCGTAGTGAGGTATGTTACAGGATGCAGAATAAGCCCTATTGTGTCTTTTATACAACGCTGGTCTGATCGCGCAGGCTGAGTAGCCACTGATAGCTGATTTGAACGCTTCATATGATTTCACGTTTACAATGTTTTTGTTTAGGTTATTTCAATCAATTGCTGTCCTTATGAAATAGAGATTTTGCTAAAATCTACATAACTGTGAGACATATTTCAAAGTTTACCGGAATTTTCAACGAAGTAAATTAATGTTTGATCTTATTAAAAATACTTTCACCAAGTGCTTTTTTTTGCCCTTCAATATACCAGGTAGACTACCAGATTTTTTTTTAACTTAACGTGATTTATCCAAGCAGTACCTAAGCAAATTATTATAAGATAATACTGGCATTCGAACTCACAACCCCGAGTTTCAAAGCAGCTGATCATATTTTTTGCCTATTTATGTATGCTTTACAACTGGAGGCGATGCACATTGTGCATTGGAGTGCGCAACTACCTTTGAAAAAAAAAACTACCCCCCCCCTCACAATCAATCACTGGGTACACTTCAGAATGCATCGCCATCACACCAGATTTTTTTTCCTCGGGGAGTATGTCCCCGGACCCCCAAGCACTAACAACACAATGAGACCCCCGCCACAGTTGAAAATTCCTGGATCCGGGTCTGTTATTGGTACACAGATTTCCATTAAAATGGGACATATACCCCTATACCCATGTTTTGGCAAATATAAAAAAGAAAATACAAAGATCTCTACTATAGAAACAACATCTAGCGGGTCAGAACTCTTAAAGTCATAAAGGGACACTTACTTCGCAAAATGCCTTAGTTGATTTATAAAAAGTCACCAAATACTTAAATCAGTATCATACGAGAAATACTCTTTAGTTGTTAATCCATTCCAGTAGTTTCACGCGATGTTGTTATATTTAGACCGTTCCGCTTTTCACTCAATCCGGGCACTTGAATGTAATTTTCT
The DNA here is from genome assembly GCA_021229015.1 of Solen grandis. NCBI lineage: Eukaryota > Metazoa > Mollusca > Bivalvia > Adapedonta > Solenidae > Solen > Solen grandis. The sequence goes on along the minus strand of CM037777.1, from coordinate 35,916,116 downwards.
TCAATGTTGTGCATCAGTTATTCAAAAATGTTATATGTAACTACTCTCCTCTAAATTGGTTCGCTCTTTTGTTACAAAGAAACTATTTTCGATTTTGGCATGGTAACTTTTTAGTTCCTTTACTGGTTAAAGTTTCTGAAAACCTCACGTTTCGATTCGTTGCGAGGAAAAGCTTGAAAAATCGACGATTCACACAAGTCCGAATATGAACTTTGCTCTAATTTCATTGTTTATCAGTGTTTATTAGCTCCACATCTTTTCGGTAATTGTCATATATTGAACACCTGAATTCTTGATATTGACAACACTTTGAAGTTTAATTTGAAGAAAAAAGCCCACCGACAAAGCCTTTGCTAGGTAAGTTTTGTTGTCATATTTCTGCCATTGAAAAATATTGAGTTAGGGTTCAATGACATTAGCTAAATCGACCTTCTTTTGATATTGTCATCCTTATAAACCATTGCCCATGAAATGATGTTTGTTTGTTTAAATTCTTGTGTGGTTTCCAAATTGATTTTCTTTTGATTAATGGTTGTTTTTTTTGTTCAAATTAGATTTGTATTTACTTTTCTTCCTGTAAGATTTATTCCTTTGCTGACTAAAATGAATCTGGGCATTGGACCGCTATCAGCTTAGTATTGAGACACAATTTTATGTCAAAAGTATTATTTCTTTTTAACCTACACAGACCATGCTGCCTAGATAAAACCACATATATGTAAAGCATTCATGATTATTGGTATAAACTGTTTACATATGTAATACATTATATCATCATTATCTTTAGTGTTCCCCTCACTGTAATGTGTTAGTAACTATTCGCTTAATACCTAGATAAAGAAATAGTACGCTACCACAATTAATTATGATGTCAAACATCCTGTTCATTATGAAACCTGTCATAACTTCAATTGTCATTTGTTAACTTGAAATGACAGCATTATACTAGTACCATCATGTGCTACTACTGATGACAACTGTGCTAATTACTATTCATATTATTGGTCAGTATCTTAAGTCAGTGTTCTGCTGAAAAAAGGGGCCCTTGTAAAAAAAAAATATATAAATATGTGTTCTAATATATATGCCTAATATCATCTGATATGCTATCATAATCTTGCTTTGTAGTTCCACTTCTGAATTTGGATCAGAACATTGCAAAAGTAGTATTGCAGTATTTTGAAAGCAGTATTGCATCTCTGAGTTTTTTGAAAGCAGTATTGCATCTCTGAGTTTTTTTTAAAAAAACATTCGTAAAGTCTTTATTGTACCTTTTTTTGTTCATGCCATCAATAGAAATTGGGTCAATGGAGGTGTGAGGGGTTATTTTTCAGTTTCCTTGCTATTTGAATAGTTTTGTTTCTTTACTTTTTGTATGGAAAATTCTAAAACAGTTTTGCTTCTGACATGTTTTGTTTAATGCATGACTACACCATGCATGCATGACTCAATTCTAATATTTGATTGGCCATAGTAGCTGCTAATTCCCATTTTACCTCAAATCAAACAACAAAAGTGAAAGTTTCTTAGGATTGCTTAGGATTTGGGTAAAACAACGTTTGCAAATAGGGTGCACTGGACATAAATTCATGAGGATTTTCAGGATTTATTTGCGTCTAGATCTAAATCTGACCGTGATACGGTTGTGTGATGGTTCCAAAGTAAGGCGGACACATTTCTTTGTAAAGAAGTTAAAAGAAATGGTAAGAATGTTGTTGATGGGACTAAAAGAAATGGAAAGAATTTTGTGGATGGGACTGAACCCTTAGCACAGACAAATATTCCAAAACGTTTTCAGGGATCACAGGACATTTGGTCCTGTAATTTTACTAGATTCACAGGACTGAAATTAACTTCACAGGACCAAACTCAAATAATAAGATTTCATTATTGTTTATCATTTATTTTCATTACTATTATTATTTTATTTTTTTAACACATTATTTCCATATCTTTATAGATTTCTGATTTAATTTTATGAATTTTCAACACTTGGGTGTGTCTAAATATGCTTGGAAAATAGCCATTTGTAAGCATTGTGCAGTCTCACTTGTAAAATTATTAACTTAAAGTTCAAATGATTCATAATTTTCTTTTGAAAAATGACATAGAATTGTGTGCAGTCTTATAGATCTAGAAATCTTCAGAAAAAGTTACAGACACTACATGAACTTTAATAAGTCACCTAAGTTAATTCTTGTAATGAATATTTTTGAAAAAAGGTGTGCTTCATTCAAAACTATTGAAACTACTTAGCTGTCTTCAATCAGTATGGTTCAATATATTCAGAAACTGTCTTTTTAGCATTGATAATTACAGTTTGTGGAAGTCATTAAAGGCAATTTCGTTGAGGTCAGTTTATGCCAATTTCAGTCAGTATAGACGCCTTTATATCTTAAAGTTTAAATTTTATTCTTCAATGTTAGCTTACTTTAAAATGTTATTTAGTTTCCCCCATTGATATTTCCTAGTAAAAGAATTAAGTTATTAAGACTTTTCATCTTTTATTGCAGGTTATATCTGGTGTAGTGTCTGTAACCAACTTACAAGAAAATGTAAAAAAAAACCACACACACACAAAATTATAAGAAGGAATAATTTCAAAACAAAGCCTAGTTTTAGAGATGGTATGTTATAAACAATATAAAGAGTAATGTTTTTGTGTCCTACTCAAAACTTCATTTTTTAGCTCACCTGAGCACATGTGCTCAGGATGAGCTATTAGGATCGATGAATGTCCGTCATCCGTCTGTCATCCACAATTTGTTTGTTTGCAAACATTATCGAACATTATGACAATGTTTATTACCATAATATCTTGGCCATGTTCGATTATGGCTGATATTGGCCTATTAGGTCAGGAGTTATGCCCCTTTTAGCCAGATTACAGTTTGTTTGCTCTCTGCTCTCTAGCATCTTCATTTCTAAAGCAATCATTTTCAACAAACTTTATGACATTATTAATTTTATAGCCATAATCTCAAGGCCAAAATTGATTATGGCTGATATCGGCCAATTACGTCAGGAGTTATGTCCCTTCTCATGTTAAAAGTTGCTAGATTTCAGTTTGTTTGCACTTGTGTCTCCATTTCTTAAGCAATCATTTTCAAATTTCTGATAATGATAATAGCCATAATCTCAAGGTCAAGTTCGACTATGGCTGATATCAGATTATAAGTCAGGAGTTATTGCCCTTTAATTTATAAAAATGCCAGATTTCACTGTTTACACTCTAGCATCTTCATTTCTTAAGCAATCGTTTTGAAGTTTCACTGACAATGTTTTGAGCCATAATCTCTCAGTCATGTTTGACTTCAGATTTTGACCACAGGCACTGTTTGGTTTGTGGAATTGAAATGATGTACTGGATTATGTATTCAGTACAATTGTGCTATAATATAGTAACTTGTGTGTAGGCAATGAAGGCAGTTTTTCTCAGGTGAGCGTCTTTAGGACCATCTTGGCCCTCTTGTTTCCTTGAGACACCTATCAGCACCGGTACCGTGTTTTAGCTGAAAGTGTTTGTCATTACATGAAGGTATGATTTTGCGACATCCATATGCACGCTTGAAAGGTCAAGGTCACAGGAGTTGTTTAATTGTTAGAAATTGTCTTTGGTATTCATAGGCTAAATTTCATGTCTGCTCTATAACTTTCATACCTATGTTTGGATTTTCATGAAACTTAACAGAAGTGTTTGTCATAACACAAAGGTGTGTTGCGTGCATCAACTGTATGCATGCTTGAAAGGTCAGTGCAGTTTGAAGATCATAACCCAGTTTCATTATTTTCTTATTTCTATCTGGCACAAAATGTCAAATTCTTCATGGGATTTTTTTTTACTGATGGGGACGCCTTTCAGTATTGCTTGCTATATTGACAAAGCCTTGTTTTATTAATGAAATGTTGAAGATCATTGAAAGATAAGTATTTCAAGTAAGAGCTTCTTTTTCTATCCGTAACTTAATTCTGAAAGTTAAATACCACTGTAACACAACCCACCAGGATACATGATATTATGATAATTTTGAGCGGTAATGTCACTTTAAAATCATTTGTTCAAACTCCAGTTCAGAGTCTGAAGATCCAGGCTCATCACCACTCAGGGTGTTCAGTAGACACTGACCTTCAAGGGTCAATGACTCTTCCGCCAAAATTTTCAAGGGTCAAATTCATATTTTGAAGAGTCAAGTCCAAATGTCATGGGTAAACTAATGGCAGATGTTGTTAAATGTATGATTACCCACATCACCCGAGAGGGCAGATATTTGTGCACACCAAGATTTTTGTTATTAGATCGCTTAATTATACCAAACATGGGAACTTGCATTAAATTATTCCATAAACTTCTAATTGAGAATATACCTGATTCAGGACTAGTAAAGGTAAAACTGTAATTCAAAAGGTTAGCAGCCCCAGCCTTTTGTTTCTTGTCCATGGCTTGGAAATCACTGTAGCCTACATTTTACATGAAAGCTGATAAGACAAGTAAATACAACTGTCCAGTCGATAATTGCTGTACATTGGGATCTTGCGTTCACCGGTGTCATTGTAAACTAACTTGATGTGTGGAAGGTTTAAATGTTTTGTGTATAAATAAGAAAAATAAAGTGTATACAAAAAAGTTTGTATTGAATCTGCTGCAAAACTAACCGATCAAAGTATGAAGTTTACCGATCATTTTAATCGGTAATCAGCTTAAATTGACAACCCTGTATGCCACTTTTAGTATAAAAAGATTCCAGATTTCACTTTGTTTTCAAACTTTATGATGATATTTGTAGCCATGATCTGAGATTAATCTCTCAGCTAAGTTTTATTATTGCAGATATCGGCCAACTCAGGCAGGAGTTATGGCCCATTTAGACTTACACAGGAAAACACTTGGAACAGTTTTCTTGTAAGAAGCGATAAGGCCTGGAGTTATGATATTTGGTGTGTAACATGGCCTAGTGAAGTTCAAATTATGGCTCTGAAGTCACTATTAGCCCCACCAAAAGAATCACTCGATGTTATATAGACTTTTAAAGGAAAATCAAAAAAAAAAACTTCCTGAAACAACAAGACCTAGATCTTTGATATGTTGTGTGTATCATAGTTTGTTTAAATCATATGGACCCTGGGGTCAAAATTAACCACACCCGATGTTCCGTTGTTTTTCACAGGTGTATATTATAAGGGAGCTATAACCTTCAGTTTTGGAACACAGGTACAATTTTGTCTGTGAAATTTAACTTTAACTAGGGCTGACCTTGATCTTGACCCAGTGACCTACTTTTGAAATTTTAAACTACGGCCTTCAAATTTGAACCACTGGTTCACAGTTTTGTGTGTGGCATTGAACTTTGACCTTGGATGACCATGACCCATTGACCTACTTTTATATTTTTAAGCTACGTCCTTCAAATTTACTCAAAAGTCACTGATAAATTTAAAGGATCTTGCTGTATAAATGTATTGATAAGGTTATGACTATGCTACAGTATAGTAACTTGTACAGACAACCAGACACTGTTACTCAGGTGAGCGACAACCCTCTTGTAATGTTAAAAAATTGACAGATTTCACTTTGTTTTAACTCTATCGTCTTCATTTCCTAAGCAATCATCTTAAAACTTCATGACAATATTTTTTTCCCACAGTCTCTCAGCTAAGTTTGATTGATATGGCTATTATATGTCAATTTCGTCAGGAGTTATGGCCCTTTTGACATAAAAATTGCAAGATTTCACTTTGTATACATTCTAGCATGTGCAAATATGAAGCAATAATCATTTAAGTTGTACACAATGATAATGGCAACTATATCTCAGTTGAGTTCAATTATGGCTGGTCTTTGGCTGATAGAGCTACAAAAGTCAGATCATCACACATTTTTGTGGTGTTTATATTCTAACATCGTCATTTCTTAAGCAGTGCAGGTAATGAAGGCAGTGTTGTCTGCATGCAACAGTTTTGTCTTGTTTACAGTCGGGGATAAATGCATTGGGAGATCATGCTTCTGTTAATAGACATAATACAAACAAAAAAATCAAATTCTTAATCAGTGTCCATCTAGCTGTGAACAAGCTGCTTTAAATTCTAGGTCAGGCATTAATTACTCAATGGAGCATACTAATCTTAATGATGGGTCTATTGTTTGTCACAGCAGGTGACAAAAGATTATTCTTATTCATTCATCGATTACGTAATCATGCTGCAGTAAATGACCAGAGGGCATGTGACCTCACTTACTTTGGCAAACAGCAAATTGCAAATTCTGGGACAGTGTTTGATCAGCTGATTTTGACATGTCGGCTGCTAATTTACAGATCCAGCCCTGATCAGTTTCATGTAAATTAGTCTTTGTAAGTAAAACATATTGAAGTATGAAATGCAATAATCGTAGAGGTTTAGTTTGAGATTTTGATATATTTAAGTAGTTCTTGACTTGGCTAAGTTTGGTCACAAGGCTGACTAGTTTTGCTGCACCGAGTTTTCTTTCTATCAATGTTTTTTTCCATTGAAAAATATTTCCACTACTAAGACAAAGTTCTAAAACATGTTTTTCTTTTATTTGTTTTATTTTTGAGGTTTTTCAGTTATTGCAGGTAGATAGATCAAAAGGGAAACAAATCAATTGCATAATAATTTAAAGTTTTTCTTCCTCCCTTCATAAAATTTACAATTATTAAATAAATAACATCTCTTTAAATATTATATCCTGAGTGAATGTGTGTGTGAGTAGTTTGAATATACCTGGTAATACAATTTAATACATATGGTACCTGTTTTTAAAGGGAGAAAAAATAAACATAATAAAAATATATATTTGAGCCATTGGCACTAAATTTGGCACAAACTTCCTTAATTTGGCTCCAAGTTTTCTCGTTTGGCGAAAGTTGTGGCGCAAACTTTTTTTCAGCCAGGGTGAACCCTGCATAGTCACTGATTATGTTTTTGATTGCATATAAAGCCCTTACATTTCGAGCCTTTGTATGCATTGTTTTCATGCAGTACAATACATATGACCAAGAGAGCTATACTACTCACCATGGCGTCAGCATTGCTTAACTTAATTTTTTAGAAAGGTTAATATCCTTTATATTAATAAGGTGAATAATTCTGACAAGTGACAACTATGTCAATAGTTGTATCAGTGTTATGCCCCTTCTAGACTTAGAACATTTTGGTTAAAGTGTTTACCTGCCCAATCAATGATGATCTCTTTTTAGCTCACCTGGTTGTGCTTAAAGTCCCAGTATCTTATAGATGTTAGACCTAAATCTGAATGCTCTTACAACATATATAATTCAGTTTTGATTTCATCATTGAAAATCCTTGAGAAATGCCTAATTTACAGGAAAGATTCTATAAGAAAAAATGCAAATTGTGGCTGTCTCGTTCTATATTTAGCTCAGAACAATGACAGCATAAAATTAACATACACAGGATTTTTCAGAAGTTCATGGATTTTCTTCCTATCTCCTCTACTACCGTGTACCAATATTTATTCAGTCTATAGAAAAAAGTCAATGAACTTCAGAAACACCCCATGGACACCGAGACATCCGTGATTTTACTGAACAGTGTGTTTCAGAACAAGCTCCGCCCATCTTTCTCACTATTTTGCCCTGTCTGAACAACTAAGACTTCCGGCCGAATATTTCATTATGTGGGCTAAATTAAACATTAAGAGGTTCATCAAACATCATTTGAGGGTTTGCTAATCAGAAATTTTGAAAAATATATTTTTCCCAGCTATAACGCACTGGGGCTTTAAGGTAAGCTATTGTGACCAATGTCCGTCGTCAACATTTAGCTTAAAACGACATCTCCTCCTAAACCACTGGGCTTCACAGGAATGTTCCTTGGGTGAAGCCCTTTCATAGTTGTTTAAAGAATTCGATTAAAGGTAGAATTCTAGTTGCCATGGCAACAGATAGAAAAAATATAAATTTTTTGAAAATCTTCTTCTCCAAAAGTACTGGCTGGATTTCAAAGTTATTTGGCATAAATGTTCGTTGGGTCACTCTCTACCAAGATTGTTCAAATTATTTTGTTCCGTTGAAAAACATGGCCGCCAGGGGGCAGAGCCCATTTTCCTTATATATTATTATGAATATAGTATAGATTTGAAAAATCTTCTCTTCCAAAAGTACTGGCTGGATTTCAAAGTTATTTGGCACAGATGTTCCTTAGGTCACTCTCTACCAAGATTGTTCAAATTATTTTGATCCATTGAAAAACATGGCCTCCATGGGGCAGAGCCCATTTTCCTTATATGTTATTTTGTATAAAGTACAGATTTGAAAATCTTCTTCTCCAAAAGTACTGGCTGGACTTCAAAGTTATTTGGCACAGATGTTCCTTAGGTCACTCTCTACCAAATTGTTCAAATTATTTTGATCCATTGAAAAACATGGCCTCCATGGGGCAGAGCCCGTTTTTCTTATATGTATATAGTACAAATTTGAAAATTCTTCTTGTCCTAAAATTCTCTCTCGATTTATGGTTGGCAGAGGGCAGAGCCCATTTTCCACAATATCATAAGATATTTGCTGTTTGTTTTCCTCCAACTAATTCCTGGTTCTCAGGTGAGGGACCAAGGTCCATCATGGCCCTTTTGTTTGTCTTTTCTTTACCGGCCATTCATATGCATCTCCTCATATTCTTTCAGATTTATGCATTTTTCTCCAAAATTGCTACATGTATGTACTAATCTCAGGATTTTTCTTTCTAAATCTTAAGAAATTAGAGACTTTATCCCATAAATATGGTAATAAAACCCATTCTCATTTGCCAGAAAATGGGCAGTGAGTCTAATGATTTAACCGAAGACAGAGTATTGTAACTGATGTTAAATGATTGGCAATTTGTTGCATTTGCCTTCATTGATACTTGTTCTATTTAAACAAGATAGTATGCAGTAATTGGTCAGTGTGTTTAATTAGTCCCCTACCGGCTTCACCTAAGGGGACTATAGGTTTGCACTCCGTCCGTCAGTTCGTCCGTCAGTCCGTCAGTCACACACGTTTTCCAGACTTTTTTTCTAAACGCTTGCAGATATTCATCTAATTTTTGGTGTGTGAGTCAACCACCATAACTTACAGATCAAGTTTGAGTTTTGTTCCGGTCATGATTTTTAGAATTAGCCCTTGGATTAGAATTCTTAGCAGTTTTCCACTTTTTTTTTTTTTTTGAAAATTTCTTAGCAGTTTTCCAAACTTTTTTTCTCAGGTTCGAGTTCGTTTTTGATTCGCTGATTTTTGACGACATTGTGGGCCCTGGACTTACAAAATTCTGTACATGCTGAATTGGACTCATTATTATTAGCTGGATGTTGTTATATGACTGAAATAAACAGGTTGTGTTTGTGTGTGTGTTGGGGGGTCTTAGTTTTCCATTTGCCGGTAGGGGACTTAGTATTGCCTAAGCAATACTTTCATAATACTTGTTGAATTTGAAACAGACTGAGTCTAACATAGCATGAAAAAACAGGATTATAACATTTAAAATTCATATTATACTATGAACAAACGCAGTTTGAGGTAAACATTACTGTTCAACATATATTTACACATTTAATAACATACATGTCTCATCAACATTTATTGTGTATTGCTTTCTCTGTATTGCAATGTGTATTGCATCAGTATTTCTCCCATAATACGCAGGTCTGTTGAGTACACCACCAGTCCAAATAGATCTCAGTATTTCTGCTCTATTTTCAGGATGGACAGAGAGTCAGATGTGGGTAGCAGCGAGGCAGGCAGTGGCCGGGACACGCCCCGTTCCCTGGACCAGGAATCCTGCCGCTCCTACACACCAGGGACCATGCCCACCTACCAGTACTCCAACGTGAGTGGCCAGCAGCACTTTATCTAAAGTTACTTGTTCATCATCAGTGTCTAGAAAAAAAATGTGAATGGAATGTTAATTAAAGTATTACATTGAAATTTTCAAAAATAATAAAAGACACAAGATTTTTGTGAATAATGAAAAAAAAAAGCAATCGAAATGTTATGGTGAAAATAATAATTTCCTGGTGACCTCATATCTTATATATACATGTGTAAATCTGCATTTAAGCCATGGATGAATGTGTCCATTTTTTATTTTTTGAAATACAGTGCAAACTGTCCATAATGAAACCCGTTTGTAACAACATCCTGTATTATCCGACACTTTTAGTTGGTCCCATTGTTTTTTTTATTCAAAGTCTGTAACCTGACCATTACAACAGCTGTAAGTGTAATCTGACATTCAATTTAAATCCTGTCAGTGATAATTGTGCTATAATTACACTGCTTTATGCAACACACCTGCAAACTGTTACTTTTGGTGTCAAAACGATTCCCATGATGAATTAATTACACATGTATGTTATTGTTGTCGTCCTCATGTGTATTAACTTTGGTGATAAACTTCACATATATGTTTTTGTTAACATATGTATACATGTATTTCAACATTATGTTCGGACTTATTTAAAGTTTAATGTCATTTAAAAAAAAAAAAAGCATATAAGAAAAGGTTGCAAAGATGAACGCACTGCGAAATAAACAATCACACTTGCAAATGTTTACTTCATAAAACAAATTCATGGACTATCAATTTTAAAGTATGGTCTATAAGGACCTGCCTTGTCCGACAACCTGCCTTATCTGACATTGTCACTTGGTCCCAGCGGGTGTCGGATAAGACAGGTTTTACTGTAAAATACTTAACAGATATATATGTATATTTTTAAAGTTGACTTTAGATGATAAAAAATCATGAAAGGACACATATATAAAGAACTTGTAGAAGATGGATTACCAATAAGCTTATCAAGAAGAGAAATAATTGTCATATAAAAACTGTTTTGCAAAATGAAGGTATAGGTAGTCTAAATCAACTTTATCATTTTTTGAACAAAATTGAAAATCAATGTTTCATAGACTGCCTGAAAATAAATACCCCTATTCATTGAATTAATGAAAAGTTGAACAAAATTTTGACATTGCTTTCAGTGGCATCTTCTTGAACATTCAACCAACATATAGGGCAATGATTTTCTAGTTATATGTATCATAATCACTGTTGTATTACATACATGATTGTGATCATTTATTTGCTTTGAAGTTTGAACAAGTAAATTTGTGGAAAAAAACTTGAAATTTTTATCATGTTGCAGAGATCTAATACCGGGTATTTTAAATATAATAGTTTATGATTTGCCTTGATCTGTTCTGATTTGAAAGGTATGATCAGAGAAATTGAGATAAATGCTTTCTTTGTAGAGTATAACATGTGTATTGTATTTCTAAAAATAGCAATCTATTCCCTTTTTCGCTTGACATTTCAACTTTTCTAAATTAAAACAAAAATGAGCAGTTTTTCATCCACATGTTACAAGTGCAGGTAGGAAAGTACTTCACATGCTGTTTTTCAAGACTATTGGTCAAAGTTTTTATACCCCCGAAACAAAGTTTGGGGGGGGTATAAAGGAGTCACCCGGTGGTCGGTCGGTCCAGCGGTCCGTTGCATTATTGGAATTCAATACAACTTCATGCAATGATCAAGCACATGGAGAGGAAGTGCAGTGCACAAGAGTCATAACTCCATCTTGACTTATTACAGAGTTATTGCCCTTTGTTACTTTTCCTTGTCCGGAGCATAACTTGAAAAGTACAAGTTGGATTTCAAAACAATTTCATACAATGGTCAACCACAAAATGAGGAAGTACAGTGCACAAGAACCATAACTCTATCTAGAGTAATTACAGAGTTATTGCCCTTTGTATTTTTTCCTTGTCCGGAGTATAACTTGTAACCTTGTCCGGAGTATAAGTTGTAAAGTACTGATTGGATTTCAAAACAATTTCATACAATGGTCAAGCACAATGAGAGGAAGTGCAGTGCACAAGAACCATAACTCTATCTATAGGAATTACAGAGTTATTGCCCTTTGTTACTTTTCCTTGTCCAGAGTATAACTTTTAAACTACTGGTTGGATTTCAAAACAATTTCATACAATGGTCAACCACAATATGAGGAAGTGCAGTGCACAAGAACCATAACTCTATCTAGAATAATTACAGAGTTATTTCCCTTTGTTACTTTTTCTTGTCCATAGCATAACTTGAAAAGAACTAGTTGGAATTCAAAACAATTTCATACAATTGTCAACCACAATAAGAGGAAGTGCAGTGCACAAGAACCATAGCTCTATCTATTGTAATTACAGAGTAATTGCCCTTTGTTACTTTTCCTTGTCCGGAGCTTAACTTTAAAACTACTGGTTGGAATTCAAAACAATTTCATACAATGGTCAAGCACAACCTGTGTAACCCGGCCAAAAATCTGGAAAAAAAACTAATGTAAAAATGTCTTTTTCATACTCTTCTTCTTAATCCTAATAACTTCATCATTTCTAAAGCAGTATTGCGGGGGTATTAATCACATTTAGTGATAGTTCTAGTTATTTATTGGACAAGTTTCAAGTGAATCACACTAAGACGAACAAATAACTTATTCAGGACTTCTGACAATTAGATAATGTTGAAGACTTGTCTGTTCTTTTATTTTTCATGCATTTGTGTTGTACACCAACAGGAGGAGCTGTATGCACTAGAAGATGCTCCAGCCTCGCACATCATCCCAGACTGTCTCGACAAGGAGTTCATGTAAGTCCTTGTCCTGTCATTTCTTGTATTTAGATTATTATTAAATACAACGATGAAGCTATTTAAATTGGCTTACTTTCCACCAATTTCAACTTGAGACCTAGTATGTCCTTTTTCAAGGACTGTAACCAAAACTGGAAAATTGAGTTTTTATTTTTCAAAATTTGGAAAATTGAGTTTTGAAATAGTCAAAATTGGGAAATATTCAAAATTGGGTTAAAAAGTAGCCATCATCTACATGTTGATCCCCAGAATGTTTGTTTTTAAGACAAATTACATGACACAGTTTCATCTTTCTAGCTTGCTCAAGAACTTGTGCTTAGGGTGAGCTTTTGTAACTATCAGTCCTAGGTGAAGTGGGGTTAAATCAAATCTTAAGAAAACCCTATGAATACTGTATACATATGTATTTTTTGCCAAACTCAATGGAACCTGGTTAAAATATTTGTCTACATAAATGTCAATTGAGTTTAAAACTGGGTCACAATGGTCAAATACAGGTCAGTTGGGCATATCCAAGAATCAAAGCAAAAAGTTTTTGAACTCTCTATATTCCATATTTTTGGAAATTACATGATGTCTTTAAGTTCAGTCATTTTTATTCATAAAAAAATTCTAAAATGAACTTGATCCATGCAGAATTTTAAATATGAAACTTCAAAAATCTTTGCAGAAACTATAATAGTCAGAAATTAAATTCATTGGGTACAAACAGCCTCTCAAGGCTCTCTATGATAAGTGCTAAAAAAAAGTTTATCCCTTAAAATGTGAGGCCCAAATTGGTCAGTTAGTTTCCTTATGTACTTTTATAATTTTAAAATTAAGTTGTTTTGTGATTCCTCAATGTGGTGATTCATTGAATACAGGTAATGACTCGAGCTATAAGCTCTGTCCCTTAATTTAGTCCTTCTTACTATTAATTATATAAGGGCAATTCTTCAAACATATGATTTTGGATTCCTGGAGCCCTTAGAAACTGTAAATGATTTTAACTACCTCGGTGTTGTATTTAATTATACTGGATCCTTTGTTTTGCATAACAAGTATTTAATCGGAAAAGCCCTAAAGGCAATGAATGTATTACTGATTGACATAAAACGGTTGGAAGTTAGTCCCAAACTTGCTTTACAATTATTCAACTCGTTTGTTGGCTCAGTTTGGAATTATGCATCCCCCATATGGGGTTTTTCGAAATCAAAGGATATTGAAGGTTTACATTTACTATCTGTAAAGCAATTTTAGGTGTTAGTCAAAATGCATATAACGCGGCTATATATGGCGAGTTGGGTAGATACCCCCTTTATGTCAATAGATATGTGCAAATAATAAAATACTGGTTTAAAGTTCTGAATAGTGAAAATATAATTTTAAAAACTGTATATGAAAATTCATTGTCAATAGAAAATAGCTGGTCCTATAAAATTAGAACGTTATTAAACCAGTATGGTTTTCCAGAAGTCTGGAATAATCCAACCAGTATTAATATCCCTGTGTTTATATCTGTTTTTAAACAGAGAATAATTGACAACTTCAGACAAAATTGGTTTTCGAACGTCTCTAGGAATAATATACTCAATGTATTTTATTGTCATTTGAAAACTGACTTTACATCTGAATCATATCTTTCAAAAGTAACCTCATTTTGTCTCCGTCAGCAACTAACGAAAATTCGCATTTCAGCAAATTCTTTACGATATAATTCCGCTAGGTATCGTGACAGGTTAGCAAGGCAAGAGCATTTCTGTCAGTTGTGTTCTACCAATCTTCATGTAGAAGATGAGTTTCATTTCATCCTCCAATGTCAATGTTTTAGTGACATACGTAAACGCTTTATTAATCGTTTTTATTATATGAGACCAAACATGATTAAATTCGTAATTCTACAAGTAGGAAAACTTTTTTGAACCTTTGTAAATATATTAAACTAGCTCACAAAAGGAGAGAAACTATAATACTATCAGACCATGTTGCAGTTTAACCAAACATATATTTTTACATAAAAACTGTATATGCATTGTAAAACCTTCAAGAAGATATTTTAATTTTATAATAGCCATACCTCCAGTGCTTTATACATAATATTGAAATACCACACCTTTTCAGACTTTTTCGCATTTTTACTATTTTCTATGTCTGTATTGTATTAACAACGTTCATCATAACATTAGTATTATTATTAATATTATTATAATCATCATCTAAGTTTTACTCCATCTTCCTTTTTAGCTCACATGAGCACAACGTGCTCAAGGTGAGCTTTTCTGATCGCCTTTTGTCCGGCGTCCGTCGTCCGTGCGTGCGTCCGTGCGTGCGTCCGGCGTCAACAATTGCTTCAAACAACATCTCCTCCTAAACGGCTTGGCCAATTTGAAAAATATTTTGCAGGAATGTTTCTTGGATGAAGCTCTACTAAAGTTGTATAAATGGTTCTGGTCCATTGCATAATTAGGTCACAGGAGCTAAAAATAGATTTTAAAAATGCAAACTTTGAAAATCTTCTTCTGCAAAACTGCAAGGCCTAGAGCTTAGATATTTGGTATGTAGCATCATCTTATGGGCCACTACCAAGATTGTATAAATCATAGCCCTATGGTGATAAATGACCCCGCACCAGGGGTCACTTGTTTTACATAGAATTATATAGCAAAATCTTAAAAAATCTTCTTCTATGAATCCATAAGGCCTAGAGCTTAGATATTTGGTATGTAGCATCATCTTATGGGCCACTATCAAGATTGTACAAATCATAGCCCTATGGTGATAAATGACCCCGCACCAGGGGTCACTTGTTTTACATGGAGTTATATAGGAAAATCTTAAAAAATCTTCTTCCATTAATGCATAAGGCCTAGAGCTTAGATATTTGGTATGAAGCATCATCTTATGGGCCACTACCAAGATTGTACAAATCATAGCCCTATGCTGATAAATGACCCCGCACCAGGGGTCACTTGTTTTACATAGAGTTATATAGCAAAATCTTAAAAAATCTTCTTCCATGAATGCATAAGGCCTAGAGCTTAGATATTTGGTATGAAGCATCATCTTATGGGCCACTACCAAGATTGTACAAATCATAGCCCTATGGTGATAAATGACCCCGCACCAGGGGTCACTTGTTTTACACAGAGTTAAATAGGAAAATCTTAAAAAATCTTCTTCTATGAATCAATAAGGCCTAGAGCTAAGATTTTTGGTATGTAGTAGCATCTAATGGTTCATTACAAAGATTTTCAAAGTCTTGGCCCTACGGTGATAAATGACCCTGCGCCCAAGTCTTCTCTGAAACCATATGGCCCATTGCTTAGATATTTGGTGTGTAGTATTGTCAGGGGTAAAATGTTTTAGATTAAGTTATATCAGAATCCTTGTCTGTTTAAAAACCTTGACATCAGTTGAAGCAATGGTACTCAGGTGAGCGATTCAGGGCCATCATGGCCCTCTTGTTTGCTGTAATGGCCAGTATTAGATAAAGTAGGTATCTGTATAAATAGAAAATACTATTTCATGTCATGTTAATCTACTTAAGTCTTAACTCTTGTTATACCTTGTAAATAATTTATTTTCCATATATGTATATGACGATGTACTGTACAGTATAAGTTGAATAAATGTATGTTCTGTGCCTGGTCTTTAGATAATACATCCCATATATTTTCTGTGTGATTCTTCGAAGTCATTATCAAACCTACCTGTATGTAATTGGCAGCCAGGTACCATGACCACCTGTTGCTGAGATTAACATCTTGACCGAGATGGTTTTGTATTTGTTTTCACGCATCATCAAACATCTAGAGAGTTAGTAGACAAATCGTAATATCAACACGGCATTGTAAAACATATTTTCGCACCTACTGATCATGTAGCAAACTGTGATGGGTCCTCCCTATTAATCAACTGTCATTAAAGAATTGATTTTGTTTGGGAAAAAGGTAGATAGAATAAAAGAAAGAAGAGAGCTGTACAAGATCAAACAAAACACAGCATATATTTTTTTTCTTTTTTTTTCGAGCATGTAAATATACCGGTAATGCATCACTGCCATATATGAAATTAAAACAAAAGTTGTCAATCAAATGATTGGTTATTGAAAAAAACACTATTTTTGACCTAATTCTCACACAAAAGGCTAATAAGTAAACCCCTGGTATTTTTTCTAATGGCAAAATATGTTTTGTGTTTAAAAGGCTTAACATATTAAAACAATTAAAACACTACATCTGAACAATTCCTCATATGAGACGATTCTTCTGTTGTTTTTTTTTGCCGATCCCATCCGACCTTGTGGCATCACAAGACCACTGTACCAATGTTCAGAATTCAATTTTGTTTTGCACTAATGGTTACCTCTTGGTCCCGTACAATAATTTAGACATATTTTCTCTGAATGGAATTCTTTAAATCTGAAACTGCTGAAAAATAATTGGGGAATCTATGATTGGCTTTCACCTGTTGCAGGATTGATAATGTATGGGACCCAGAACGGTGGTTCAAGTCATTTGGCGGGGGCGGAAGTGGCACAGGATCGCGGGGCCCCTCCCCCATCACCATGGCTGACTTGCGGGAGAGAAGGGGAGAGATCTACAGGAGGAATTCTGGTAAAGTTTTGTTACAGTCGTAACATTATTTATTTTTCTAGCATTTCTATAACTTACTTGTGAGTAAGTCAGATAGACATTGCATTAAATAATAGTGAAAGTTATTTAACACAGGTACATGTATAACTGAAAGCAAGAACATATTTAAGGCTTATTGATTGACCCTGATTTAGATTATTACCCCCCTTTAACGGCCAAAATGGCCAGGTTTTGCTTTAATTGTAGTTAATGACCAGTACTAATTGGTATTGTTGGTATTGCAGGCAGTGAGAAGTGTGTCGACCCAAAGGAGCGACTTAAAGAAGA
Organism: Solen grandis; assembly: GCA_021229015.1. NCBI lineage: Eukaryota > Metazoa > Mollusca > Bivalvia > Adapedonta > Solenidae > Solen > Solen grandis. The sequence continues at coordinate 35,898,561 of CM037777.1, read as the reverse complement.
GAAAGATGGCATAATTCTGAGTCCCCAGAGGCGGAGTTTTGGCACGGGATGTCATGTGACTCACCAGCCCTTGCTGCAGCGGGCGCTTAGCAACATCGAGTCTGAACGTGACAGGTAACATATGGGAATTATTTTTATTACTCTCTTTATGTAGTTTGAAGACCCCTTTTCTTCCTTGTGAGATAGCAGTAAGGGCTTTCATGAAAATAGAAAATAAAGAGGCAAAAAGGCTATAGATTTTTTTTCTGTCTGATACAAATTCCTGTACAATATTTTTTATCTGATAAAATTATCACCATTAATTAGTATTAAAAAAAAACACATTTTAGACTTGCATGCTTCATCAAAATTTCTTAAGCGATGGTATAATGTAATCCCTGTTTATAAAGCAAATCTCATTAATATTGAATTGTAAACTTTCTTAAGACGAGAAACACGTAGGATTGGCAGTGGGAGGATCCAGATAGACCGCGGTGGAGATCGAGATCGGGATTTCCGGTCAGAGCGCGGTGAGCGTAGTCAAGACTCGGACAGGGATTTCCGGAATGAGCGCATACAGGAGAGAGATTCTAGAGACTTTAGGTATGAACATTTCTTATGCAGTGGACAAGCTATGAAAATGATGAAATTTTGACTCTCTAAATATTTCATTCCCATTGTGGCAACATTCCTTTAAAGGCAATTTAAGACCCAGATGATGCTTTCAGCAATTAGAATGAAGAGTTTCGTCAAAAGTTTGAAGGAAGTATATAACAGTCTAGGAAAAGCCATTGTTTTTGTTCTTGTTTAGCAGTTCAATGTTTGCATTATACATTATATATATGGCTGTGTACTGGACAGTTAACTCAGAGGAACAGATAAGCTTCATTGTCCAATTGAGTATTATCCTCTTCTTTCAATACTTAATGTGTATCTATAAAAATAATTGAGTAATCTAGCAAAGGTTAGTAAGCAGCATATAATACAATATCTTGATTTAGAGAGCTGTAATATCTCCTTTTTTCCATAAATCAGATGAAGGAAGTAACATAATTCTCTGAGTGAGACCTATACATGTATATTTAATTCAAGAAGTTATTGTACTGTACAGGATGTTATGAATGTGATGAGAGCTTATAGAGTTGAGTTTCAAATTTGAATTTAGTTCCGTTTCTCATCAATTTCAAAATAATTTGGTATTTTAAATTGAGTAATTTCACAACTATGTAGCCTTTCTATTTCTCTGTTTAACTTAATGTAGCAAGGTTTTAGATTTGACGTAAAAAAAAGGTTTGTTTCTGGTTAACGATAACTTTGGAGACAGCCATTTTAATTACGGATTAGTTCTGACTAATTTTCGTAAATAATCAAAAGATAAACTACAACTGAAACGTTAAGAACAAGTCTTGTTAAGATGGGTTGTAACAAGAATTAATTTGGGGGACCCTCAGCATACTTTTAATATACTTGTAAGCTTCCATATTTCATAATAGACATTAATCAGTCCATCACACTACTACTACTAGTATCTCTACTTTCTCCTGAAAATGATAGTTTTTACCGCAGATAAACGCAAGTCAGTAGAGAGCGTGTAAAATGTAAACATATATCATAAGCAATATTATCCGAGTATTCAGCATTTATAATTAGGAAGAATAAGAATGTGTATTGATTGGATAAAATGACACAGGTGACTGACTCTGCCATTTTATTGGTTTTTCATCTTCACCCAGCATGTGCTCTCTAATAAGAAGTTATATACACAGTGATATTTTGTGTACATGTACCGGCAACCAATTCCACATTTGAGCTGACTGGACTGATGTTTAGTACAAACTAGAAATTTTTTTTTCTGCAAAGCTATCAGAAATTGCAAAATGCAGTAAAAGGTAAAATTGGCATGTAGCATTTTACATTTTCCACATTAGATCTAAGCTTTCCAAAAAAAGAAAAAAAAAGACCGACCGAGCCAACCGACCTATTTTTTTGCCAGCGTGTAACCAGAAACAAGACTTTTTTTATACGCCCATCTTAAGATGGGGCGTATTATGTGAACACTCACGGTGTGTGGGTGGGCGGGCGTGGAACATTTATTGTCCGGGCTCTAACTTCTATACCATTTGCCCAATCCTTTTCAAACTTTCCACACATGTGCATGGCCATAATATCTCGGATGAGTTAGATATCCAGCATTATCGCGTGAATGACTTAGAAGTTATGGCCCTTGACGTACACAAAATACTTGAAATTGTGATTGTCCGGGCTCTAACTTCTATACAGTTAGTCCAATCCTTTTCAATCTTTTCACACATGTGCATGGCCATAATATCGCGGATGAGTTCGATATCCAGCATTATCGCATGAATGACTTAGAAGTTATGGCCCTTGGCGTACACAAAATACTTGAAATTGTGATTGTCCAGGCTCTAACTTCAATACCGTTAGCCCATTCCTTTTCAAACTTTTCACACATGTGCATGGCCATAATATCACGGATGAGTTCGATATCCAGCATTGTCGCGTGAAAGACTTAAAAGTTATGGCCCTTGACGTACACAAAATACTTGAAATTGTGATTGTCCGGGCTCTAACTTCAATACAGTTTGCCCATTTCTTTTCAAAGTTTTCACACATGTGCATGGCCATAATATCGCAGATGAGTTTGATATCCAGCATTATCGCGTGAATGACTTAGAAGTTATGGCCCTTGACGTACACAAAATACTTGAAATTGTGATTGTCCAGGCTCTAACTTCAATACCGTTAACCCAATCCTTTTCAAACTTTTCACACATGTGCATGGCCATAATATCACGGATGAGTTCGATATCCAGCATTATCGCGTGAATGACTTAAGTTATGGCCCTTGACGTACACAAAATACTTGAAATTGTGATTGTCTGGGCTCTAACTTCAATACCGTTAAACCAATCCTTTTCAAACTTTCCACACATGTGCATGGCTATAAAATCGCGGATGAGTTCGATATTCAGCATTATCGCGTGAATGACTTAGAAGTTATGGCCCTTGAACACTTGAATAAGTCACAAGAGACATTTTCCTTCAAATTAATGGAAATGTTTCAACATGATTGTTTTAATAAGTAACATTCATAAACTAATGGGATTTAGGAGACAATAGCTTGTTTCTCTGAGCTATTTCTGAGAGTCCCCATACTGTGATGGGCGTATTTTGTGGCAGTCCTGACCCTTGTTTTTTTTTGTTTTTTTTTACACCTTTCTAATTGCTCTTCACTATAGATCTGCATGAAATTTCATGTAAGTAGCCAGCAATGCTGAGCAGTTTTCTCAGAAATTCATGAACTAACAGTTCTCACAGGTTTGAAGTTTCTATAAGAAGGTCCATGTAGCTCCCATTGCTTGGTGCTCAGCATGTTCATGTACTTTCAGGACTGGTTGGCCCGGTGTCAGGATAATGAAACTGGGTGTGATATTATGCCATGTCTACAGTGTGATACTGCAGTGTGACAACACTATATCTGTCTCAAGTAGGCATTGTCTCCAAAGTACTTAAATACTGTTGGTGAGACTTTAAACCCAACAAACAAACATATGAAAATTGTAATTGGACTACTGTCTTACTTAGTATTTGTAAGTGTTATATAAATTTAGACTGGAGGTATTTATATACTTATTGACAGAGTATTTTGTTTTCTCTAGAAATGACAGATTATCTGAGAGAGATCGTGACCCGAGAGACTTTCGAAACCTCCGTGAAAAGGTGGGAGACAGGGGGGACAGAGACTTTCGCAACCCTCGGGACCGCTACGAACGGGATGATCGAGATAGGGATAGACGGTTTGAGAGGGACCGAATATTTGTCAGCCGGCGTGATGTGGATGATCGGGTATGTTATCTCATTTGTAACATTTTTGTATCGTCATTAATATGGCCTTGATATATATATATATATGTTTACTGCATTTGAATTTGATCCTGTTAAGGACCATTTCCCAGTGCAGTTGCAGAGGAAGTACTGTGTTTAATAAAGACAAAAATGAATTATATACTTTTGTTGGGATGTTAAAGCAAAAATAAATGATTGACCGGTGAAAATTGGCTCAGTGTTCTTTGATATGCAAAATGTGCTCAAATATGAATTTTAAGTCAAAACTCAATGACAAAACAATTCAGTGTTGATGTGAGAATGGTTTTTTGGTCTCAGATAAAGTTACTGAGTGGTTAAACAAGTTGATTAATGTTTTCTAGCAGATGGATATGTAAGGTTTAATGTAACAGCTTTCTTTCAGTTATTTAGCATGTTGGATATTTTTAATAGGGGTGTAAAATTTCTAAAATTATCACACACCCTGCCTTGGCTGTCAAAATAACAGAACTGTTCTGATTCTTAACTTGCCCTGCACTAATTTTTATTGTTCAGGGTGAGTGGAATGTAACACCTCGGTATTTATTTGTGAACAATTATTTTATTCATTTCATCCTTAGAATTCTAAATGGAAAAGAAATCTTTACATCTTCAGAATGAAGCAGAAAGAACTGCCAAAGGCTTAATAAGAGTATTTAATTTGAGCAGTGAATGTTAAGCAGGTGAAGCATGACCAACGATGTTATTTGTTTCAGAGACGGGGTGACCGGGACTTTCGGGACTTTAGCAGTCGGCAGAGTAAGTTAGAAGGTCTATAAATAGCTGGATGTGGCTATATGACTGAAACGCTTTGGCATTGACAGTTAACTCCTGCATAATAATATAATCTTCATGTTTAGCTGAAAACTGCTATAGACTCAGGTTCTATTTCTATAGAAATAATAATCTCAGGGTTGGTATTGTGTTAAACTATTTATTGTAAGTCTGTATTGATAATTAATAAACCTCTAGCTACAAAGTATATGGGGACTATATTGGGTTCACGCCTGTTGGTTGATCTGTCTGTAGACAAGAGTTGTCTGCCCTATTTCTTAGCTACCTTTTTGTAGGACTTTGATGAAACTATACAAGACTGGAAAGTATCAAGCCTAGTTGGTGCATATTGTCAGCTGGATTTTAAACAAGTTATAGCCATTTGTTATAATATATATATTGAATATATTTTTTCCATGCTATATCTCTGCTCTCAGTGGTCTGATTTTGATTTAACTTCACAGCCTCATTTCGTACTAAGTCTAGTTAAGTATTTAGTTGGCATGTCATGGCTGGCTTGATTTTGAATGAGTTTTGGCCCTTTGTAATATAATTTAAATATATTTTGTCCACATCATTTTTCGGGTACCATTGGTCTCATTTTAATTTGATTTCACAACATTGGTAAGCTCCAAGTCTAGTTGTGCGTATCATTGGCATGGCATGACCAGCTTGATTTTGTTTGAGTTACGGCCCTTTGTTATATTCACAAAAGCTTTTTTTCCCCACTATTTTGCTACCATTGGTCAGATTTTCATTAAACTTCACAATTTTAAATACCAGCCAACTTGCTCATATTGTAAGCATGTTATGCATGCTTCAATTTTCACTGAGTTATGCCCCCTTGTCATATTTCTTGAATATATTTTATCTGCTTTATTTCTCAGCTACTGCTGGTCAGATTTTGATTTAACTTCACAGTAATAATAAGTACCAATACTAGATGCACATATCCTAAGAAGGTCATGATCAGCATAATTTGAGTTGTTTATATTTATTGAATTTTATTTGTCTACAAAAAATTATGAGTGTATCTGAGCTGTACCTGTTTTATGTGTGTTTTTATTTTTATTCATCAACTGTTCCAAGACTGACTGACAAGGTCAGAGTAACTGTGACAAAGCGGTATCTGGGGGTAATCGTTATCTTCAATGATCATACTTTTATGAATTACATCCACTATATTCCACTTAAATACCATCTTTTATAGATTTTATAAAATTCAGCAATATTTTCATAATTCAAAATTTGTAAGGCCATGTCCCTCCTGTGACACATTTTGTTAAGGAAATTTTTTGTATGTGTAGACAATACTTCAGATAATCGTAGAGATCGTCACGACATGCGTCATGAAGAAGAACCGGAATGGTTCAGTACAGGTCCAATCAGTAAGAATGACACCATTGAGCTCCGGGGCTTTGAACGCGAGCGTGGGAGGAAGGACAGTGAGAACGGGGCCGAGCCTGGGGGAAATCGGAAGAAACAACAAGAGGATATTGATGAAGAAGACTATGAGGAAAAGACTGAGGAGACAGGTATGTTTTCATTGTAGATTAAAATAAAAAATCGGCACGACAGCACAAGATTGTGAATAGTTAGTCCTTTTTTGTCAATTCTTCCTTCTTCTTGTCCAAATTTCAATATCACTGCAAATTTCAGATAGGTGTTGGGCATATTTTTAGTTGTTTTTTTGTCCTTTCTGTGTGTTTACCTGACTGTTGGTGGAAAACTTAAGCCGTTACTTGAAAACTATACAAGGTATTGACTTCAAGCTTAACTTATACATAGATGGTCTAAGTGTAGTGGTCACCAAGAAATATAACTGTCTTGTCTCGGTTTTGAATCATCTCCCTAATTTATGATGAATTTTTGTCAAGAGCATTACTAGAAAATTATGCAAGGTATTGATTTGAAACTTGAGATATAGGTAGTGACCAGGAATTCATTTACCAAGAACCATAACCTCTACCTGGCCCCATATTTGAGAGAGAAGCTTAAGAGGAAAAAAAATACAGCCGGGTTTCTAAGCCTCTTGGTATCAGAGAATTTCATTTTTCTCCTCATTTGGGATTGTATATATGAATGTTAATTACTTACCTGATTGTTTTTTTAGGAATCAGTGTTGCAGACAGGAATGGCAGTTTGGAAACAAATGAGTCTAGTTCCCCGGAGGCCAACCAGTCCGATAATGAAGTCCGGTCGACCAAGACTCCGCCATCTAATGCTTTGTTTGACTTCAATGAATTCTTCAAAATTGAAAACATACCGGGTATATCTGTAAGTTCAAATTTCTGTGTTTGATTCCTCTTCCATTTTCCTTGCTCTGCTAGTGAACAGTTTGTTACGTCAGCCCAACCTTTCAAACGGATTTGGTGATGATGTAAGATTCAATCGTTGTTCTGTCTCATAGTACTTTGGACTGTTCTGTTTAATTTTTAGGTCAGTGTTGAGTAGCAGGACTAGTAATCCTTGTCAGTGATAGCTGATCGGATAATGCAGGTTACTTTCCATAATCACCTGTGGGGCTTTTCACTACTGTTCCATTGTTAAGATCAAAATCAGATGCAGGATAGCCTTGTCCTGGCTTGTGTTTACCATACAACTGATGTTTTTACTTCCATATGGATAGTATCTAAATTTGGTGGGCTTAAATGTATTTAGACTTTAAGCGTTGAAACATCAACGAGAGTGAAATATCCAATAGTTGATGAATGGAGAGTTATAGAGTTATCTGTGGATGTCTGATGATAGACTTGTCTATGTTAGAGTGATCTAGATTATGAGCATTGTGACTAGTTTAAAACTAGACCAGACTGATTAGGTTTCATACAGTTTGCTTATCATTAGTGTAAGACAAGAAGCTGATACAGTGGTAACATATCCAGAGTGAGTGGTAGGGTTTATCTCATACATGAAGAAGGGGGTAAAACACCAAAAGTAGAAGAGGTGTAAGCACTCGGCTTGATAAAGTTATATTCAGTTTTCTGATAAGGTTATTAAGTGAGTGTCCTGGTTCAAGTCTCTTATTGACACCCCTGAGAAATGATTTCACACTTTTGGGCTAAAATTCATAGCATAAAACATTGATGATAGTTAGATAAAAATGATCACTGGTATTAAAAGCTTAAAGAGAACGGCTTCTGAGACAATATTTGGATGAATTTTTTAGCAGGATGACCCAGTAGCCGACAACGAGCTTTCAAACCTGGGCGGTAGCAGGTTCTACAAACTGTACCGGACTGCCAACCAGAGCGGAGGGAGTCGTGAGAACAGCCGCCGCTCTTCTGTGATAGAGGATGAGTTCGGATACCTGAATGGTGAGTTATCTATCTTGAAGTTTTGGATATCTGAATGGTGAGTTATCTTCCTTGAAGTTTTGGATATCTGAATGGTGAGTTATCTTCCTTGAAGTTTTGGATATCTGAATGGTGAGTTATCTTCCTTGAAGTTTTGGATACCTGAATGGTGAGTTATCTCCCTTGAAGTTTTGGATATCTGAATGGTGAGTTATCTTCCTTGACGTTTTGGATACCTGAATGGTGAGTTATCTCCCTTGACATTTTGGATACCTGAATGGTGAGTTATCTCCCTTGAAGTTTTGGATACCTGAATGGTGAGTTATCTCCCTTGACATTTTGGATATCTGAATGGTGAGTTATCTTCCTTGAAGTTTTGGATACCTGAATGGTGAGTTATCTCCCTTGAAGTTTTGGATACCTGAATGGTGAGTTATCTCCCTTGAAGTTTTGGATACCTGAATGGTGAGTTATCTTCCTTGACGTTTTGGATACCTGAATGGTGAGTTATCTCCCTTGAAGTTTTGGATACCTGAATGGTGAGTTATCTCCCTTGAAGTTTTGGATACCTGAATGGTGAGTTATCTCCCTTGAAGTTTTGGATATCTGAATGTTGAGTTATCTTCCTTGACGTTTTGGATAACTGAATGGTGAGTTATCTTCCTTGAAGTTTTGGATACCTGAATGGTGAGTTATCTCCCTTGAAGTTTTGGATACCTGAATGGTGAGTTATCTCCCTTGAAGTTTTGGATATCTGAATGGTGAGTTATCTTCCTTGATGTTTTGGATACCTGAATGGTGAGTTATCTCCCTTGAAGTTTTGGATATCTGAATGGTGATTTATCTCCCTTGAAGTTTTGGATATCTGAATGGTGAGTTATCTTCCTTGACGTTTTGGATACCTGAATGGTGAGTTATCTCCCTTGAAGTTTTGGATATCTGAATGGTGAGTTATCTCCCTTGAAGTTTTGGATATCTTAATGGTGAGTTATCTCCCTTGAAGTTTTGGATATCTGAATGGTGAGTTATCTTCCTTGAAGTTTTGGATATCTGAATGGTGAGTTATCTCCCTTGACGTTTTGGATATCTGAATGGTGAGTTATCTTCCTTGACGTTTTGGATACCTTCTTCCTTGACGTAAATCACTTTTAAACAAACATACTTTAATAAATTTATATAGTAGAACATTTTTTAAAAAAATCTGAAACACTAGTATGTGTATGTAATTTTATTCCTGTCAGATTTGCTGAATGGCTCCAAAAGTCCCGTGGTACCTTCAACACCACCTCCCTCGGCCAACTTGGTCTTTGATCCGGCCAGTTTCCTGTCTCCTTTCGCTTCCAATGACAAGCAGCAACACATAGAGTTTGGCACAGTCAGTAGCAAGTTGTCCAACATAGGAAACACAGCCTTTGTGACGGCACTCCTGAACAATGCTGAGAAAAACCGACAGAGTCGTAAGTGTTTTTTTAGTGTACCTTTTTCCCAGTACTGTTTTTGTAAAAGTTGTACTCAGATCTTTCTGCAATGTCTGTGTCTAAATACATAACTGTTGGTCTCGGTGGCTGAATAGTTATTTGCATCATAATTGGGAGGTTGTTGGTTCGATCCCTGGCCATGACATACCAGAGATGTCAAAATGGAACTTGTGCTTATCGCCTAGCTCAAGAGGATAGTGTTTAAGGATTGGTTGACCCAAAGAGATATGAAACGATCTGAAATAATGTTTTTTTTCTTGTGATGAAAAAACAACAAACATTAAGTGACTGGGATTTGACACAAACACACGCTTTACAGTATCAATCATAAAAGATCCGCAGTTTGGCTAATTGGCAGTAAATTGAAGAGAAAACTCTGTATATTTATGATTGATAAGAGTTACACATCTAAAATCTTATGGTTGTATGATCATATACATAACTTAACAAGAGCTTCTCTTGATTTTCTCTTTACCTATATCAGAGTTATGGATCTCTGTTAGGTTATTAGATCTTTGTAGACCACTGTAGGGAAATCAGGACTGGGCATTGTATCATGCCACATGTCTATGGTGTGATTTTGCAGTATCCAAAACTAAGCCCCCAAACGACATACAAAATGTCCTCAAAGTCATCTCTCTTTTTTTCAGGTTGTAAGTATATCCAAATTAACACAATTTTTGTGTCGCCTGCATAGCATGGCAGACACATAGGGATCACTTTGTCCGTCGTCGTCGTCGTCGTCGTCGTCGTCGGCGTCGTCGGCGTCGTCGGCGTCACACTTTCTTGTCCGGAGCATAACTCGAAAAGTATTTGAGGTATCACCTTGAAACTTAAAACATGGATAGATCACATTGAGGTGGAGTGCAGTGCACAAGAATGATAACTCTGACTTTCATATTTTCTGAGTTATTCCCCTTTGTTGATTCTGAGATTTTATTTTTGTCCGGACCATAACTCAAAAAGTATTTGAGGTATCACCTTGAAACTTAAAACATGGATAGATCACATTGAGGTGGAGTGCAGTGCACAAGAATGATAACTCTGACTTTCGTATTTTCTGAGTTATTACCCTTTGTTGATTCTGAGATTTTATTTTTGTCCGGACCATAACTCAAAAAGTATTTGAGGTATCACCTTGAAACTTAAAACATGGATAGTGCAGTGCACAAGAATGATAACTCTGACTTTCATATTTTCTGAGTTATTGCCCTTTGTTGATTTTCAGTCTTAATTTTTGTCCAGGGCATAACTCAAAAAGTATTTGAGGTGCTGACTTAAAACTTTATAGATAGATAGATCTCATTGAAGAGGAGTGCAGTTCACATAAATGATAACTCTCACTTTCTTTTCTCCTGAGTTATTGTCCTTTGTTGATTCTCAGTCTTTATTTTTGTCAGGAGCAAACAAAAAAAAAAGGAATTTTTTTTTTTCCCTTTGTTGATTTTCAGACTTAATTTTTGTCTGGGGCATAACTCGAAACGTATTTGAGGTGTTGACTTGAAACTTCATAGATCTCAATGGTCTGAGTGCAGTGCACATGAATGATAACTATGTTTCTCTTTTTCCTTGAGTTATTGCCCTTTGTTGATACTCAGACTTCATTTTTGTCTGGAGCATAACACGAAAAGTATTTGAGGTATTACTTTGAAACCTCACAGGTGGAAAGATCTCATGGAGTGCATTGTGCAAGAATGATAACTGTTGTATTTTTGGAGTAATTTCCCTTTGTTTATTTTTTTGGATTTAATTCTTGTGTGGTGCATAACTTGTAAAGTGTTGCCTTAAACATTTATAGTAGATAGATCTCATTGGTCTGAGTGCAGTACACAAGAATGATAACTCAATAATGATAATGATGACTACAAACTTGCAACATATATATAATTAACGTCATAAGTGCTTAATGACGTCATAATTTTTCTTACAGTTAATGTTTTGAATTCATAGTCATTCTGACACTCCTCTGATGAAGACTGTATAGTCGAAAGTGCTCGGGAAAATTATTACATATTGCACTGTTTGAATATTTTATTCCCCCCCCCCCCCCCCCCAAAAAAAAATATGTATATATATGTGTGTGTGTGTGTGTTATTTTGTACCTCACAAAATAGATTATGCTTTATCAATAATTTGTCAAAAGATCGATTTTCTAGTCAATTCTTTCATCAAACATGCTTAAATGCAGGCGACACAAGTGTTCCGAGGAACACCCACATCTAGTTTGGTACTACAGATTCTTTATCATTTGGTCCAGACACAGATATCATGAATTCATATTAGACCACTTTAATTATGAAATGGGATCCTGTGAGTTGATTCAAGTTTTATTGGCTGCCATGTTATAATAGAGAACATGGCGCTAGAACTTCTCTTTAATCATACTATTATCTGTTAACTTCCCTTCAAAAAGATTTTGTTTATTTCTGATTGGTTTATGTAATTGTGTGTTGTTTGATTACAGCAACGATGAAGAATTCGCCGCAGGAAACGGAGGCCAGACTGAAGGCACTACTGTTTGGCCGTGTAGATTCCACGTCCAGCAGTGGCAACACCACCCCTGGCTTCAACTCTCCACTGAGTATGGCTTTCTGTGCCTCCGTCACAGTTGTCAGTATTTGACATTACATCCTCTCTGAAGGAGTCAAGAGGATGCATTCGGCTCAAAATCGAGGAATCCCATTGAATACTTAGAAGTCTAGATGAAAATTTATATTATATTTATATTGATTTCTATCATATTCCCATCATAAAAAAACAACAACAATTAACTGGAGAAGGTCATTCATCAGATAAGGGTTGATTAATTTGAATTCATCTTTTTGCAGTCTCCAATGGCAGAGTGAATAAAGATAATGCATCAGTATGGGTAGTAGTTTTTGTGACAACTTTTGATATTGATGCATTTTTAGCTCGACTATTCGTAGAATATGAGAGCTATTGTAGTCGCCCTGGCGTCGGCGTTGCAGCTTTTGGTTAAAGTTTTGCGTGCAAGTAACTATCAACCTTATATCTCAATAACCGTTTATGGTATTCACTTGAAAGTTTATAAATACTTTCAGGGGGATCAGACAACCAAAGTAGATAAATCTTGACTGAATTTAATATGAATTATGGCCCCTTTTTAACTTAGAAATTTTGGTTAAAGTTTTGCATGCAATAGAAAATTTGGTTAAAGTTTTGCATGCAAGCTGCTATCTAGTTTGTATCTCAATAACCATTCATGGTATTGACTTGAAAGTTTATGAATATGTTTAGGGGCATCAGACAACCAAAGTAGATAACTCTTGATGGAATATATTACAAATTATGGCCCCTTTTTAACTTAGAAAAATTTGGTTAAAGTTTTGCATGCAAGGTACTTTCATGCTAATATCTCGGTATCAAGGCATGGGATTGATTTGAAACATCTTTAATATGATTAGGGGTATCATACTTTCATGGTAGATAACTCTTGATAGAGGTATGTTACAAATTATGGCCCCTTTTTAACTTAAAAATTTAAGGTACTATCTAGCTTATATCTCAGAAATTGCTTGTGGAATTGACTAGAAAGTTAAGGAGTGTCTTCAGGGGCATCAGAAAACTAAGGAGGATAACTTTTGGACTGAATTTTATACAAATTATGGCCCTTTTCTAACTTGAATTTTTGATTAAAGTTTTTCATGCACAGTGTTATTGTGCTTATGTCTCAGTAACTAGGCATGGTATTGATTTTAGACATCATAAAAATATTAGGGGAATCAGACTATAAAGGTATGTCATTATTATTATGTACAGAGTATGTGAAGGGCAAGAATTGAAATAGATTTCATTTGATTTACCAACAAGCATTTTGAATAGTCGAGCGTTCTGTCCTCTGACAGCTCTTGTTATTTCTGTCAAAGAAGGAATAGACCCCTGATTGTTGATATTGTAAGCTTTTAATTCATTGTCCTTCATTGCAACAGATGTTCCGGGCAAGGTGAAGACGCTGGCAGAACTTGAGGGAGAACTGAGAGAGAAGCCCAGTCGTCCGGTGGTTAGGAGCATGACCCCGCCCACTGTGCATGGCAGGTCCTCCCCCACCCAGGGGCCCACGGACATGTCAGCTTTTAACAAGCTGATCAGCCTCATGCAAGCGGGTGCAGCCAGACCGGTTGAGTCACCCAAGTTACAGGTAGGGTTCTAGTCACCTTTGGTGGATGGCCAATACAAAGCAGCCTTCATTTGGTTCTTTTTGTAGTGTTCATACTTTGGATTTTATATAATGGTTGATTTCAGTGACATAGGTGGTAAAGCACCATGTTAGTATCATGGTAGACTATGTTTATGACTTGGCCTGGCCTTTGGGATTTTAAAAAGAATGTCATCTCTTGTTCAAGTGAGAAAGCTGTTTGTTGCTTGTAGGAGCTTTGTCTCGAGGTTTGACTTTCACCAACAATACTTAATTCTTAGGATAACTTAAAGTCTGATCATGATAAGTACACATGACATTATTCATATATAATATTTTTATTGATGACAATTGGGTAAATAAGATATTTATGACCAGTCCCGGTGGCCGAGTTGTTAGAGCGTCTGCCTTAAATCAGGAGTTGATGGATTCGATATTTGGCAGTGACATACCAAAGTCATAAACAATGGTACTGGTATGGCTCTCTTGCTTGGTGCTCAGCATATAAGGGTAGTTCCAGGACTGGTTGGCCCAGTGACAGGATAATGTGACTTGGTGTGGTAGCCACATATCTACGGCGTGATACTGCAGTGTGGCAGCATTATATTTGTCTCAAGTAGACATTGTCTCCAAATGACTGAATTACTGTCATTTGAAAGTTAAACCCTAAAGTAGTTTGTTGTAAATCTGACTGGTTCACCCGGACCAGGGCTACCAAGAATTGATTGTCATTAAAGGCCCGAAGATGATGAATTTTTGCATTGAACCTAATTACAAGCTAGTCTGATACTAATGTATGTATTGTTGACAGGTGAAGGTGGAGCCACGCCCAGCCTCGCCCCTGGCCAACTTCCCGCACATGATTGCCCAGTCTCACCCCCAGCAGCACGGTATCCACAAACCTGAACCCCTCAATCTGCATGGACAATCACTACAGGTAAGCTGGTACCCACACAGGATCCTAACTCTCACAACATACAGTGTGAAATACATTACACTGGCAAATTTAGTCGTGAAAATATTCTCTGGTTTTTGATTGATGCTTGTTAGATGAAACTGGAGTACCCTGAATAAACTCACCATATACATTCACACCAGCACAGAAGGTTACCCTGCATTTGCCAATATGATTGTGATAATCCAAGGAATGCTTCAATAATCATGGGGATTGGAAGATCAAGAGTTTATTTAATGGCTTTCCACCGAGATAAGAAATATGTTTTTGATACGGCAAGGTGCTAGGTAAATTAATCCTTGAACTTTATATTGCTTTTCAATAGTCTAAGAAAAGTTTTTATGCCTTTAAAAAGTATTTCAAAGGTCAAGGTCAAAATCTGGGGTCAAAAGTTAAAAAGGAGAACATTTTATTGTGTCCGGGCTCTAACTCTATCATGAATGGAGGGATATTGAATTAACTTGGCATGAATGTTTTTATGGAGAAGAGGATGTGTCTTGCATATGACCCAGGTCATAGATCAAAGGTCAAGGTCACAGTCTGGGGTAAAAGGTCAATAAGTTAAATATTTTGTTTGTGTCTAGGCTCTAACTTAGTCATGCATAGATGGATTTTGAAATAACCTGGCAGGAATTTTATTCCAGAGAAGATGATGTGTCCTGCACAAGATCTAATTCTGTAGCTCAAAGGTCAAGGTCATAGTCAAGGTTCGAAGGTCAAAAAGGGGAACAATTTGTCTTGTCTGAACATCATGCATGGATGGATTTTTTAAATAACTTGGCGCAAATGTTCTCCAGGATAAAACTGTTTGGGTGCAAGATCCAGGTCTGTAGCTCAAAGGTCACATTCACAGATCAGAGGTCGAAAAGTGGCAGTTTTTTTCTGTGCCCAGGCTCTTAATGTTGTTTTACATGTAATGATTTTGAAATAACATGGCACAAATAGGCTTCCAGATTTGTGACGCATGCGAGATCCACATTAGTAGCCTTAAAAAGTAAAAGCCAGAAACAGTCAAAAAGAGAAGATGGTCCTGTCACATGACCCAGGTTTTAATGTCAGTGATTTCTTGGTGGGGCATTTGTCACATGACAGGTCTTGTTGTGACACATAAGGATCACGTTTCCGTTGTCTGTCTGTCCTTATGTACGTTTTTTGGTTGTGGGGATTACCTGTATTGATTTGTGGCCAAGACATGGGGTTGTTTTCAACATTGATAATTGACCAACATTGATAATTGGAGCAGTAGGCAATTCAAGTGTTATCATTATTTCCCATCTGGTATTTTAAAAACTATAACTTATCCAATGTACCTTATTAATTACTCTGCTGATATATCCCATAGATGTCTCGTCCTGTACCCTCGGACATCCAGTTTGGGACGGTGGACAGTTTCCAAGGCATGTCTACCCCTACTTCCCTGGGACCAACACCCCCACATGGTCAGCAGGATCCCCTGTCAGAAGCCAATGCTGCACAAAAACAGTTCCTGCAGGTAGGCTTCTTATAGATATTTACTGAAAAATATTCTGGAGTAATCACCTAAGGTAAAATTTCAGTTTTTGTAGCTTTATCACAAACATAGACTTATTTTGAGCTCACATGAACACAGCATGCTCATGTAGAACAATTAGGATTGGCCTGTGTGCGTCATCAACAATTTCCTTATAACAACATCTCCTCCTAAACTGTTATGATTGCTTGAAAAAATAGGTCACAGGAACTAAAAATAAATTTTGAAAATGCAAACATAGAAAGTCTTCTTCTGCAAAGAGCTTAGATATTTGATTTAATTATAGCCCTGAGGTCAAAATTGGCCGGCCCCAGGGGTCAATTGATTTTACATAGACTTAAATAGTAAAAACTAGAAAAATCTTCTTGTCAGAAACTGCCTGGCGTTTAGATATTTGGTGCGTAACATGGCCTAGTGGTTTGTTCACATCATGGCCCTTGGATCAAAATTGATCTTATATAATTGGACTTACATAAGGAAAAACCTTAAAAGATCTTCTTGTCTGAATCCTCAAGATCTGGGGTTAAGATGGCCAAGTGGACTTGCGCCAAGTTTTCAAATCATGGTCCCATCCCAAGGGTCACTTGATTTTATAGCGATGACCATCAAAATTAAGACTACAGATGGTGTGTTCAGTATGACTATGTTATAAAAAGCAATGAAGGCAATGTTTCTCAGTTGAGCAATTCAGGGCCATTTTTTTTTTTTTTTTTTTTTTTTTTTTTTAAATTTTGTGAAGTTCAAATATGTTGTCTCTCTGAATATTAAGATACCCAGACTGTTACAAGATAAAGGACCACATATCTCCCATCTTTAAATATTGTATCAAAAGTTCATTTCCATATTGTTATTTTAACCTAACCATTACTGGTTCACAACATTGCAGGCCTTACAGAGGAACAAAGAGCAACAGTTACAGATCCGGCAAGCTGCAATGCAAAGCATGCGCTATCAACAGGGCCAACCTCCCACACCAGCTGGCCAATCACAGGCCTCCCAGATGGCCACGCCCCTCCAACCACCGTCATCTAATCATACCACACCTGCCCAGCAAACTCCTGCTGTAAGTTTACCATTATGACATTTATTAGATATGATTTATTTGTCTCCTGCCAGTGTTTACACTGGAGGGGACTATAGGTTTGCCATCTGTCTGTCCCTCTGGCCGTCCAGATGTCCGGAAATCTGGATTCCGCGATAACTTAAACATAAAATCTGTTTAAGATAATATTATGAAACTTGGTATATGAATAGATGGCAGTATGGAGATTCTGCATGTCATTTATGCTTTTTTTCTTGGACCAAAATTCTGGTTGCTGTGGTAACAGAAAAATTATGCAACTCACCGGGACGAAAAGTCCTGATACTTTGGTGGTGTTCTCACAGTCTTGATCAGACTGGATGACGAGAGAATAACTGGAACCAGTAATCATATTTCCTGTAACATACAACACTAAACTGATCTAGGCTTGAACCTGGTTTGCATTGGTGAAAAACTAGAAGATGAGCCAGCATGTGTTGAGGATATTCATCATTGTATTGTGTCAAGATAATGCTGCCTGATGGCTGTTTAGATTGGACGTCCCCAGCAGTAATGTAGCATGGCTTCCTTAATCCTCAACATATAAAGGTAGTTTAGATTGGACGTCCCCAGCAGTAATGTAGCATGGCTTCCTTAATCCTCAACATATAAAGGTAGTTTAGATTGGACGTCCCACCAGCATTAGATGCTTCCTAATTCCTCACATTAAATAGTTAGATTGGAGTCCCCTAATTAGCAGGTCTTAATCCTCACAATAAGGTAGTTTAGATTACGTCCAGCAGTAAGCATGGCTTCCATTAATCTCAGCATATTAAGTAGTTTAATTGAGTTCAGATTGGAGTCCCATGGCTTTCCTTAATTCCTCACATATAAGTAGTTTAGATTGGAGTCCCAGCAGTAATGTAGCATGGCTTCCTTAATCCTCAACAATAAAAGGTAGTTTAGATTGGACGTCCCCAGCAGTATTAGTAGCATGGCTTCCTTAATCCTCAGCATATAAAGGTAGTTTAGATTGGACGTCCCCAGCAGTAATGTAGCATGGCTTCCTTAATCCTCAACATATAAAGGTAGTTTAGATTGGACGTCCCCAGCAGTAATGTAGCATGGCTTCCTTAATCCTCAACATATAAAGGT
>CM037777.1:35840069-35880252 GCA_021229015.1 Solen grandis | reverse complement strand
ACTCAAAATATATGTAGAAATTCTGCAGAACTGCAAACTGTGCAAGTTTCAACTTTCTATCTCATCCTGAAGCTCTTTAATCCTAAAATGAAATTTTCTGTCTTATGTTCGAATCTTATTTCAGCCACAGAACTTCGGTCTTTCGGAATTTCGGTTAGCTGACAGGATATGCACACCTTTGATTCAAGATGTACCATCTGTGAAAATTTGAAGAAAATCCGACCATAAATGACGGCTGTAGAGCGCGAAAACCATTTTTCACTATTTTTAGCTGTGACGTCATGTGACGTCATAGGGTGCTGAAAATCATTGAAATCAAAATTTCCTCACGTGACTAATATGCCATAAAAATATTATCGTCCTAGGACTATTGCAACATATAAAAATAAGCGTTTAGTTAGGAAGAAGAAAAGAATAATAATAACTAGATGTCATTCGTGAAAACGAATGATAGGACTTTCTGCAAGCTGTGTTAATGCAAAAAGCAGGAGATAGAAGTTTCATGTAATGACTCACCTCTGGTTATTTCATGTTAAAAAAGTGACGTCACATGACGTCATATGATATCATAACTCTAAACATATGTAGAAATTCTGCAGAACTGCAAACTGTTTAAGTTTCAACTTTCTATCTCATCCTGAAGCTCTCTAATCCTAAAATGAAATTTTCGGTCCTATGTTCGAATCTTATTTCAGCCACAGAACTTCGGTCTTTCGGAATTTCGATTAGCTGACAGGATATGCACAAATCCGACCATAAACAGCTGCTGTAGAGCGTGAACACCATTTTTCACTATATTTAGCTGTGACGTCACATGACGTCATAGTGTGCTAAAGATGCTTTTGTTCAAAAGGGCATATTTTACTGTCATAACTCTGAAATTTTCGTTATTCTGAACAACTGGCATCATGTCAAAATCATTGCCCAAAAATGAAAATTAAGAAGTATGCTTATGACGTCACAAGACGTCATATGACGTCAAGACTCAAGATATATGTAGAAATTCTGCAGAACTGTAAACTGTGTAAGTTTCAACTTTCTATCTCATCCTGAAGCTCTTTAATCCTAAAATGAAATTATCGGTCCTATGTTCGAATCTTATTTCAGCCACAGAACTTCGGTCTTTGGGAATTTCGGTTAGTTGACAGGATATGCACACCTTTGATTCAAGATGTACCATCTGTGAAAATTTGAAGAAAATCCGACCATAAATGACGGCTGTAGAGCGCGAACACCTTTTTTCACTATTTTTAGCTGTGACGTCACATGACGTCATAGGGTGCTGAAGATGCTTTTGTTCAAAAGCGCATACTTTCCTTTCATAACTCTGAAATTTTCATTATTCTGAACAACTGGCATCATGTCGAAATCATTGCCCTAAAATGAAAATTAAGAAGTATGCTTATGACGTCACATGACGTCATATGACGTCACGCCTCAAAATATTTGTAGAAATTCTGCAGAACTGCAAACTGTGTAAGTTTCAACTTTCTATCTCATCCTGAAGCTCTTTTATCCTAAAATGAAATTTTCGGTCCTATGTTCGAATCTTATTTCAGCCACAGAACTTCGGTCTTTCGGAATTTCGGTTAGCTGACAGGATATGCACACCTTTGATTCAAGATGTACCATCTGTAAAAATTTGAAGAAAATCCGACCATAAATGACGGCTGTAGAGCGCGAACACCATTTTTCACTATTTTTAGCTGTGACGTCATGTGACGTCATAGGGTGCTGAAAATCATTGAAATCAAAATTTCCTCACGTGACTAATAAGCCATAAAAATTTCATCGTCCTAGGACTATTGCAACATATAAAAATAAGCGTTTAGTTAGGAAGAAGAAAAGAATAATAATAATAATAATAATAATAATAACTAGATTTCGTTTGCACGGCAAACGATAGGACTTTCTGCAAACCGCTTAAAACTCAATCAAACTGAAAATTATTAATACGGAATACGCAGAAAATATTAGGTATCTAGAGTGTAACCTATACATTCTTTGAAAATTTTCAAAAAATTCATCAATTTATGTTTCAGATCGCTTACAAACTTTTTGATCCAACGTCTATTCTGAAGTCATATGGTTGTGAATATAATTGCATATGAAAATTCAGCATATTTAATATATATGCCCTAAATTTTTTGTAGTTCTGGACCATTGGGATCACACTGAATTTTCTTGCACCAGAAATGAAAACAAATAATAACCCCATGATGTCAAATGACGTCCGGCCTATGAAAATCTGAAGAAAACCTTTAAAATTACAATATGTGTGAATTTCAGCTTTTTATCTCATATGGAATACTCATTCTGATTAAAGTCATCTCCTATATAAACGCTACATAAGACTGTAGGAAGATCGTGTACTTTAGTCAGATTGTACTAAATTTAATTTCGAGGTCACATTTTTTTTAAACTTGGTTTCACCACAGAACCTCGGTCCTTTCAATATTTTGGAAACGAAAGTAAGAATGCACAACAAAATCCTAACTTATACCTTCTGTGAATTTACTAGAAAATCCATTCAAAAATAAATTCTACAGAGCGCGTACAAACGTTTTAAACTGACGTCAAATCTAGCGTCTATGATGTCATATGATATGCTAGTTGTCTTTAACTACAGAATATACCCAGTCGGCAGAAGTTATCAGGCCAATATAGCACTGATATCGGCACCTATGTCTGCACTGTGGATGATTAATACCTCCACAAAATGCTTTGATACAGGAGAAGCCAGACTCCAGGCAGAGCATAGATAAGCACTTGTATACATAGTAGATTATATATGATAGCAATCAATAAGTAAATAAAGTCATTTTTTAAAGTGGATAGAGAATCAGTTATGGTTATTTGGCACAGCAGTATAAAAGTGTAGGCACAGTTCTTAGACATTGCACTTCTCTTAGTCGCCATCTGTTTACATTTTATGTTTCAAGTAAATACCATGTATAATATTCAAGTTAATGTTGAGACAAGAAAAAAAAGCTATTTAACAAAGGGAGATAATTAAACAAGAGGGCCATGATGGCTCTGAATCGCTCACCTGATTATAAATGAGCAACATATGTTGGATTTTTCATATTGACCTACTTTTTGACCCCACATGACCCACTTTTGAATATGTCCAAGATTTTATGGAAACACACATACTGACTAAGTTTCATGAAGATATGGCCAAAAATGTGGATATGGAGTGTAAACAAGGTTTTTTGACCTCATGACCTACTTTTTGACCCCACATGACCCAAATTCGAATTTGTCAAAGATTTTATGGAGAGAAAAATTCTGACCAAGTTTCCTGAGGATTGGCAAAAATGTGGCCTCTAGAGTGTAACAAGTTTTTTAAGATTGACCTGTGACCTCTTTTTGACCCCCCTGTCCAAGATTTTATGGAGAGAAACATTCTGACCAAGTTTCCTGAGGATTGGGCTAAAAATGTGGCCTCTAGAGTGTAAACAAGATTTTTCTAAGATTTGACCTCGTGACCTTCTTTTTGACCCCTCATGACCCAATTTCGAACTTGTCCAAGATTTTATTGAGACAAACATTCTGACCAAGTTTCATGAAGATTGGCCTAAAAATATGGCCTCTAGATTGTTAACAAGCCAAATTGTTGACGACGGACGAAGGGCCGTCACAAAAGCTCACCCTTGAGCCCGTTGTGCTCAGGTGAGCTTAAAATGGGACCAGGTAGAGTTACAGTACTTGGACACTGCAGTTTTCCTAGTTGCCATCAGATTCTGGTTACATTTTAAATTTCAAGTCAATACATTGTATAATATTTGAGCAATGTTCCGGACAAGAAAAACAAAATTAACCAAAGGGAGATAATGCAAAAATGAAACCAGGGCAATAATTGAAACAACTCAAGCGAAATTTATGACATGCACCTATCCACCTGATTATCAATTCACACACAACATTTGAACCGAGTTGGTTAAGAAATGTAGTTCACATCACAAGATATTTAAAGTCAAATCAGGGGCAATAACTCCGTAATCCTCGTGGGAACGAAGTGAATTTTGCGTCTTGTGCATCTACTGCTAATGAAGAACATTTTTTGCAAAGTATTAGATGAATCAGACTGAAATTGAAAGAGGAATTCACTGGACAAGACATTTCAAGTTGATTCAGGGGCAATAACATCGTAATCCTTGTGGGAATGAAGTGAAATTTGCATCTTGCACATTTAGTTCTTCTGTCAGGGGTCAAGATAAGCTGCGTATTTGCGTAATTACACAAATAAAATAGATAAAAACCCAATTCTTTTAAAATTCTTGCGTATCAAAAAGCAATTAAAATTAGATTACTCAAATATCCAAAATATTAAAGCGTACTGGTACGCAACATTTTGAAACCCAGTGATGTTTACAAATACTCGTATATGTTTGACTGGTTACTTGCGAATCCGCAAAATAGTCTTCAAACGATTTCCGGTAATTTCCTACTTTGGGTTCCATTCAAGTAAAACATAAATCCAGTCTGTCTTATTTGTTCATCCGACGCTTTTCTATTTGTTTGCTCTTTTCTATTTGTTTGCTTCAAATATGGTTACATAAGGCAGGAAGAAACGGGTAAACGTTTAAAAACAACACTGAGTAGATACCTAGCACTGCAAACCAAACATCAGGCATTTGTGTCACAATAATTGAGATCTGGAAGTTGAGATAGAGTTGATAGCATCCAATTCCATGTTAACCAGTAAATAATTTGTTTTAATTCAATATTTAAAGGTGCTAAATCTTTGGATCAGGAAGATCAAATATGATTGAATGTTTTTGTTTTATTTTATTGTTGAGGAGCTAATGATAAATCCTGCTTATGATAATTGTTAAATTGACATTGTTGCATACAAGAACAGCAGGCATATATACCAGTAAGAACATGTACTGTTATTTCAATTCCAAAATTAAGTTGATGAAAAAAAAGCAATTGACTTAATTTTGATGGAGTAACCATATTTTTATTACTCAATTAAAATTGTGAAAACCCAATTCCTTGAAAAATTGATGAGTAAATACCCAATTGACCTCAAACCTTATCTGTAGCCCTGTTCTGATAAATATCTATGCCAAGTATCAGGTGAAATGGCTGAAAGTACCGGACAAGATTTTGCTTAAATACCGCATGACCGACTGATCAACCAACTGACTGACCAACCAACCCATTAACAGGGTGATTCTCTTCCATTTGTGCTGGTATACAGGGGTTTTCATTTCAAAACAAAAATAAATCAATAAAAACCTAGTATCATATTAATTAATATAAAATCTTAAGGTTTTTAGAACAGGGTTGCTTGCAAAACTGTTCTAAGGAAGCACACATTTTGGATTTGACAACAGTTTGGGGCTATATTAAGAAATTTTTTATTTATAGATTTCCCTCTTTTTACTACACAGAGAAAAAAGTCCAAAATTTATTTTCTCTCTTAACACTTTATGGTGACAATTTTCATGTTTATTTCAAGACTCAGAACGATTGCGATTAAAACTAAATAAAAATGTATTGAAAATAGATGCTGGAGATATTGTATTTAATATAATCTTAACGGAGCTGTATTTCAATAGAGATTTGACTGTTTCGTTACATTTTGGAGTAAACTTAGTTCATGTAAATTTTAACACCAATGAACTAGCAGTATAATTGGACATTTGTTAAGTAAAGATGACCTGTAATTTGATGGTTGTCGCATTACGACAGAATATGTTCAAAATCAAAACCTACAAGATGTGAAAAAGAAAGACCAATGCTGTTTTGGGTTAAACATTATTTCAAATTGCCTACACATACCATCTTTTCTACATCTGTTCAGCATTCTTGTCCTATTTTTTGATAAACAAAAATAAACAAATTTAAAAAAGAATCTTACCATATAAGAATATATAAGAAAAAATGAATTCAGGTTTTGAAAAAGACAATAATGTAATGCCAAGCATTACTAATTTTTCTTACCTTTGTTTTTGTCTTTGGGTTGGATCAATTTGTATCTGCTATTTGCAGCGTCTCTGACAAATCACATAAATTTTGACAGTTGACTGACTTGTCTGCCAGCAAACTAGCCAAATTAATGCATTACGCCAGGAATATTCTCTTCACCTCCGTGTCACATTTGCAATCTGTCTCGATGTAAACATGCCATGTACTGATGTAGGCTACAGTAATCCATTTCTGTAATGTCTGTATTTAGATTTTCAGTGTGATTTAGATGTCATTTCCAGCTTGATTCACTTTTACAAGTTATAATTAAGGTTTATGCCAAGTAAATCCGTTTAATTATTGGTAGAACATTGTATTTTTAAAAGTTTTAATCTGCAAACCCCCTTTTACACGAGGGCGACCATTTTGTTTACATCTTGGGTAGCTCTGTGTACTGTACTGTAATGTACTAGGGTATACTATATTGATAAAGAATAGAATTGAAACACCATTAAATTATTGTCATCACTTGTTTAGCTAGTAATATCAATATGATATTAATAAAAAGTTTATTTTGCAATTTATATGACTAATACATATCTGTGAACTTATATTTTCCGAAAATGCTTCAATTAAGGTGAAAGCGAAAGTAGGATATTTTTCGAATATTCTACAATAGGGTTTAAATTCCTATTTTTGATGTTACTTCCTTATACTTAAATCAATTTTAAAACTCTAAGTACCAAAGTAATCGTCTTAAAATTCTCTACATCTCACTCGCTTAATGTGAGCCCTTATTTCGAAGAGTTTTAAGATATTAGCCGTACAACTTTGACAACACGGCAGAATCGCTGAAATTCTACATGTTTAAATTCTTATTTTGGAATTAATTCTCTACATTTCACACGCTTTATGTTTAGGAATATTTTTAATACTTTTTGAGATACAAGCTTTTAAACCTCCTGAAGAATGAAAAAATCACCAAAGCTATATGCACGAATTTCGTTTTTTTCCCATAACTCCATAAATCTTTGGCCAATCATTAAACTTTAAGCGTCAAAAGAACGGACAAACATTGCTCTACAAATGATATTCATCATCATATTTTCAAAAATCAAAGGTTTTCGAGATATAAACTGTTAAACACACTGTGGGTTACCAAATTTTCATTTTTCCGCCATAACTCAACCGATTCAACCCCGATCATCAAAAAATAAATATCTTCTGAAAGGTATTTCCAAGCACTACAAATTATACGCATAGTGTCTCGATAGAATATTTACCGTTTTTGAGATATTTAAGGCCAAAGAAAAAGCCGATAATTGATATATGACCTTGACCTTTGGGATTTTCCGGAAACGGAAGTGACATGGCTCCATAGAATCTAATACTGCATCTTCAGACAAAATTTCAAGCAAATCAACAAAAATTTTATTAGCATTATGACGTCATGTGACGTTATTTGGCGTTCATCTGTTTAGAATATAAAGAAGACCTAGAGACTAATATTCAGTCTAAATATCAGCTTTCTAGCTCTTCTGGAAGCGATTTTATACGCATTTGAAATTTGACGTCATTAGTTCGAATCTTGGATTCGCCATAAAACATTTGCCTTTTCGAATTTGGAAAAACGGACACCGGGATGCACAACTAGAGCCTAACATACACATTCTGTACAATTTTGATGAAAATCGGTCCAGAAATAATGGCTGTAGACCGCGTACAAACTTTTTCACCCAACGTCAAATCTGACGTCATATGACGTCATATGAATATGAAATTCATTGCATCCGAAAGCTCATGGTTTGAAATATACGCCATAAAATTTTCATTGTTCTGAGTCAATGGCAACACCTCGAAATTAACACAAATATAAGAGGAAGAAAAAAAGAATAATAAAAGAAGAAGAAGAAGGAATAACTAGATTTCATTCGTTGAAACGAATGATAGGACTTTCTGCAACATTTTGACGTTTATTTTCACATAATTGTTAAGACTCCCAGAGACCTACTAACTGACAAAATTTCAACTTTCTATCTCAAATAGGACAGTTTTTATAAGCATTTAAAAATTGACGTCCTTGGTTCGAATCTTGGATCCGCCATAGATGCTTGGACTTTTCGAATTTTGAAAAACCGGACACCGGTATACACAATAAGAACGTAATATACACATTCTGTGAAAATTTGATGAAAATCGGCCCATTAATAATGGCTCTGGACCGTGTACAAACTTTCGTAGTCAATTTCAAATGTGACGTCATATGACGTCATAGGCCTCTGAAAATTATTGAAATCGAAATTTCAGTGTCTGAATCATTTGTCATTAAATTTTCATTGCCCTTCGACAATTCAATATATAGAAATACTCTTGTTAATATTAGAAATACATTATCATATAATGACCTCACGTGACGTCATATGACATTTATTTTCACAAAATGTTTAAGACTCCCAGAGACCTATATACTGACCCAATATCATCTTTCTATCTCAAATAGGACCGATTTTATAAGAATTTGAAAATTTACGACCTTGGTTCGAATCTTGGAATCGCTATAGAACCTTGGACTTTTCGAATTTTGAAAAACGGACACCGGGATGCACAACTAGAACTTAATATACACATTCTGTGAAAATTTGATGAAAATCGGTTCATAAACAATGGCTGTAGACCGCGTACAAACTTTTGTTGCATATTTCCAGTGTGACGTCATATGACGTCATAGGCATAGGAAAATCATAGAAATCAAAATTTCAGCGTTTGAAGCATGTGTCTTTAAATTTTCATTGCCTTTCGACAATTTCAACATATAGAAATATTCTTGTTAATATTAGAAATACATTATCATATAATGACGTCACGTGACGTCATATGACAAATATTTTCACAAAATTTTTAAAACTTCTAGAGACCTATATACTGACTAAATATCAACTTTCTTTCTTAAATAGGACAGATTTTTATAAGCATTTAAAAATTTACGACCTTGGTTCGAATCTTGGATTCGCTATAGAACCATGGACTTTTCGAATTTTGAAAAACGGACACCGGGATGCACAACTAGAACTTAATATACACAATCTGTGAAAATTTGATGAAAATCGGTTCACAAACAATGGCTGTAGACCGCGTACAAACTTTTGTAGCATATTTCAAATGTGACGTCATATGACGTCATAGGCATATGAAAATCATAGAAATCAAAATTTCCTGACGTGGCTAATAAGTCATAAAAATTTCATCGTCCTAGGAGTATTGCAACATAGAAAAATAAGCGTTTAGTTAGGAAGAAAAAAAGAATAATAATAATAATAACTAGATTTCATTCGTTGATACGAATGATAGGACTTTCTGCTACATTTGTCAAATACTTAAAAGCAAAAAAAGTAAGAGGATATGAAATTGCAGCCTTTAACTTGCTTTTGTATGGCCATAACTTAAATGAATTTAAAAATAAACGGTTTAACTTGGAGGAAATGGCAAAAGTAACTAAAAGTCATTTTTTTCATAACGATTTATTTAACTTGGACTATTTTTATAATCTATGTTACAAATCAAATGTATTTAAAACGCTTACAATTCGAATTCCATCCTATAATAATGGCTGTAGACCGCATACAAGAGTTTGTAGACAACGTCAAGTTTGATGTCACATGACATCATAGGCATAAGAAAATCAATGAAATGAAATATTAAGTATCTTAAATATAAGTAATTTTTTTCATGCTCCTTGCAACTTTGCAACATATAGAAATTAACGCGTAGATATATTAACATTCTTTTTGACCTTATGACGTCAAATAACGTTAATCCTCACAGAATATAAATAAGTCTTAAAGACTAATATTCAGTCCAAATATCAACTTTCTAAATCATCTCGAAGCGATTTTATATGTTTTGAAATTTGACGTCAATGTTTCGAAACTTGGATTCGCCATAGAACCATTGCCTTTTCGTCTTTTCGAATTTGTAAAACAGGACCCGGGATACACAACTAGAGCGTTACATATACATTCTTTGAAATTTGCTGAAAATTGGTTCAAAAATAATGGCTGTACACCGCGTAAAAGCTTTTTGTTCTGACGTCAAATCTGATGTGATATAACGTCAAATTAATATGAATTACATTGCATTCTAAAGCATTTCTAAAGTATATACCATAAGATTTCATGGTCCTGGGAAGTTAACAACATATTAAATTTACGCGTATATATCAGAAATAATTTTTGACCTTATGACGTCATATGACGTCAAATGACGTTCATCTTCATAGAATGTAAAGCACTTTTGGAGACTTATTTACTTTCCAAATATTAGATTTCAAACTCATCTGGAAACGATTTTATACGTATTTAAAATTTGACGTCAATAGTTCGAATATTGGATCCGCCATAAAACCTTTGCAATTTTGAATTTGGAAGAACGGACACCGGATGCTCAACTATAATCTAATATACACTTTCTGTGAAAATTTGATGAAAATCGGTTCACAAACAATGGCTGTAGACCGCGTACACACTTTTGTAGAATAGGGCAAGTGTGACGTCATATGACGTCATATGCCTATAAAAATTATTGAAATAGAAATTATGTTGTCTGAAACATATGCCATTAAATTTTCAATGCTCTTCGACCATTTCAACATATAGAAATAATCTTGTTAATGTTAGTAATATATTTTCATATAATGACGTCACGTGACGTCATATGATGCAAATTTTCAAAATATTTTTAAGACTCCGAGAGACCTACATACTGACCAAATATCAACTTTCTATCTCAAAAAGGACTGATTTTATAAGCATTTGAAAATTTACGACCTTGGTTCGAATCTTGGATTCGCTATAGAACCTTGGCAATTTCGAATTTTGAGAAACGGACACCGGGATGCACAACTAGAACTTAATATACACATTCTGTGAAAATTTGATGAAAATCGGTTCATTAATAATGGCTCTGGACTGCGTACAATCTTTTGAAGCTTATTTCACGTGTGACGTCATATGACGTCATAGAGATATGAAAATCATAGAAATCAAAATTTCAGCATTTGAAGCATGTGTCATTAAATTTTCATTGCCCTTCGACAATTTCAACATATAGAAATTTTCTTGTTAATATTAGAAATACATTATCATATAATGACGTCACGTGACGTCATATGACATTTATTTTCACAAAATGTTTAAAACTTCTAGAGACCTATATACTGATTAAATATCAACTTTCAATCTTAAATAGGACAGATTTTATAAGTATTTAAAAATTTACGACCTTGGTTCGAATCTTGGATTCGCTATAGAACCATGGACTTTTCGAATTTTGAAAAACGGACACCGGGATGCACAACTAGAACTTAATATACACAGTCTGTGAAAATTTGATGAAAATCGGTTCACAAACAATGGCTGTAGACCGCGTACAAACTTTTGAAGCATTTTTCAAATATGACGTCATATGACGTCATAGGCATATGAAAATCATAGAAATCAAAATTTCCTCACGTGACTAATAAGTCATAAAAATTTCATCGTCCTAGGAGTATTGCAACATAGAAAAACTAGATGTCATTCGTTTAAACGAATGATAGGACTTTCTGCAACATCTGCTTTATATAGTATATATAGAAGATGACATAATAGATAATCTGTCCAAATTGCAACTTTCTATCTCCTCTATTTCTATATAAAATAGCACAAATAGAACACATTCTGTGAATTTTAATAAAAGTCCGCCCATATCTTGCACATGTAGTTTACATACAACATTTATACTATGTCATATGACATGAAAGAAAAATGAAACAGTGTTCAAATGTAAGTTTCTAACTTTCATCACACATAGAATTTCATCACTCCAGCTCAGTTGTAACCTTGTTTAATTTTAGCCTCATTAGGAAGAAGTATTGAATATTTGTATAGTGCTATATCCTTTCGACACCTGTAACGTAGTTAATCGTATTTAGCGATTTTGGCGTGTTTGGGCTTCCGTAGTTTTGCCATAAATTCCTGGAATTTCGAACTATGGTGATATTTTGAAAGGTAACATCCCAGCCTACAAACTGATGCAATATGAATATCGTTAGCATAACAATGCAGTTTTTAGATGGTCTAAAATGTGGGGCTGCGTGTGAATTTTTCAAGGCTTGCAAACTGCTCGCTAGCTACATAGTGTTGCAAATACGGATTTTTGTCTTGTGCCGTTGTACATGTATTAACTTCAATGCTTATTTTGGAAACAGTCAACATTCGACAAAAAACAACAACAACAACAACAAAAAAAAAAATCAAGATATAGCCCATCAATTGCAATTTGATTTTTTTTTTTTTTTTTTTTTAAGTCGTTGCGCAACTATTTTAGCTTGGTGACCCCTGCGCGTGACCTTTTCCATATTTTTATGATGCATGATTATGAAATATCTTATTCTCCATGTAACTTTCTTATATGAAGTCCAATTTCAATAAACTTGGTACCGTTAGAAAGCTCTTAAAACATGCTACATTTTACATCTTCAGTCGTTTCTGAGATATTGACTGTTAAACCTCAAGAAAACAGCATATTATCAGCAAAATTAGCTTCATTTCATTTAGTTTTTTTGCTTATAACTTTGTATTGCGTAAACCAATTTTAATAAACTAAATATCTTTGGAAACGTCAATTATTCACTATAATTCGTATTCATACATATATTTACAAAAATCGATATTTATTGAGATATGGCTACATATATGCAGTAGGTGTGAAATCAAAATTTCCTCACGTGCCTAATAACCCATAAACATTTCATCGTCCTAGGACTATTGCAACATATTAAAATAAGCGTTTAGTTTAGGAAGAAGAAAAGAATAATAATAATAAACAAATGACGTCACGTGACGTCATATGACGTTTATTTTCACATAATTGTTAAGACACCCAGAGACCTATTAACTGACAAAATTTCAACTTTCTATCTCAAATAGGACAGTTTTTATAAGCATTTAAATATTGACGTCATTGGTTCGAATCTTGGATCCGCCATATATGCTTGGACTTTTCGAATTTTGAAAAACGGACACCGGTATACACAATAAGAACGTAATATACACATTCTGTGAAAATTTGATGAAAATCGGTTCATAAACAATGGCTCTGGACCGCGTACAAACTTTTGTTGCATATTTCAAGTGTGACGTCATATGACGTCATAGGCTTCTGAAAATCTTTGAAATCGAAATTACAGCATCTGAAGCATGCGGCATTAATTTTTCATTGCCCTTCATAAATTTCAAGATATAGAAATAATCTTGTTAGAATTAGAAATTCATTATCATATAATGACGTCACGTGACGTCATATGACATTTATTTTCACAAAATGTTTAAGACTCCCAGAGACCTATATACTGACCCAATATCATCTTTCTATCTCAAATAGGACCGATTTTATAAGAATTTGAAAATTTACGACCTTGGTTCGAATCTTGGAATCGCTATAGAACCTTGGACTTTTCGAATTGCACAACTAGAACTTAATATACACATTCTGTGAAAATTTGATGAAAATCGGTTCATAAACAATGGCTGTAGACCGCGTACAAACTTTTGTTGCATATTTCCAGTGTGACGTCATATGACGTCATAGGCATATGAAAATCATAGAAATCAAAATTTCAGCGTTTGAAGCATGTGTCTTTAAATTTTCATTGCCTTTCGACAATTTCAACATATAGAAATATTCTTGTTAATATTAGAAATACATTATCATATAATGACGTCACGTGACGTCATATGAGAAATATTTTCACAAAATTTTTAAAACTTCTAGAGACCTATATACTGACTAAATATCAACTTTCTTTCTTAAATAGGACAGATTTTATAAGCATTTAAAAATTTCCGACCTTGGTTCGAATCTTGGATTCGCTATAGAACCATGGACTTTTCGAATTTTGAAAAACGGACACCGGGATGCACAACTAGAACTTAATATACACATTCTGTGAAAATTTGATGAAAATCGGCCCATTAATACTGGCTCTGGACCGTGTACAAACTTTCGTAGTCAATTTCAAATGTGACGTCATATGACGTCATAGGCTTCTGAAAATCATTGAAATCGAAATTTCAGCGTCTAAATCATTTGTCATTAAATTCTCATTGCCCTTCGACAATTTCAATTTTCAATAGAAATACTCTTATTAATATTAGAAATACATTATCATATAATGACGTCAAGTGACGTCATGTGACGTTTATTTTCACAAAATGTTTAAGACTCCCAGAGACCTATATACTGACCAAATATCAAAAAAAATTTACGACCTTGGTTCGAATCTTGAATTCGCTATAGAACCATGTACTTTTCGAATTTTGAAAAACGGACACGGAGATGCACAACTAGAACTTAATATACACATTCTGTGAAAATTTGATGAAAATCGGTTCAAAAACAATGGCTGTAGACCGCGTACAAACTTTTGTTGCATATTTCAAGTGTGACGTCATATGACGTCATAGGCATATGAAAATCATAGAAATCAAAATTTCAGCCTTTGAAGCATGTGTCATTAAATTTTCCTTGCCCTTCGACAATTTCAACATATAGAAATATTCTTGTTAATATTAGAAATACATTATTATATAATGACGTCACGTGACGTCATATGACATTTATTTTCACAAAATGTTTAAAACTTCTAGAGACCTATATACTGACTAAATAACAACTTTCTATCTGAAATAGGACAGATTTTATAAGCATTTAAAAATTTACGACCTTGGTTCGAATCTTGGATTCGCTATAGAACCATGGACTTTTCGAATTTTGAAAAACGGACACCGGGATGCACAACTAGAGCCTAACATACACATTCTGTGAAAATTTGATGAAAATCGGTTCAAAAACAATGGCTGTAGACCGCGTACAAACTTTTGTTGCATATTTCAAGTGTGACGTCATATGACGTCATAGGCATATGAAAATCATAGAAATCAAAATTTCAGCCTTTGAAGCATGTGTCATTAAATTTTCATTGCCCTTCGACAATTTCAACATATAGAAATATTCTTGTTAATATTAGAAATACATTATCATATAATGACGTCACGTGACGTCATATGACATTTATTTTCACAAAATGTTTAAAACTTCTAGAGTCCTATATACTGACTAAATATCAACTTTCTATCTGAAATAGGACAGATTTTATAAGCATTTAAAAATTTACGACCTTAGTTCGAATCTTGGATTCGCTAAAGAACCATGGACTTTTCGAATTTTGAAAAACGGACACCGGGATGCACAACTAGAGCCTAACATACACATTCTGTGAAATTTTGATGAAAATCGGTTCAAAAACAATGGCTGTAGACCGCGTACAAACTTTTGTTGCATATTACAAGTGTGACGTCATATGACGTCATAGGCATATGAAAATCATAGAAATCAAAATGTCAGCTTTTGAAGCATGTGTCATTAAATTTTCATTGCCTTTCGACAATTTCAACATATAGAAATATTCTTGTTAATATTAGAAATACATTATCATATAATGACGTCACGTGACGTCATATGACATTTATTTTCACAAAATGTTTAAAACTTCTAGAGACCTATATACTGACTAAATATCAACTTTCTATCTGAAATAGGACAGATTTTATAAGCATTTAAAAATTTACGACCTTGGTTCGAATCTTGGATTCGCTATAGAACCATGGACTTTTCGAATTTTGAGAAACGGACACCGGGATGCACAACTAGAGCCTAACATACACATTCTGTGAAATTTTGATGAAAATCGGTCCAAAAATAATGGCTGTAGACCGCGTAAAAACCTTTTCACCTGACGTCAAATCTGACGTTATATGACGTCGTATGAATATAAAATTCATTGCATCCGAAAGCTCATGGTTTGAAATATATGCCATAAAATTTTCATTGTTCTGAGTCAATGGCAACACCTCGAAATTAACACAAATATAAGAGGAAGAAAAAAAGAATAAGAAGAAGAAGAATAATAAAAAAACAGTACAAACCCAATATGACTTTCTGCCTGTAGGCAGAAAGTCCTAACTAGATGTCATTCGTGAAAACGAATGATAGGACTTTCTGCAAGCTGTGTTAATTCAAAAAGCAGGAGATAGAAATTTCATGTAATGACTCATCTCTGGTAGTATTTCATGTTCATGCTGAACAATTGACATTATATTCCGAAACCAGTGCAAATGATAAGAACTAAGTATTAGTCTGTGACGTAACATGATGTCATATGACGTAAGGACATGACTGCAAACTTGATTTCTAGTTTAAAGGTCATATGTTCGAATCTTACTTCAGCCACAATACTTCGGTTTTTAGGAATTAAGGTTAGCTGACAAAATATTCACACCTTAGTTGCAAAATGTACCATCTGTAAAAATTTGAAGAAAATCTTATCATAAATGGCGGCTGTAGAGCGCGAATACCATTTTTCACTATTTTCAGCTCTGACGTCAGGTGACGTCATAGGGTGCTGAAAATACTGTTGCTCAAAAGAGCATACTTTACTGCAATAACTTAAATTTTTTTTAAAACCCCAAATTAAAATTAGGTGGTATGC
Source organism: Solen grandis (assembly GCA_021229015.1). Lineage (NCBI taxonomy): Eukaryota > Metazoa > Mollusca > Bivalvia > Adapedonta > Solenidae > Solen > Solen grandis. The sequence continues at coordinate 35,863,745 of CM037777.1, read as the reverse complement.
TTATGACGTCCTATGACGTCACGATTCAAAATATTTGTAGAAATGCTACATAACTGCAAACTGTGTAAGTTTCAACTTTCTATCTCATCCTGAAGTTCTTTAATCCTAAAATGAAATTTTCGGTCCTATGTTCGATTCTTTTTTTAAGCAAGAGAACTTCGGTTTTTCGGAATTTCGGTTAGCTGACAGGATATGAACACCTTAGTTTCAAGATGTACAATCTGTAAAAATTTGAAGAAAATCCGACCATAAATGGCGGCTGTAGAGCGTGAACACCATTTTTCACTATTATTAGCTCAGACGTCACATGACGTCATAGGGTGCTGAAGATACTTTTGTTCAAAAGTACATACTTTGTTGTCATAACTCTGAAATTTTCATTATTCTGAACAACTGGCATCATGTCGAAATCATTGCTCTAAAATGAAAATTAAGAAGTATGCTTATGACGTCACATGACGACATTTGACGTCACGACTCTAAATAGGTTAAGAAATTATGAAGAACTGCAAACTGTGTAAGTTTCAACTTTCTATCTCATCCTGAAGCTCTTTAATCCTAAAATGAATTTTTCGGTCCTATGTTCGAATCTTATTTCAGCCACAGAACTTCGGTATTTCGGAATTTCGGTTAGCTGACATGATATGCACACCTTAGTTTCAAGATGTACAATCTGTGAAAATTTGAAGAAAATCCGACCATAAATGGCGGCTGTAGAGCGTGAACACCATTTTTCATTATTTTTAGCTCTGACGTCACATGACGTCAAAGGGTGCTGAAAATTCTTTTGTTCAAAAGCGTATACTTTACTTTCATAACTCTGAAATTTTCATTATTCTGAACAACTGGCATCATGTCGAAATCATTGCCCTAATATGAAAATTAAGAAGTATGCTTATGACGTCACATGACGACATTTGACGTCACGACTCAAAATATACTAAGAAATTATGCAGAACTGCAAACTGTGTAAGTTTCAACTTTCTATCTCATCCTGAAGCTCTTTAATCCTAAAATGAAATTTTCGGTCCCATGTTCGAATCTTATTTCAGCCACAGAACTTCGGTCTTTTGCAATTTCGGTTAGCTGACAGGATATGCACACCTTTGATTCAAGATGTACCATCTGTGAAAATTTGAAGAAAATCCGACCATAAATGACGGCTGTAGAGCGCGAACACCATTTTTCACTATTTTTAGCTGTGACGTCATGTGACGTCATAGGGTGCTGAAGATGCTTTTGTTCAAAAGCGAATACTTTGCTTTTATAACTCTGAAATTTTCATTATTCTGAACAACTGGCATCATGTCGAAATCATTGTCCTAAAATGAAAATTAAGAAGTATGCTTATGACGTTACATGACGTCATATGACGTCATGACTCAAAATATTTGTAGAAATTCTGCAGAACTGCAAACTGTGCAACTTTCAACTTTCTATCTCATCCTGAAGCTCTTTTATCCTAAAATGAAATTTTCGGTCCTATGTTCGAATCTTATTTCAGCCACAGAACTTCGGTATTTCGGAATTTCGGTTAGCTGACAGGATATGCACACCTTTGATTCAAGATGTACCATCTGTGAAAATTTGAAGAAAATCCGACCATAAATGACGGCTGTAGAGCGCGAACACCATTTTTCACTATTTTTAGCTGTGACGTCATGTGACGTCATAGGGTGCTGAAAATTCTTTTGTTCAAAAGCGTATACTTTACTTTCATAACTCTGAAATTTTCATTATTCTGAACAACTGGCATCATGTCGAAATCATTGCCCTAATATGAAAATTAAGAAGTATGCCTATGACGTCACATGACGTCATATGACGTCACGACTCAAAATATTTGTAGAAATTCTGCAGAACTGCAAACTGTGCAACTTTCAACTTTCTATCTCATCCTGAAGCTCTTTAATCCTAAAATGAAATTTTCGGTCCTATGTTCGAATCTTATTTCAGCCACAGAACTTCGGTCTTTCGGAATTTCGGTTAGCTGACAGGATATGCACACCTTTGATTCAAGATGTACCATCTGTGAAAATTTGAAGAAAATCCGACCATAAATGACGGCTGTAGAGCGCGAACACCATTTTTCACTATTTTTAGCTGTGACGTCATGTGACGTCATAGGGTGCTGAAGATGCTTTTGTTCAAAAGCGCATACCTTACTGTCATAACTCTGAAATTTTCATTATTCTGAACAACTGGCATCATGTCGAAATCATTGCCCTAAAATGAAAATTAAGAAGTATGCCTATGACGTCACATGACGTCATATGACGTCACCACTCAAAATATATGTAGAAATTCTGCAGAACTGCAAACTGTGCAACTTTCAACTTTCTATCTCATCCTGAAGCTCTTTAATCCTAAAATGAAATGTTCGGTCTTATGTTCGAATCTTATTTCAGCCACAGAACTTCGGTCTTTCGGAATTTCGGTTAGCTGACAGGATATGCACACCTTTGATTCAAGATGTACCATCTGTGAAAATTTGAAGAAAATCCGACCGTAAATGACGGCTGTAGAGCGCGAACACCATTTTTCACTATTTTTAGCTGTGACGTCATGTGACGTCATAGGGTGCTGAAAATCATTGAAATCAAAATTTCCTCACGTGACTAATATGCCATAAAAATATTATCGTCCTAGGACTATTGCAACATATAAAAATAAGCGTTTAGTTAGGAAGAAGAAAAGAATAATAATAATAAACATAACAAACCCAATAGGACTTTCTGCTTTAGGCAGAAAGTCCTAATAAGAAGAAGAAGAACTAGACTTCTTTTGTTTTGAACAAAAGATAGGGCTTTCTGCACTGCAAACCATGACAAACCTGGTGTTTTTCGAATTTTGGCAAACCTATATAATCCTGCACAATGAAGTCGTAATATATAACTTCTGTGAAAGTCCATGCCAATCCGTCCATAAATGACGGCTGTACAGCGCGGATGAACTTTGGTAGCTTTTTTAAGTTTTGATGTCACGTGACGTCATATGAAAATTTTAATCATTAAATCTTAATGTTCATGATTACCTACATAGGACATTAAATTTTCATTGTCTATGAACCTTTGCAACATGAGTAAATTGACATTCAGGAATCGGAAATTCTCTACAATTTGATGACGTCATATGACGTTCATCTTTACAAAATGCAAAGGAAACACAGAGACGTATAAGCTCGCCAAATATCAAATTTCTATCTGATCTAGAAACGATTTTATACATATTTAAAATTTGACGTCCTTGGTTCGAATCTTGGATTCGCCAAAGAACCTTAGTTCTTTCGAATCTTGGCAAACCTATATAATCCTGCACAATGAGGTCGTAATATATAACTTCTGTGAAGATTCTATGCCAATCTATCAATAAATGACGGCTGTACAGAGCGGATAAACTTTGGTGGTTATTTATAGTTCTGACGTCATGTGACGTCATATAAACATTTTAAACATTGAATCTAAATGTTCATGATTAGGTACAAAGGACATTTAATTTTCATTGTCTATGAAGCTTTGCAACATGAGTAAAATTGACATCAAGAAATTGGAAATTCTTTACAACTTGATGACGTCATATGACGTCATATGACGTTCATCTTTACAAAATGCAAAGGAAACACAGAGACATATAATCTCGCCAAATATCAACTTTCTATCTCATCTAGAAACGATTTTATACGTATTTGAAATTTGACGTCCTTGGTTCGAATCTTAGATTCGCCATAGAACCTTTGTTCTTTCGAATCTTGGCAAACCTATATAATCCTGCACAACGATATCGTAATATATAACTTCTGTGAAAATTTCATGACAATCCCTCTATAAATAACGGCTGTACAGCGCGTACAAACTTTGGTAGCTATTTTTAGTTCTGACGTCATGTGACGTCATATGAAAATTTTAAACATTGGATCAAAATGTTCATAAATACCTACAAAGGACATTTAATTTTCATTGTCTATGAACTTTTGCAACATGAGTAAATTGACATCAAGAAATCGGAAATTCTATACAACTTGATGACGATGTCATATGACGTTCATCTTTACAAAATGCAAAGGAAACACAGAGAGGAATAATCTCGCCAAATATCAACTTTCTATCTCATCTAGAATCGATTTTATATGGATTTGAAATTTGATGTCCTTGGTTCGAATCTTGGATTCGCCATAGAACCTTAGTTCTTTCGAATCTTGGCAAACCTATATAATCCTGCACAATGAGATCTTAATATATAACTTCTGTGAAAATTCCATGACAATCCGTCCATAAATGACGGCTGTACAGCGCGTACAAACTTTGGTAGCTATTTATAGTTCTGACGTCATGTGACGTCATGTGAAGATAAAAATAACATATTCCAAAATGCCATTGCTTCAGATGTCTGCTGATAGAATTTCTTTGTCCTAGACCTTCAGCAACTTAATGAAATAACAACATGAAAAGGTTGGAAAAAAAGAATAATAATAATAATAAAAGACAGAACAAACCCAATAGGTCTTTCTGCGGAAAGCAGAAAGCCCTAATAAACATAACAAACCCAATAGGACTTTCTGCTTTAGGCAGAAAGTCCTAATAAAAACATACAAACCCAATAGGACTTTCTGCTTTAGGCAGAAAGTCCTAAAATAAAGGACAATAGGACTTTCTGCTTTAGGCAGAAAGTCCTAACTAGATTTCATTCGTTGATACGAATGATAGGACTTTCTGCTACATTTGTCAAATACTTAAAAGCAAAAACAGTAAGAGGATATGAAATTGCATCCTTTAACTTGCTTTTGTATGGCCATAACTTAAATGAACTTTGAAAAATAAACCGTTTAACTTGGAGGAAATTGCAAAAGTAACTGAAAATCATTTTTTTATATCGATTTATTTAACTTGGACTATTTTTATAATCTATGTTACAAATCAAATTTATTTAAAACGCTTACAATTCGAATTCCATCCTGTAATGATGGCTGTAGACCGCGTACAAGAGTGTGTAGATAACGTCAAGTTTGATGTCACATGACATCATAGGCATAAGAAAATCAATGAAATGAAATATTAAGTATCTTAAATATATCAAGTAATTTTTTCATGCTCCTTGCAACTTTGCAACATATAGAAATTAACGCGTAGATATATTAACATTCTTTTTGACATTATGACGTCAAATAACGTTAATCTTCACAGAATATAAATAAGTCTTAAAGACTAATATTCAGTCCAAATATCAACTTTCTAAATCATCTCGAAGCGATTTTATATGTTTTTGAAATTTGACGTCAATGTTTCGAAACTTGGATTCGCCATACAACCATTGCCTTTTCGTCTTTTCGAATTTGTAAAACAGGACCCGGGATACACAACTAGAGCGTTACATATACATTCTTTGAAATTTGCTGAAAATCGGTCCAAAAATAATGGCTGTACACCGCGTAAAACCTTTTTGTCCTGACGTCAAATCTGATGTGATATAACGTCAAATTAATATGAATTACATTGCATTTTAAAGCATTTCTAAAGTATATACCATAAGATTCATGGTCCTGGGAAGTTAACAACATATTAAATTTACGCGTATATATCAGAAATAATTTTTGACCTTATGACGTCATATGACGTCAAATGACGTTCATCTTCAGAGAATGTAAAGCACTCTTGGAGACTTATTTACTTTCCAAATATTAGATTTCTAACTCATCTGGAAACGATTTTATACGTATTTAAAATTTGACGCCAATGGTTCGAATATTGGATCCGCCATAAAACCTTTGCATTTTTGAATTTGGAAGAACGGACACCGGGATGCTCAACTATAACCTAATATACACTTTCTGTGAAATTTTTATGAAAATCGGTTCATAAACAATGGCTGTAGACCGCGTACAAACTTTTGTAGCATCTGGCAAGTGTAACGTCATATGACGTCATAGGCATATGAAAACTGTAGAATTAAAAATATCAACATTTGAAGCAAAATGTCATATAATTTCCATTCCCATGGACCATTTTAACATATAGAAATTTTCTTGTAAATATTAGAAATAGATTTTCATGTATTGACGTCATCTGACGTCACATGACGTTCATTTTCACAAAATCGTTCAGTCATCTATAATCCTACACAATGTTCAAATATCAATATTCTATCTCATATGGGACCGATTTTATAAGCATTTGAAAATTAACGACCTCGGTTCGAATCTTGGATTCTCCATAGAACCATGGTCTTTTAGAATTTTGAAAAACGGAAAGCGGGATGCACAACTAGATCTTAATATACACATTCTGTGAAAATTTGATGAACATCGGTTTATATGTAATGGCTGTAGACCGCGTACAAACTTTTGTAGAATATGTAAAGTGTGACGTCATATGACGTCATATGCTTATAAAAAATATTGAAATAGAAATTATATCGTGTGAAACATATGTCATTAAATTTTTATTGCTCTTCGACCATTTCAACATATAGAAATAATCTTGTTAATGTTAGTAATATATTTTCATATAATGACGTCACGTGACGTCATATGATGCAAATTTTCAAAATATTTTTCAGACTCCGAGAGACCTACATACTGACCAAATATCAACTTTCTATCTCAAAAAGGACTGATTTTATAAGCATTTGAAAATTTACGACCTTGGTTCGAATCTTGGTTTCGCTATAGAACCTTGGCAATTTCGAATTTTGAGAAACGGACACCGGGATGCACAACTAGAACTTAATATACACATTCTGTGAAAATTTGATGAAAATCGGTTCATAAATAATGGCTCTGGACCGCGTACAAACTTTTGTAGCTTATTTCAAGTGTGACGTCATATGACGTCATAGAGATATGAAAATCATAGAAACAAAAATTAAATTTGAACATGTATATTAACATTTATTTTCACAAAATGTTTAAAACTTCTAGAGACCTATATACTGATAAAATATCAACTTTCTATCTTAAATAGGACAGAATTTATAAGCATTTAAAAATTTACGACCTTGGTTCGAATCTTGGATTCGCTATAGAACCATGGACTTTTCGAATTTTGAAAAACGGACACCGGCATGCACAACTAGAACTTAATATACACATTCTGTGAAAATTTGATGAAAATCGGTTCACAAACAATGGCTGTAGACTGCGTACAAGCTTTTGTAGCATATTTCAAATGTGACGTCATATGACGTCATAGGCATATGAAATCATAGAAATCAAAATTTCCTCACGTGACTAATAAGTCATAAAAATTTCATCGTCCTAGGAGTATTGCAACATAGAAAAATAAGCGTTTAGTTAGGAAGAAAAAAAGAACTAGATGTCATTCGTCTAAACGAATGATAGGACTTTCTGCAACCTTTGTTAATGTAAAAAGCAGGAGATAGAAGTTTCATGTAATGACTCACCTCTGGTAGTATTTCATGTTCATGCTGAACAATTGACATTATATTTTGCGAAAAATAAGCGTTTAGTTACGAAGAAAAAAAAATTAAATAAGTAGCAGTAGTAGTAGTATGCTTATGACGTCATATGACTTCACGACTCAAAATATATTAAGAAATTATGCAGAACTGCAAACTTTCTAAGTTTCAACTTTCTATCTCAACCCGAAGTTCTTTAACCTTAAAATGACATTTTTGGTCCTATATTCGAATATTATTTCAGCCACAGAACTTCGGTTTTTCGGAATTTCGGTAAGCTGGCAGGATATGTACACCTTAGTTTCAAGGTGTACCATCTGTGAAAATTAGAAGAAAATCCGACCATAAATGGCGGCTGTAGAGCGCGAACACCATTTTTCACTATTTTTAGCTCTGACGTAACATGACGTCATAGGGTGCTGAAGATGCCATCTGTGAAATTTTGAAGAAAAATCCGACCATAAATGGCGGCTGTAGAGCGTGAACACCATTTTTCGCTATTTTTAGCTCAGACGGATGCTGAAGATGCTTTTGTTCAAAAGTGCATATTTACTGTCATAACTCTGAAATTTTCATTATCATGACGAAATCATTGCCCTTAAATAAAAGTTAAGAAGTATGCTTATGACGTTAAATGACGTCATATGACGTCACGACTCAAAATATATGTAGAAATTCTGCAGAACTGCAAACTGTGTAAGTTTCAACTTTCTATCTCATCCTGAAGCTCTTTAATCCTAAAATGAAATTTTCAGTTCTATGTTCGAATCTTATTTCAGCCACAGAATTTCGGTCTTTCGGAATTTCGATTAGCTGACAGGATATGCACACCTTAGTTTCAAGATGTACCATCTGTGAAAATTTAAAGAAACTCCGACCATAAATGGCGGCTGTAGAGCGTGAACACCATTTTTCACTATTTTTAGCCCTGACGTCACATGACGTCATAGGGTGCTGAAGATGCTTTTGTTCAAAAGCGCATACATTACTGTCATAACTCTGAAATTTTCATTATTCTGAACAATTGGCATCATGTCGAAATCATTGCCCTTAAATAAAAATTAAGAAGTATGCTTATGACGTCACCTGACGTCATATGACATCACGGCTCAAAGTATATATAGAAATTCTGCAGAACTGTAAACTGTGTAAGTTTCAACTTTCTATCTCATCCTGAAGCTCTTTAATCCTAAAATGAAATTTTCGGTCCTATGTTCGAATCTTATTTCAGCCACAGAACTTCGGTCTTTCGGAATTTCGGTTAGTTGACAGGATATACACACCTTAATTTCAAGATGTACCATCTGTGAAAATTTGAAGAAAATCCAACCAAAAATGACGGCTGTAGAGCGCGAACACCATTTTTCACTATTTTTAGCTGTGACGTCATAGGCTGCTGACAATCATTGAAATCAAAATTTCCTTACGTGACTAATAACCCATAAAAATTTCATCGTCCTAGGACTATTGGAACATATTAAAATAAGCGATTAGTTAGGAAAAAGAAAAAAATAATAATAATAAAAAAAATGAAGTCACATGACGTCATATGACGTTTATTTTCACATAATTGTTAAGACACCCAGAGACCTACTAACTGACAAAATTTCAACTTTCTATCTCAAATAGGACAGAATTTATAAGCATTTAAAAATTGACGTCCTTGGTTCGAATCTTGGATCCGCCATAGATGCTTGGACTTTTCGAATTTTGAAAAACGGACACATGTATACACAATAAGAACGTAATATACACATTCTGTGAAAATTTGATGAAAATCGGCCCATTAATAATGGCTCTGTACCATGTACAAACTTTCGTAGTCAATTTCAAATGTGACGGCATATGACGTCATAGGCTTCTGAAAATCATTGAAATCGAAATTTCAGCGTCTGAATCATTTGTCATTGAATTTTCATTGCCCTTCGACAATTTCAACATATAGAAATACTCTTGTTAATATTAGAAATACATTATCATATAATGACGTCACGTGACGTCATATGATGTTTATTTTCACAAAATCTTTAAGACTCTTAGAGACCTATATACTAACCAAATATCACTTTTCTATCTCAAATTCGACCGATTTTATAAGCATTTAAAAATTTACGACCTTGGTTCGAATCTTGAATTCGCTATAGAACCATGGACTTTTCGAATTTTGAAAAACGGACACCGAGATGCACAACTAGAACTTAATATACACATTCTGTGAAAATTTGATGAAAATCGGTTCATAAACAATGGCTGTAGACCGCGTACAAACTTTTGTAGCATATTTCAAATGTGACGTCATATGACGTCATAGGCATATGAAATCATAGAAATCAAAATTTCCTCACGTGACTAATAAGTCATAAAAATTTCATCGTCCTAGGAGTATTGCAACATAGAAAAATAAGCGTTTAGTTAGGAAGAAAAAAAGAATAATAATAACTAGATTTCATTCGTTGATACGAATGATAGGACTTTCTGCTACATTTGTTAAACACTTAAAAGCTAAAAAAGTAAAAAGATATGAAATTCCAGCCTTTAACTTGCTTTTGTATGGCCATAACTTCAATAAAATTTGAAAAATATAACCGTTTAACTTGGAGGATATGGCAAAAATAACTGAAAATCATTTTTTTATATCGATTTATTTAACTTGGATTATTTTTATAATCTATGTTACAAATCAAATTTATTTTAAATGCTTACAATTCGAATTTCATCCTGTAATAATTGCCGAAGACCGCATAACAGCTTGTGTAGACAGCGTCAAGTTTGATGTCATGTGACGTCATAGGCATAATAAAATCAATGAAATGAAATATTAAGTATTTTGAATATATCAAGTAATTTTTTCATGCTCCTTACAACTTTGCAACATATAGAAATTAACGCGTAGATATATTAACATTCTTTTTGACCTTATGACGTCAAATGACGTTAATCCTCACAGAATATGAATAAGTCTCAAAGACTAATATTCAGTCCAAATATCAACTTTCTAAATCATCTGGAAGCGATTTTATATGTATTTCAAATTTGACGTCAATGGTTCGAAACTTGGATTCGCCATAGAACCATTGCTTTTTCGAATTTGTAAAAAGGGACCCGAGATACACATATAGAGCGTTACATATACATTCTGTGAAATTTTGATGAAAATCGGTCCAAAAATAATGGCTGTACACCGCGTAAAACCTTTTTGTCCTGACGTCAAATCTTACGTGATATAACGTCACATTAATATGAATTACATTGCATTCTAAAGCACACGGATTGATGTACATACCATTAGCTTTCCATGGTCCTGGGAAGTAAACAACATATTTAAATTAACGCGTATATATCAGAAATTATTTTTGATCTTATGACGTCATATGACGTCATGTGACGTTCATCTTCATAGAATGTAAAGCACTCTTGGAGACTTATATACTATCCAAATATAATATTATATTTCTAACTCATCTGGAAACGATTTTATACGTATTTGAAATTTGACGTCAATGGTTCGAATTTTGGATCCGCCATAAAACCTTTGCATTTTCGAATTTGGAAAAACGGACACCGGAATGTACAACTAGACTTTAACATGCACATTCTGTGAAATATTAATGAAAATCGGCCCAGAAATAATGGCTGTAGACCGCGTACAAGCATTTTTAGACGACGTCAAGTTTAACGTCAAAACACGTCATAGTCAAATGAAAATTATTGAAATGGTAACAGTTCTATCTGAAGCAAATGCTATTATATTTTCAAGGTGCTCGGACGTAAACAACATATAAAAATTAACACATAAAAATTAGAAATTACCTTTCACCTCATGACGTCATATGACGTCATATGACGTTCATCTTCAGAGAATATAAAGTAACCCTCGAGATTTATATACTGTCCAAATATCATCTTTCTAGCTCATTTGTAAGCGATTTTATACGCATTTTAAATTTGACGTCAATGGTTCGAATCTTGGATTCGCCATAGAACTATTGCCTTTTCGAATTTTGAAAAGCGGACACCGGAAGGCACAACTAGAGCGTTACATATACATTCTGTGAAATTTTGATGAAAATCGGCCCAGAAATAATGGCTGTAGACCGCGTACAAACATTTTTAGACGACGTCAAGTTTGACGTCAAAGCACGCTATAGTAAAATGAAAATTATCGAAATGCAAACAGTTTTATCTGAAGCATATGCTATTAAATTTTCAAGGTGCTCAGACTTGTAAAAAAAATTAACACGTAAATATTAGAAATTACCTTTCACCTCATGACGTCATATGACGTCATATGACGTTCATCTTCAGAGAATGTAAAGTAACCCTTGAGACTTATATTCTGTCCAAATATCATCTTTCTAGCTCATTTGTAAGCGATTTTATACGCATTTGAAATTTGACGTCAATGGTTCGAATCTTGGATTCGCCATAGAACCATTGCCATTTCGAATTTTGAAAAACGGACACCGGAAGGCACAACTAGAGCCTAACATACACATTCTGTGAAATTTTGATGAAAATCGGCCCAGAAATAATGGCTGTACACCGCGTACAAACTTTTTCACCTTACGTCAAATCTGACGTTATATGACGTCATATGAATATGAAATTCATTGCATTCGAAAGCTCATGGTTTGAAATATATGCCGTAAAATTTTCATTGTTCTGGGCCATTGGCAACACATCGAAATTAACACAAATACAAGAGGAAGAAAAAAAGAATAAGAAGAATAAGAATAACTAGATGTCATTCGTCTAAACGAATGATAGGACTTTCTGCAACCTGTGTTATGCAAAAAGCAGGAGATAGAAGTTTCATGTAATGACTCACCTCTGGTAGTATTTCATGTTCATGCTGATTAATTGACATTATATTCCGCGAAAAATAAGCGTTTAGTTACGAAGAAAAAGAAAAATAAGTAGCAGTAGTAGTAGTATGCTTATGACGTCATATGACGTCACGACTCAAAATATATTCAGAAATTCTGCAGAATGCAAACTGTGTAAGTTTCAACTTTCTATCTCATCCCGAAGTTCTTTAGCCCTAAAATGAAATTTTTGGTCCTATGTTCGAATATTACTTCAGCCACAATACTTCGGATTTTCGGAATTAAGGTTAGCTGACAAAATATTCACACCTTAGTTTCAAGATGTACCATCTGTAAAAATTTGAAGAAAATCTGATCATAAATGGCGGATGTAGAGCGCGAACACCATTTTTCACTATTTTTAGCTCTGACGTCACGTGACGTCATAGGGTGCTGAAAATGCTGTTGCTCAAAAGCGCATACTTTACTGCAATAACTCTGAAATTTTCATTATTCTGAACAATTGGCATCATGTCGAAATCATTGCCCCAAATTAAAAATAAGTGGTATGCTTATGACGTCCTCTGACGTCACGATTCAAAATATTTGTAGAAATAATGCAGAACTGCAAACTGTGTAAGTTTCAACTTTCTATCTCATCCTGAAGCTCTTCAATCCTAAAATGAAATTTTTGGTCCTATGTTCGAATATTACTTAAGCCACAGAACTTCGGTTTATCGGAATTTCGGTAAGCTGGCAGGATATGTACACCTTAGTTTCAAGGTGTACCATCTGTGAAAATTTGAAGAAAATCCGACCATAAATGGCGACAGTAGAGCGCGAACACCATTGTTCACTATTTTTAGCTCTGACGTCATATGACGTCATAGGGTGCTGAAGATGCTTTTTTTTAAAAGCGCATACTTTACTGTCATAACTCTGAAATATTCATTATTCTAAACAACTGGCATCATGTCGAAATCATTGCCCTAAAATAAAAATTAAGAAGTATGCTTATGACGTCACATAACGTCATATGACGTCACGACTCAAAATATATGTAGAAATTCTGCAGAACTGCAAACTGTGTAAGTTTCAACTTTCTATCTCATCCTGAAGCTCTTTAATCCTAAAATGAAATGTTCGGTCCTATGTTCGAATTTTATTTCAGCCACAGAACTTCGGTCTTTCGGAATTTCGGTTAGCTGACAGGATATGCACACCTTAGTTTCAAGATGTACCATCTGTGAAAATTTGAAGACAATCCGATCATAAATGACGGCTGTAGAGCGCGAACACCATTTTTTCACTATTTTTAGCTGTGACGTCATGTGACGTCATAGGCTGCTGATAATCATTGAAATCAAAATTTCCTCACGGGACTAATAACCCATAAAAATTTCATCGTCCTAGGACTATTGCAACATATTAAAATAAGCGTTTAGTTAGGAAGAAGAAAAAAATAATAATAAAAAAAAATGACGTCACGTGACGTCATATGACGCTTATTTTCACATAATTGTTAGACACCCAGAGACCTACTAACTGACAAAATTTCACCTTTCTATCTCAAATAGGACAGTTTTTATAAGCATTTAAAAATTGACGTCTTTGGTTCGAATCTTGGATCCGCCATAGATGCTTGGACTTTTCGAATTTTGAAAAACGGACACCGGTATACACAATAAGACGTAATATACACATTCTGTGAAAATTTGATAAAAATCAGCCCATTAATAATGGCTCTGGACCGTGTACAAACTTTCGTAGTCAATTTCAAATGTGACGTCATATGATGTCATAGGCTTCTGAAAATCATTGAAATCGAAATTTCAGCGTCTGAATCATTTGTCATTAAATTTTCATTGCCCTTCGACAATTTCAACATATAGAAATACTCTTGTTAATATTAGAAATACATTATCATATAATGACGTCAAGTGACGTCATATGACGTTTATTTTCACAAAATGTTTAAGACTCCCAGAGACCTATATACTGACCAAATATCACTTTTCTATCTCAAATAGGACCGATTTTATAAGCATTTAAAAATTTACGACCTTGGTTCGAATCTTGAATTCGCTATAGAACCATGGACTTTTCGAATTTTGAAAAACTGACACCGAGATGCACAACTAAAACTTAATATACACATTCTGTGAAAATTTGATGAAAATCGGTTCATAAACAATGGATGTAGACCGCGTACAAACTTTTGTTGCATATTTCAAGTGTGACGTCATATGACGTCATAGGCATATGAAATTCATAGAACTCAAAATTTCAGCGTTTGAAGCATGTGTCATTAAATTTTCATTGCACTTCGACAATTTCAACATATAGAAATACCCTTGTTAATATTAGAAATACATTATCATAAAATGACGTCACATGACGTCATATGACATTTATTTTCACAAAATGTTTAAAACTTCTAGAGACCTATATACTGACTAAATATCAACTTTCTATCTTAAATAGGACAGATTTTATAAGCATTTAAAAATTTACGACCTTGGTTCGAATCTTGGATTCGCTATAGAACCATGGACTTTTCGAATTTTGAAAAACGGACACAGCGATGCACAACTAGAGCCTAACATACACATTCTGTGAAATTTTGATGAAAATCGGTCCAGAAATAATGGCTGTAGACCGCGAACAAACTTTTTCACCTGACGTCAAATCTGACGTTATGTGACGTCATATGAATATGAAATTCATTGCATCCGAAAGCTCATGGTTTGAAATATATCCCATAAAATTTTCATTGTTCTGAGTCAATGCCAACACCTCGAAATTAACACAAATATAAGAGGAAGAAAAAAAGAATAAGAAGAAGAAGAAGAATAATAAAAAAACAGTACAAACCCAATATGACTTTCTGCCTGTAGGCAGAAAGTCCTAATAAAAAACATAACAAACCCAATAGGACTTTCTGCCGAAAGGGCAGAAAGTCCTAATAAGAAGAAGAAGAATAAACAGTACAAACCCAATAGGACTTTCTGCCGAAAGGGCAGAAAGTCCTAATAATAAACATAACAAACCCAATAGGACTTTCTGCTTTAGGCAGAAAGTCCTAATAACTAGATGTCATTCGTGAAAACGAATGATAGGACTTTCTGCAAGCTGTGTTAATGCAAAAAGCAGGAGATAGAAGTTTCATGTAATGACTCACCTCTGGTATTTCATGTTCATGCTGAACAATTGACATTATATTCCGAAATTAGTTTAAAGGTCCTATGTTCGAATTTTACTTAAGCCACAATACTTCGGTTTTTCGGAATTAAGATTATCTGACAAAATATTCACACCTTAGTTTCAAGATGTACCATCTGTAAAAATTTGAAGAAAATCTGATCATAAATGGCGGCTGTAGAGCACGAATACAATTTTTCAATATTTTTAGTTACTCTGAAATTTTCATTATTCTGAACAACTGGCATCATGTCGAAATCATTGCCATAAAATCAAAATTAAAAAGTATGCTTATGACGTCACATGACGACATTTGACGTCACGACTCAAAACATGTTAAGAAATTATGAAGAACTGCAAACTGTGTAAGTTTCAACTTTCTATTTCATCCTGAAGCTCTTTAATTCTAAAATGAAATTTTCGGTCCTATGTTCGAATCTTATTTCATCCACAGAACTTCGGTATTTCGGTTAGCTGACAGGATATGCACACCTTAGTTTCAAGATGTACAATCTGTGAACATTTTAAGAAAATCCGAACATAAATGGCGGCTGTAGAGCGTGAACACCATTTTCCACTATTTTTAGCTCTGACGTCACATGACGTCAAAGGGTGCTGAAAATTCTTTTCTTCAAAAGCGTATACTTTAGTGTCATAACTCTGAAATTTTCTTTATTCTGAACAACTGGCATCATGTCGAAATCATTGCCCTAATATGAAAATTAAGAAGTATGCTTATGACGTCATATGATGTCGTATGACGTCACGCATCAAAATATTTGTAGAAATTCTGCAGAACTGCAAACTGTGTAAGTTTCATCTTTCTGTGTCATCCTGAGGCTCTTTAATCCTAAAATGAAATTTTCGGTCCTATGTTCGAATCTGATTTCAGCCACAGAACTTCGGTCTTTCGGAATTTCGCTTAGCTGACAGGATATGCACACCTTTGATTCAAGATGTACCACCTGTGAAAATTTGAAGAAAATCCGACCATAAATGACGGCTGTAGAGCGCGAACACCATTTTTCACTATTTTGAGCTCTGACGTCATGTGACGTCATAGGGTGCTGAAGATGTTTTTGTTCAAAAGGGCATACTTTACTTTCATAACTCTGAAATTTTCATTATTCTGAACAACTGGCATCATGTCGAAATCATTGCCCTAATATGAAAATTAAGAAGTATGCTTATGACGTCACATGACGTCATATGACGTCCCGACTCAAAATATTTGTAGAAATTCTGCAGAACTGCAAACTGTGTAAGTTTCAACTTTCTATCTCATCCTGAAGCTCTTTAATCCTAAAATGAAATTTTCGGTCCTATGTTCGAATCTTATTTCAGCCACAGAACTTCGGTCTTTCGGAATTTCGGTTAGCTGACAGGATATGCACACCTTTGATTCAAGATGTACCATCTGTGAAAATTTGAAGAAAATCCGACCATAAATGACGGCTGTAGAGCGCGAACACCATTTTTCACTATTTTTAGCTGTGACGTCATGTGACGTCATAGGGTGCTGAAAATCATTAAAATCAAAATTTCCTCACGTGACTAATAAGCCATAAAAATTTCATCGTCCTAGGTCCATTGCAACATATAAAAATAAGCGTTTAGTTAGGAAGAAGAAAAGAATAATAATAATAACTAGATGTCATTCGTGAAAACGAATGATAGGACTTTCTGCAAGCTGTGTTAATGCAAAAAGCAGGAGATAGAAGTTTCATGTAATGACTCACCTCTGGTAGTATTTCATGTTCATGCTGAACAATTGACATTATATTCCGAAATCAGTGCAAATGATAAGAACTAAGTATTAGTCTGTGACGTCACATGACGTCATATGATATCATAACTATAAACATATGTAGAAATTCTGCAGAACTGCAAACTGTTTAAGTTTCAACTTTCTATCTCATCCTGAAGCTCTCTAATCCTAAAATGAAATTTTCGGTCCTATGTTCGAATCTTATTTCAGCCACAGAACTTCGGTCTTTCGGAATTTCGGTTAGCTGACAGGATATGCACACCTTAGTTTCAAGATGTACCATCTGTGAAAATTTGAAGAAAATCCGACCATAAATAGCGGCTGTAGAGCGTGAACACCATTTTTCACTATATTTAGCGCTGACGTCACATGACGTCATAGTGTGCTAAAGATGCTTTTGTTCAAAAGGGCATATTTTACTGTCATAACTCTGAAATTTTCGTTATTCTGAACAACTGGCATCATGTCAAAATCATTGCCCAAATATGAAAATTAAGAAGTATGCTTATGACGTCACAAGACGTCATATGACGTCAAGACTCAAGATATATGTAGAAATTCTGCAGAACTGCAAACTGTGTAAGTTTCAACTTTCTATCTCATCCTGAAGCTCTTTAATCCTAAAATGAAATTATCGGTCCTATGTTCGAATCTTATTTCAGCCACAGAACTTCGGTCTTTGGGAATTTCGGTTAGTTGACAGGATATGCACACCTGAGTTTCAAAATGTACCATCTGTGAAAATTTGAAGAAAATCCGACCATAAATGACGGCTGTAGAGCGTAAACACCATTTTTCACTATTTTTTGCTGTGACGTCATGTGACGTCATAGGGTGCTGAAGATGCTTTTCTTCAAAAGCAAATACTTTGCTTTCATAACTCTGAAATTTTCATTATTCTGAACAACTGGCATCATGTCGAAATCATTGCCCAAATATGAAAATTAAGAAGTATGCTTATGACGTCACATGACTTCATATGACGTCACAATTCAAAATTTTTGTAGAAATTCTGCAGAACTGCAAACTGTGTAAGTTTCAACTTTCCATCTCATCCTGAAGCTCTTTTATCCTAAAATGAAATTTTCGGTCCTATGTTCGAATCTTATTTCAGCCACAGAACTTCGGTCTTTCGGAATTTCGGTTAGCTGACAGGATATGCACACCTTTGATTCAAGATGTACCATCTGTGAAAATTTGAAGAAAATCCGACCATAAATGACGGCTGTAGAGCGCGAACACCTTTTTTCACTATTTTTAGCTGTGACGTCACATGACGTCATAGGGTACTGAAGATGCTTTTGTTCAAAAGCGCATACTTTCCTTTCATAACTCTGAAATTTTCATTATTCTGAACAACTGGCATCATGTCGAAATCATTGCCCTAAAATGAAAATCAAGAAGTATGCTTATGACGTCACATGACGTCATATGACGTCACGCCTCAAAATATTTGTAGAAATTCTGCAGAACTGCAAACTGTGTAAGTTTCAACTTTCTATCTCATCCTGAAGCTCTTTTATCCTAAAATGAAATTTTCGGTCCTATGTTCGAATCTTATTTCAGCCACAGAACTTCGGTCTTTCGGAATTTCGGTTAGCTGACAGGATATGCACACTTAACTTTCAAGATGTACCATCTGTGAAAATTTGAAGAAAATCCGACCATAAATGGCGGCTGTAGAGCGTGAACACCATTTTTAACTATTTTTAGCTCTGACTTCACATGACGTCATAGTGTGCTAAAGATGCTTTTGTTCAAAAGGGCATACTTTACTATCATAACTCTGAAATTTTCGTTATTATGAACAACTGGCATCATGTCAAAATCATTGACCTAAAATGAAAATTAAGAAGTATGCTCATGACGTCACAAAACGTCATATGACGTCAAAACTCAAGATATATGTAGAAATTCTGCAGAACTGCAAACTGTGTAAGGTTCAACCTTCTATCTCATCCTCAAGCTCTTTAATCCTAAAATGAAATTTTCGGTCCTATGTTCGAACCTTTTTTCAGCCACAGAACTTCAGTCTTTTGGAAGTTTGGTTAGCTGACCGGATATGCACACCTGAATTTCAAAAGGTACCATCTGTGAAAATTTGAAGAAAATCTGACCATAAATGACGGCTGTAGAGCGCGAATACCATTTTTCACTATTTTTTGCTGTGACGTCATGTGACGTCATAGGGTGCTGAAGATGCTTTTGTTCAAAAGCAAATACTTTGCTTTCATAACTCTGAAATTTTCATTATTCTGAACAACTGGCATCATGTCGAAATCATTGCCCTAAAATGAAAATTAAGAAGTATGCTTATGACGTCACATGACGTCATATGACGTCACGACTCAAAACGTTTGTAGAAATTCTGCAGAACTGCAAACTGTGTAAGTTTCAACTTTCTATCTCATCCTGAAGCTCTTTAATCCTAAAATGAAATTTTCGGTCCTATGTTCGAATCTTATTTCAGCCACAGAACTTCGGTCTTTCGGAATTTCGGTTAGTTGACAGGATATGCACACCTTTGATTCAAGATGTACCATCTGTGAAAATTTGAAGAAAATCCGACCATAAATGACGGCTGTAGAGCGCGAACACCATTTTTCACTATTTTTAGCTGTGACGTCATGTGACGTCATAGGGTGCTGAAGATGCTTTTTTTCAAAAGCGAATACTTTGCTTTTATAACTCTGAAATTTTCATTATTCTGAACAACTGGCATCATGTCGAAATCATTGTCCTAAAATGAAAATTAAGAAGTATGCTTATGACGTCACATGACGTCATATGACGTCATGACTCAAAATATTTGTAGAAATTCTGCAGAACTGCAAACTGTGTAAGTTTCAACTTTCTATCTCATCCTGAAGCTCTTTTATCCTAAAATGAAATTTTCGGTCCTATGTTCGAATCTTATTTCAGCCACAGAACTTCATTCTTTCGGAATTTCGGTTAGCTGACAGGATATGCACACCTTTGATTCAAGATGTACCATCTGTGAAAATTTGAAGAAAATCCGACCATAAATGACGGCTGTAGAGCGCGAACACCATTTTTCACTATTTTTAGCTGTGACGTCATGTGACGTCATAGGGTGCTGAAAATCATTGAAATCAAAATTTCCTCACGTGACTAATAAGCCATAAAAATTTCATCGTCCTAGGACTATTGCAACATATAAAAATAAGCGTTTAGTTAGGAAGAAGAAAAGAATAATAATAATAATAACTAGATGTCATTCGTTTAAACGAATGATAGGACTTTCTGCAACATCTGCTTTATATAGTATATATATAGAAGATGACATAATAGATAATCTGTCCAAATTGCAACTTTCTATCTCCTCTATTTCTAAATAAAATAGCACAAATAGAACACATTCTGTGAATTTTAATAAAAGTCCGCCCATATCTTGCACATGTAGTTTACATACAAAATTTATACTATGTCATATGACATGAAAGAAAAATGAAAAGGTGTTCAAATGTAAGTTTCTAACTTTCATCACACATAGAATTTCATCACTCCAGCTCAGTTGTAACCTTGTTTAATTTTAGCCTCAGTAGGAAGAAGTATTGAATATTTGTATAGTGCTATATCCTTTCGACACCTGTAACGTAGTTAAACGTATTTAGCGATTTTGGCGTGTTTGGGCTTCCGTAGTTTTGCCATAAATTCCTGGAATTTCGAACTATGGTGATATTTTGAAAGGTAACATCCCAGCCTACAAACTGATGCAATGTGAGTATCGTTAGCATAACAATGCAGTTTTTAGATGGTCTAAAATGTGGGGCTGCGTGTGAATTTTTCAAGGCTTGCAAACTGCTCGCTAGCTACATAGTGTTGCAAATACGGATTTTTGTCTTGTGCCGTTGTACATGTATTAACTTCAATGCTTATTTTGGAAACAGTCAACATTCGACAAAAAAACAAAAACAAAATCAAGATATAGCCCATCAATTGCAATTTGATATTTTTTTTTTTTTTTTTTCGTTGCGCAAGTATTTAAGCTTGGTACCCCTGCGTGACCTTTTCCATATTTTTATGATGCATGATTATGAAATATCTTATTTTCCATGTAACTTTCTTATATGAAGTCCAATTTCAATAAACTTGGTACCGTTAGAAAGCTCTTAAAACATGCTACATTTTATACGCATACTGTATAAACCTATCTTCAGTCGTTTCTGAGATATTGACTGTTAAACCTCAAGAAAACAGCATATTATCAGTAAAATAAGCTTCATTTTATTTAGTTTTTTTTTTTTTTTGCTTATAACTTTGTATTGCGTAAACCAATTTTAATAAACTAAATATTTTTGGAAACGTCAATTATTCAGCTATAATTCTTATTCATACATATATTTACAAAAACCGATATTTATTGAGATAGAAAGAAGAAAAGAATAATAATAATAAACAAATGACGTCACGTGACGTCATATAACGTTTATTTTCACATAATTGTTAAGACACCCAGAGACCTACTAACTGACAAAATTTCACCTTTCTATCTCAAATAGGACAGTTTTTATAAGCATTTAAAAATTGACGTCTTTGGTTCGAATCTTGGATCCACCATAGATGCTTGGACTTTTCGAATTTTGAAAAACGGACACCGGTATACACAATAAGAACGTAATATACACATTCTGTGAAAATTTGATAAAAATCGGCCCATTAATAATGGCTCTGGACCGTGTACAAACTTTTGTAGTCAACTTCAAATGTGACGTCATATGACGTCATAGGCTTCTAAAAATCATTGAAATCGAAATTTCAGCGTCTGAATCATTTGTCATTAAATTTTCATTGCCCTTCGACAATTTCAACATATAGAAATACTCTTGTTAATATTAGAAATACATTATCATATAATGACGTCACGTGACGTCATATGACGTTTCTTTTCACAAAATGTTTAAGACTCCCAGATACCTATATACTGACCAAATATCACTTTTCTATCTGAAATAGGACCGATTTTATAAGCATTTAAAAATTTACGACCTTGGTTCGAATCTTGGATTCGCTATAGAACCATGGACTTTTCGAATTTTGAAAAACGGACACTGAGATGCACAACTAGAACTTAATATACACAATCTGTGAAAATTTGATGAAAATTGGTTCACAAACAATGGCTGTAGACCGCGTACAATCTTTTGTTGCATATTTCAAATGTGACGTCATATGACGTCAAAGGTATATGAAAATCATAGAAATCAAAATTTTAGCATTTGAAACATGTGTCATTAAATTTTCATTGCCCTTCGACGATTTCAACATATAGAAATATTCTTGTTAATATTAGAAATACATAATAATATAATGACGTCACGTGACGTCATATGACATTTATTTTCACAAAATGTTTAAAACATCTAGAGACCTATATACTGACTAAATATCAACTTTCTATCTTTAACAGGACAGATTTTATAAGCATTTAAAAATTTACGACCTTGGTTCGAATCTTGGATTCGCTATAGAACCATGGAATTTTCGAATTTGGAAAAACGGACACCGGGATGCACAACTAGAGCCTAACATACACATTCTGTGAAAATTTGATGAAAATCGGTCAAGAAATAATGGCTGTAGACCGCGTACAAACTTTTTCACCTGACGTCAAATCTGACGTTATATGACGTCATATGAATATGTAATACCTTGCATCCGAAAGCACATGGTTTGAAATATATGCCATAAAATTTTCATTGTTCTGAGTCAATGGCAACACCTCGAAATTAACACAAATATAAGAGGAAGAAAAAAAGAATAATAAGAAGAATAAGAATAATAAAAAACAGTACAAACCCAATAGGACTTTCTGCCAGTAGGCAGAAAGTCCTAACTAGACTCCTTTTGTTCTGAACAAAAGAAAGGGCTTTCTGCTAACTATGTCAAACCTGATCATACTTATTTACTTTTCTGACATACAACATCTTCAAATATTGAAGAAAATTCTTATTATAAGTATGCTTATGACGTCACATGACGTCAAATGACGTCACGACTCAAAATATTTTAAAAAATTCTGCAGAACTGCAAACTGTGTAAGTTTCAACTTTCTATCTCATTCTGAAGCTCTTTAATCCTAAAATGAAATTTTCGGTCCTATGTTCGAATCTTATTTAAGCCACAGAACTTCGGTCTTTCAGAATTTCGGTTAGCTGACAGGATATGCACACCTTAGTTTCAAGATGTACCATCTGTGAAAATTTGAAGAAAATCCGACCATAAATGGCCGTTTTAGAGCGTAAACACCATTTTTCACTATTTTTAGCTCTAACGTTACATGACGTCATAGGGTGCTGACGATGCTTTTGTTCAAAAGCGCATACTTTACTGTCATAACTCTGAAATTTTCATTATTCTGAACAACTGGCATCATGTCGAAATCATTGCCCTAAAATGAAAATTAAGAAGTATGCTTATGACGTCACATGACGTCATATGACGTCACGACTCAAAATTTATTTAGAAATT
>CM037777.1:35789969-35839969 GCA_021229015.1 Solen grandis | reverse complement strand
CTGTTACTGGTTTTATAGGATGAAATTGGGAAGATTTTTTTTTTTTTGGCAGGAGGTTTTTGTATTAAATCAATCAAACCTCTGTATGAAACAAATGATGCTCAGACGCTAATAGATATCGATTTTATTTTAGCAAATACCTCAAGTTATTCAAGGATCCACAAAAAAACAAAAAGCTTGTAGATGAATGCATATCTTCAGTCTTTTTTTTTTTTTTCTTTTTCTTTTTTTTTTTTTTGGTGAATTTTAGTAAAATGGTTACATTACAGCAAAAACTATTTGGTTTATTGACACACTTGAGGGACCTCCCAAGGTTTATACAATTTTGAGTCCAAGGTTAAGATTCTGTGGAGGAAACAAAAAAAAAGGGAATCTTTTAATACTGGGTTGTTGAAAAACATAGGAAGATAGGGATATATTTTTTTTCTCAGCAAACTGATGGTCGAGGATCCCAGTGTAGAAACAAGTGAGTTGCAAGTAGCAGGTGAATGACTGCGTTTTTTATTATGTAAAACATTTGAAGAAAGCTGGAGTTGATTATTAGCCATGGTATGCCCTCCAAATATTTGGCACCACCCTTTGTATTCCTAGATGTTAATAATCACTCCGGTCGCCATTTAGTTCATTGGGAATACTTGGAGCAGGCTGGAAGGAGAATTGGATTGTAGTCCTTTTGATATCGTGAACATCAGTGGCTTGCTGGGTTTAGTACATTGCCATCAATTAATGCTATGAAAATAATTTAAGGTGAAAAAAGTACTTTGTTATATAATTACCAGTATAAACATATATGGAGGGGGGTTTCTTGATACATGATGCAGAGCTATGATTTTTTTGTGAAACATATCTTTGTACAATATTTATGAAGGGTTTTTCGATTTTCATAGTGGTATTGATTCCATAATTGTCACTCTCATTTATCCTTTTTAGCTCACCTGAGCACAACGTGCTCATGGTGAGCTATTGTGATCGCCTTTTGTCCGTCGTCCGTCGTCCGTGCGTGCGTGCGTCCGTCCGTCCGTCGTCAACAATTTGCTTTAAACATCATCTCCTCATGAACCGCTGAAGGGATTTTGACCAAACTTCACAGGAATCATCCTTATGATGCCCTCTATCAAAGTTGTACAAATTATTCAGATTGGTTAAAAAAGTAGGTCACAGGAGCTAAAAATAGATTTTAAAAATGCAAACTTTGAAAATCTTCTTCTGCAAAACTGCAAGGCCTAGAGCTTAGATATTTGGTATGTAGCATCATCTATGGCATTACCAAGATTGTCAAATCATAGCCCTACGGTGATAAATGCCCCCGCACCAGGGGTCACTTGTTTTACATAGAGTTATATAGGAAAATCTTTAAAAATCTTCTTCTATGAATCCATTAGGCCTAGAGCTTAGATATTTGGTATGTAGCATCATCTAATGGTTCATTACCAAGATTGTTCAAATCATAGCCCTACGGTGATAAATGCCCCCGCACCAGGGGTCACTTGTTTTACATAGAGTTATATAGGAAAATTTTAAAAATCTTCTTCTATGAATCCATAGGCCTAGAGTTAGATATTTGGTATGAGCATCATCTTATGGTTCATTACCAAGATTGTCAAATCATGACCCTATGGTGATAAATGACCCCGCACCATGGGTCACTTGTTTTACATAGAGTTATATAGGAAAATCTTTAAAAATCTTCTTCTATGAATCCATTAGGCCTAGAGCTTAGATATTTGGTATGTAGCATCATCTTATGGTTCATTACCAAGATTGTTCAAATCATAGCCCTATGGTGATAAATGCCCCCGCACCAGGGGTCACTTGTTTAACATAGATTTATATAGGAAAAACTTTAAAAATCTTCTTCTATGAATCCATAAGGCCTAGAGATTAGATATTTGGTATGTAGCATCATCTTATGGTTCATTACCAAGATTGTACAAATCATAGCCCTACGGTGATAAATGACCCCACACCAGGGGTCACTTGTTTTACATAGAGTTATATAGGAAAATGTTTAAAAATCTTCTTCTATGAATCCATAAGGCCTAGAGATTAGATATTTGGTATGAAGCATCATCTTATGGTTCATTACCAAGATTGTACAAATCATGACCCTATGGTGATAAATGACCCCGCACCATGGGTCACTTGTTTTACATAGAGTTATATAGGAAAATCTTTAAAAATCTTCTTCTATGAATCCATTAGGCCTAGAGCTTAGATATTTGGTATGTAGCATCATCTTATGGTTCATTACCAAGATTGTTCAAATCATAGCCAAACGGTGATAAATGCCCCCGCAATAGGGGTCACTTGTTTTACATAGAGTTATATAGGAAAATCTTTAAAAATCTTCTTCTATGAATCCATAAGGCCTAGAGATTAGATATTTCATATGTAGCATCATCTAATGGTTCATTACCAAGATTGTTCAAATCATAGCCAAACGGTGATAAATGCCCCCGCAATAGGGGTCACTTGTTTTACATAGAGTTATATAGGAAAATCTTTAAAAATCTTCTTCTATGAATCCATAACTGGATTAGTATTTGGTAGCTCATTATCAAGATTTTCAAAATGGTGGCCCTTTGGAGATAAATGACCCCGCACTAAGTCTTCTCCTCTGAAACCATAAGGCCCAGTGCTTATATATTTGGTGTGTAGTATTGTCAGGGCTAAAATGTTTAAGATTGAGTTATATCAGAATTCTTGTCTGTTTAAAAACCTTGTAACCAGTTGTAGCAATGGTACTCAGGTGAGCGATCCAGGGCCATCATGGCCCTCTTGTTACAAAATTAATGCTTTGTAATTTTGACCTCAACCCTCATGATTAATGTCAGCAAAGTGAAAATCAATGAAAATGGAATTCACATTATATGTATTTTCCTAGACAATTGTAAGAATTGCAGACTGACAGTGCAAAAAGTGTATTAACCCTTTCCCTCATAGAGGACACCATGAAAAGACCTATGTGAACAGCATAAAACCAGATCAGCCTGTGAGTAACTTGCAGGCTGATCAGGTTTTATGCTGTTCGCTGCTCCTCAGTGGTCTGGAAATGAGGATTTTGTAATTAAATTTGGTAAGGTTTAACTGTGGTTTTCTGCAGATCAGGCTTTATGTGGTACCTACTGAGTGTGTCAAAATGAGTCTATATGAGGGAAAGGGTTAATGAAATTGATTATCTTGTTTGGAAGCAGAGACTTATCCAGTTTATAATATAGGAAGTATACATTTTGCCCTGCTCTGTATCCTGTTTTTTCAATGCAAATTTCAGTACATTTGTATTTAGATAATTAGGCTTATGAATAACACCTTGGAAGCTTTGCACATGGCCCTTCACCAGTAAAAGGCAGATCTCTCTGTAAGGGTTTTCAAGAGTTGTTGCCCCTAGTTACTACAGAATTTTGGCTTCATTATCTTACGAAGCACTACCAGCACACTGCACAGAACTGACTGCAGCATACCCCTCTTACTAAATATGTTTTTTGCCAGGAGTTATAACCCTTGAACTTAATTTATTTTTAAGATTTATGAGTCATTGAAGTGAAGAAGGGGCATTAATCACCTTCAATGAGATTTAGTTGTATGCTGTGCATAATTTGCTATATCTAGGTGTCTCTAAAGAGATATTTATCATTATTGAAAGATACAGTGACTCCTCCCTGTCTAGTTATCATATAATTATATAGACAGACAATTGTTGGCATCCAGTGATGGTGCACTAAGGTTTTTCCTGTAATTATTTCATGAATTTCTAGTTCCCAGGCGGTGTCTTACAATACATTTGCCAAAGGTACGATTTTGTAGGAGTTGGACAACATTGATTTTTTTTTTTTTTTACTTAAAAGTAATAGGGAACAATTAGATTCTAATTAAGTCCAGAAGGAAACATAAATACTATTTAGTTACAAATTAAATTTGGAGGAATTGGTAAACAAGGTTTTTATTAAAGGTTGAATATGATCACTTCTCATTAAGAAGGAATCTGATACCCTTCATATTGCAGCAGGATTTTTGCCTGGAGGATAATGACTACTGGATTCTGACAGATTTGTGACCTGTTTGTCCAATTTTCTTTCCTAATAGAGTCTCAGCCATATACCTTGTATATTCATGCAAAGGTTTGAATTGTGCTGCATTATGGGGAAACTTATTAAAAATCTGACCTGATTATTGTTCATTTTAAGTCTATGATTTATAAAATTTGATAGTAAATATGATTACAGTCAATAAAGATATTAATGGTTATAATAAAACATCATTGAACAATTTTACACACTTTAATCTGTGTTTAACCCTTTCCCTCATAGAGGACACCATGAAAAGACCTATGCGAACAGCATAAAACCAGATCAACCTGCGAGTAACTTGCAGGCTGATCAGGTTTTATGCTGTTCGCTGCTCCTCAGTGGTCTGGAAATGAGGATTTTGTAATTAAATTTGGTAAGGTTTAACTGTGGTTTTCTGCAGATCAGGCTTTATGTGGTACCTACTGAGTGCGTCAAAATGAGTCTATATGAGGGAAAGGGTTAAAATATTGAATTGGTGTCTTCCCACTTCAGTAATTTGGTGGTTAGGTCTGAGATGGGACTGAAGGTTCAGTGATCCAGTGGTGATATATGTGATTACAGATCTGAAGGTTTTGGGTTAGAATCCTTTTGTTTTGGGTTAAAATTGGGGACAAGAAACCAGGCACAAAGTACTGGTCCAACCCAGGAATCATCGAGAGGGAGTATTGTGAGAGCTTGTTTCCCAATCAATGTGTAAATAAAAGATGAGAATATGGGTTATGATTTTTTTTCCTTCTTTAATTCTTGTCTGTTCTGTACAAAAAATCAGTATCATGGGAGAAAGCACACTTGAAAAGATAATGCACTGCTGTGGAACACTCGTGCTGTAAGCTGTTCAATATGGATTAGGCAACTTGATGCAAGTTAAAGGAAATTTTCATCTGCTTCAAACCTTTTCCCAGCATGCTCCTTGCGAGCTACATCCTTGTGCTAATGTGAGGTGATCATGTTTTTTAAAGAAAAAAAGAGATACCCTGTAGTCACGGTGATAATGGAGCCAGGAATAGCAGCTCTGCTTAGGTTTGTATAGACTCAAGGCATATCTTTTGTGTTTCATTTATCTACAGGTATGCCAGCGGAAAAAATATGAGGGGAAGTTTGACATTTGGCATCAATATTTAGAACCTAGCTTGGATCTTACCACATGAAATCTGAAAAATTGTTAATATCTGATATTTAACAAAAAAATATTTTTTTTTTATTGATTTTTTGAGATAATGTTGAGGCATGCAAAGTCTTAAAATTATACTAGGCAGAAAAAAAACTTTGAAAAAAAAAAAAAATAAAAGGAGGGGGTGTAAGGGTCAAAGGGTGTTTTTATAGAACTAGAGCTCATAGAACTTTCCTATCTTTTGCATAGATATAATTGGCATGTTTCCAGTGGCTTCGTTGGCAGATAACTTGGAGAGATATTCATTCTTTTGGAAGCAGAATGTAGGTACAAGTGAATATAGGGGAACAGTTAGAAATGTCTGAAGGTCATCTCCCTCTGGGTGTGTGTTTGTCGAGGGCAGTTTGTTAGCCTGTAGTGTTATCTATACTTAAAGTAAAGGTTGTTACGAATGAAATGAAGTTTGCAAGCAGATAAGGTTTTACCTGTGTATGCTGCCATACCCTTTTATCCTTCATATCTGTTGCAGTATTTAATGCCATGTGAAACGATGGAAAGGCCTGGTCACATTAAAAACATATTTCAGTCTGAACAAGTTTTACTGTGTTAGACTCTCAGAGATTTGTTGGGTTGAAAAATCAACTGAATGTAGGCATTGTCCCAAAATTTTCAGCCATCATCCAAATTTTTTAAATAATTATTGTAACTTTATAAGATATGCAACAAGCCTGCTTATATAAAATGAATTCAAAACATTGCAAGCCACAGGCTTATGGGCTTGTTTTAATTTGGACCAATATCTAAAGTGAGGTACACAATACAGGCAAATTATGTTTGAAACTGGTCAGGTCATTTTCCTGAAACGCCATTAGCATAGGGCATTGGGAATGCCTGTCAAGCAGATTATATGTTAGTAATTTTATGAATACCTTCAATATGTCATATCTTGGAGTGATAATATAAGCTAACATATCTTAAAAATATAGAATTGAAAACTTGATGCTGCCAATATTGTGTGAGACCTGAAGCGTTGTGGACTGGACGTAGTTTCGTCAACAATCTGTTAACTGCTTCAACATGCTTCAGTCTATAGGCTATAGACCATACTGAAAATTGGCATGAAATCCACTGGGAACTATCTCGTTCCATTTAATCTCCTGTAAAAGAATCAACTAAACAGGAAGAAATCAATATGTATGTTAAACATAGTTCAATTGGTTTCTAGAATCTAATCCTTTCAGAAGTTTGCCTAATAGGTCCTTTGTAATATAAATATACCTTTCTGCTAGCCAGGAGGAAAAAAAAATTGAGTGCTCAGTCTTTTCTCTTCTCAGCGTTAGTTTGTGCAGGAAACTACTTGTATGTGCAAATATCAAAGCATGCAAGCTGCATAAAAATGGCGGGAACAAAAAAAGTATTTCCCATGATCCATTATGTGGATTGTATTTTACAATATGTAATCCTGGCTGTTTATTACAAAGTGAGACTGGTGTAATTAGCATAGATAAATGAAAGATGAAATACACACCATGCAGGGGATAATGGCATAGATTAGTTTTGTATGTTGATACATCACAAGGCTTACATTGTTTGCAAGGAGAGCTCAGATTTTCTGTGGATGAGGAATTGATTTTTTTTTAGTTCCTGAGAGAGGAAACAGTTGCTATGTGACTGTAGACCAACGTACCACCATAAGTATAAATCAAGATCGTTTAGAAGCACATCAACACAGTCAATGTCAGTCTGTATTTCTCCCCCTCCCAAGGGATTGCTCTTTTCCAGGAAAATGATGGCTGCAATTAATCATGTCAGTCATAAATGTGCCAGAATCATGCAAAAATATTTCTAACATCTTCGTTCTTAGTGGGCATGCATATAAGATGTAAGTTTCTTGAATGAATAATTTAAATTCTTCACAATTGAATTGAAAAAAAAAACCCACACACAACAAACAGTTCCATCTGGAATATTCTGTATGAGTATGAAAGCCAACAAAATCTCAAGTGTTATTAATGAGTTATATCCCCTCAGCTAGGAGTCCTTGATAAATAAATCCCAGAGAAGTAAATCCTAGGATCCTTCTATTATAGCATGGATTGTGGTTTTAAAATTTTTCCCCTGTCAGGTAATATGATAAAAGATTAGTATTTTCTATAACAGTCAGTTGATGTAAAAATAATGAAATTATTTTCTTGTCAGTTGTTCAGAATAAATTGAATGAGGGTATTTGTCCAGTTGGGATGATGGAAAAAGTCCAAATAGGATGTTTGTCATTTGTTCAAAGTTGAATGTTTGTTGATTGTCCCAACTTGGATGCAGGTCAGATGTCCAAAGTGGGCTATGGGTTATTGAGGGATACAGTTGATTTGCAAAGGTTTCTATTGCACATCTGCCGGATTCATTCATGAAGTAGTAAAAATCATACAATTGTTAAATGTCACAATATTGGAAATGTAAAGATCTGACATTAAGATGCTCAAATGTCAGTTATATCAAAGAGACTTACTGAGAGTTGAGTCAGAAAAGGGATACTAGGTAATTGCTTGTTTCTTGGCTTTGGTTCAGAATGTATTTTTTTCTAACAAGAAATCTTCACTTACATCTAAAGAGTTATATCCTTCTTAGTGGCCATCTTTGAGGGGCTGCTCTAGCTTTTATTTTCATAATGGAGAAAAATTGCAAGCTTGCAATAATTTCCAATGGGATGTGTTACCTGTAACAGGATATAAATGTTACTTTTTATCTACAGGCAAAGAAATGAAACTTCTTAAATGTCAGTAGATTCTCTTTCAAACATTCTATATATAGTTTACAGGACTTGGAACTTATTAAGAATATGGCTTTTGTCAATTTTTTTAAAGACACAATTTAAAAAGAAGCTGCTAGTAATAGATATATAGATATTTTAAAAAAAAATGTATTTTAAATAATCTTTTTCGTCTCTTTTCAGGAAAGAAACGCTGAAAGTGCTATTGAAGCATTAAAAGAATATGAACCTGAAATAGCCAAAGTATACCGCAAGAACCACAGGGGTGTACAGAGGATCAGGGCTAGCCTTTTGGTGCCCGGTGATGTTGTTGAGGTCTCAGGTATGAGTCTTGGCCCTCTTGTTGCTATGACAACACTTAGAGGCTTCTCAAAGATATCAGTGCTACTTTGATTATATCAAATTGAAGTGGTAGCCTTTATGGATTTGCTAATGGCTCAGCCATTGTTCTCTGACCCTGCCTTTTATGG
This sequence comes from Solen grandis, assembly GCA_021229015.1. Classification (NCBI taxonomy): domain Eukaryota; kingdom Metazoa; phylum Mollusca; class Bivalvia; order Adapedonta; family Solenidae; genus Solen; species Solen grandis. The sequence goes on along the minus strand of CM037777.1, from coordinate 35,831,554 downwards.
TCAGTGATATATGCTTTATAACATGTTAATAAGCAAATATATAGCATATTACTTGACCATTGGCACAGATTTTGAAGGAATATTATTGTTTTTTTAAATATAAAGTGATTTGGAAATTTTTTATGGCTGAAATTATCATTTAGAATTAAAATTTGGGGAAAGTTTATAATGAAGTTTGGTTTACGGATTTGATTCAGATTTCGTCAAAAGGGCATATTAAATCATTGCTGAGGAGGAAAAATTTGCTTACTTTTACAACATTATTTTAGATGTGGAAAGAAATAATGATCTATAGAACAGCAGTTTCTTATTGTAAAAAGTTCTTAAAATAATGAGTTATGGGCTGACCATAAGTACCCAAGTTGATGAAATAAGATGAAAATTACACATTTTAAAACCTTTCTCAGATCTTTAAAACTAGAGGTATATGTTCTTGTACACTGACATTAAAACTCTGTGTCTGCAGTTGGTGACAAGGTACCTGCTGACATCCGTATCAACCATATCTACTCAACGACCCTTCGTGTTGACCAGTCCATCTTGACAGGAGAGTCCGTGAGCGTTCTGAAGCATGCTGACCCCATCCCGGATCCAAGGGCCGTCAACCAGGACAAGAAAAACATCCTCTTCTCTGTAAGCAACAAAGAACCTGTCTGATAGCTTGAGAAAAAAAAAATCTCTCAATTTTTGCAGTTTTCTATAAACATTTTTTCTTCAGTTTAGAAAATAATTTTTTGCAGTTTGTACTACTCATTATTGGAGCTCCTGGTTTGGACCAGTACTTTTGCATCTTGGATCTTGTATACTACCACTAGAAAGTCTGATTAAACTGGAAGCAATCAACATGATGCCAAAACAGGCATATTTCTGCCCCATATGTTTGTCAAAGGTTGTTGAAACAAAAATAACTATAGAAATTAAGGCTCATGCGTATTTGTTTCTCAGAGCTTTGTGCAACTTTTCATTGGTTAATCCAATATGCATATTCATTTTAAGGCAGTTAGGCATCTTGTTAATTCTTGAACCTAGCACATTTTACATTGATACTTTTATATTGTAAAGTCATAGATAAATAGCCAAACATTGATAAGCATTGATTGGCCTTGGCATGACTTACAGGCTGACATAAGTTTATATTGAGTGAATCTTGTCAACATCTACCTGTACTAAGTTGAAACTTTTTAGCTCGACTATTTGAAGAATATGAGAGCTATTGTAGTTGCCCTGGTGTTGGCGTTGGCGTTGCAGCTTTTGATTAAAGTTTAAAGCGTGCAAGCTACTATCTAGTTTGTATCTCAATAACCATTCATGGTATTGACTTGAAAGTTTATGAATATTTGGGGAGAAATTTTGATTAAAGTTTTGCATGCAAGAAATCATAAATATCCAGGCTGGGTTTTTTAAACATCTTTAATATTTTGGGGTTTCATGGTGATAACTCTTGGAAAAACTATTGCCCCTTTTTAACTTAGAAATTTTGGTTAAAGTTTTGCATCCAAGGTACTTTCATGCTAATATCTCAGTATCCAAGCATGGGATTGATTTGAAACATCTTTTATATGTTTAGGAGTATCATACTTTCATGGTAGATAACTCTTGATGGAATATGTTACAAATTATTGCCCTTTTTATACGCCCGAAGGGCTGTATTATGTTATGCCGCTGGTCGTCCGTCCGTCTGTCCGTCCGTCCGTCTGTCCGTCCGTCCGTCTGTCCGTCCGTCTGTCCGTCCGTCCGTTAGCAATTTCGTGTCCGCTCTGTATCTTTTGAACCACTTAATATAAATGAAAACTATTTGGCAGAAGTATCACCCAGAGTGAGAGGATGTGCAGAACATAGGTTTCAGATGGCTAGGTTCAAGGTCAAGGTCACAATTCAAGGTCAAATATCTTAACTGGTGCAAAATTAGTATTTTTGTGTCCGCTCTGTATCTTTTGACCTGCTGGATGTAAATGGAAACTATTTGGCAGAAGTATCACCCACAGTAAGAGGATGTGCAGAACATAGGTTTCAGATGGCTAGGTTCAAGGTCAAGGTCACAATTCAAGGTCAAATATCTTAACTGGAGCAAAGTAAGTATATTTGTGTCCGCTCTGTATCTTTTGACCCGCTGGATGTAAATGGAAACTATTTGGCAGAAGTATCACCCACAGTAAGAGGATGTGCAGAACATAGGTTTCAGATGGCTAGGTTCAAGGTCAAGGTCACAATTCAAGGTCAAATATCTTAACTGGTGCAAAATTAGTATTTTTGTGTCCGCTCTGTATCTTTTGACCTGCTGGATGTAAATGGAAACTATTTGGCAGAATGTTTAAGGTCAAATATCTTAACTGGTGCTAAGTTAGTATTTTTGTTTGTGTCCGCTTCAAACAGATCATGACAGGTCCAACCACAGATAATAACTCCACAATTGACCTCATATTCACCAACATTGAAGACTGTATATGTGGAACCAAAGAAGCATATTACACTGACCATAAACTATGTTGGGTTAGCTGGTAATGAGGTAACTCTTGATTAAAGCACTATTCACATAATAAGAAACATGAAAAACCTATTTGTAGCCACTGTTATAATAAAGCCCTTGAAGATTAACATTGCCAATCCTTCTTGTTGAAATAATACTTTATATATACATGTTTGTGCTTATCCTTTTTGTCTTAGGATATTCCCTGACAATACATACCTTCGGGCGTATATTGCCCCGCTGTCAGCGGAGCTCTTGTTAACTTAGATTTTTTGGTTAAACTTTTGCATGCAAGTTACTTTCATGCTAATATCTCAGTATCCAGGCATGCGATTGATTTTAAACATCTTTTATATGTTTAGAAGTATCATACTATCAAGATAGGTAACTTTTGATGGAATATATTACAAGTTATGGCCCCTTTTTTTTTACTTAGACATTTTGGTTAAAGATTTGCATGCAAGGTACTTTCATGCTTATATCTCAGAGTCCAGGCATGGGATTGATTGATACATCTTTAATATGTTTAGGGGTACATACTATAAAGGAAGATAACACTTGATGGAATATATTAAAAATTATGACCCCCTTTTAACTTAGAATTTTGGTTAAATTTTTGCATTCAAGCTACTATCATTGACTAGAAAGTTAAGGAGTGTCTTCAGGGGCATCAGAAAACTAAGGAGGATAACTTTTGGACTGAATTTTATGCAAATTATGGCCCTTTTCTAACTTGGATTTTTGGTTAAAGTTTTGCATGCACAGTGTTACTGTGCTTATGTCTCAGTAACTAGGCATGGGATTGAATTTAGACATAAAACTATTAAGGGGTATCAGATTATCAAGGTATATCATTTTTTACTATTATTATGTACAGGGTATGTGAAGGGCAAGAATTGAAATAGATTTCATTTGATTTACCAACAAGCATTTTGAATAGTCGAGCGTGCTGTCCTCTGACAGCTCTTGTTTTTTGTTGAACCCAAGGATTGAATCAGGATTTTTTTAGAGAAATTTGGCTGTCGTTGCATTGATCATTTTCTCTGATGGCTCTAGTAATTTCAGATAGATTTATACAGATAGATTTTGATAATGTCCTGAAGTTGTTAATATGGCATGATTTTGTCAAGATATATTCCGTGAATGAGCTTGCAAAATAGTTTTCTTTGGGAGTCAGTGTTAGTACATTGCCATGTATACATTTCAGGGTACCAACATTGCTTCTGGTAAGGCCAGAGGATTTGTTATTGGAACCGGAGTGAGCACTGAAATTGGTGAGTACAGATTGACTGTTAAGTCCTTTTACAATAGGCCTGGCCATTTTGTACCATGTTTGACCTCTTCTTTTTTTTTCATCCCTCTGTGGCTCTACGGTGGTTCTACCCAGATGCCTTAGTGCATTTGAGGTCTTCCTACACCTTAAATAAGCTGGATGTCGCTATATGACTGAAAATGAAATACTGTCGCAGCGATGGTAAACTAAAAAAATCAATCAATCATCCCTTTGTTGAATCTTATATTATAGACACATGCTCTGAGGTCAGTTATTGTCACCCTCATATATGATGAAATATTACCTATATTTATCAGAATACAGTTTTAGTGACAGATATATCAACATACATAGATACTTGTCCATTCTCTACATAATGATTTAGAAACTGGTGCTTTTTAATGGAGAATCATTTAAAGTTTTACAAAAATGATAATTGCCATTTTATTCTTTAAAAAAATGTCACTGTTGCATGTTAAAAAATTTGACCAAAAGGGAATTTTATTATATTTACCTTGGTTAAATTCCAGTTTGAAAACAGTCTAAAAATAAAGCATATTTTTGGCATATTCCTAAAAAAATATTGGCAGGATTACTAGCTACATTCCTGCTTTTTGCAATAAAAATACATTCTTAGCTCAGGTCTGGTCTTCCCCTAAATGCAACATGGTGAATTTATTTTTTGTACCAGATAAACTATTAAACTAATAACAGATGGTATTAATTACAACATCAGATGTTTTATCTGGCAAGAAAAAAAAACACACTCTTTGGCATCCATCAATTCATTCCTTTCCACAACATCTGATGATAGTTTACATTTAAGTATGGTAAGCAGGAAATTGATCAAACTTAAAAATACAAGTAAATGTTTATGTAATCAAGTAGGTATTGTAGGGTTTAGTCTAGGAATAGGGCTATGATGCAATAGAGGCTGCCGTATACCTAAAAACGATAGAAAAGTTTGCTTATGTTTTACAAGAGGACCATATGCTTTATATTTGTAGGTCTTCAGCTTGTATACACAATGCAGGGTCTGCTAGCTTACCTGCATCTGTATTCTTAGCTTTAGCATGAAAAGAAACCATTCTTGATTCTTGTTCATAACATTTTGTCTTCTTCCCAGACAGATTTATGTTCTGGAAATATAAAAATGCGTTTCTTCATGCTCAAGAAGTTTATACACAGTTGAGTTTCAGGTGAAAATAGATTGCAGACGGGCTCAACTGGCAGGCTGATTTTATTTAGAAAATTTGAAAGGTTCACGCAAACTTCGATAACAGGATTTAGATATTCAGATGAGAACAGATACTAGGGCATGATTAGAGTCTTGGTTTTGGAGATTCAGTTTTCTGGTATCATAGATTTTCTGTTCATTCAGATGATTCATCATTTATTTTGCAACCTGGTTTGGTTTTGTAGGAACTGGGAGAGAGGGCAAGGAGAGAATTGACACAACACCTTGGGGTCCTTTGATTCTGTTGTAATTTCTTTGGAAATGGTGTAGGAAAGAGAATATTTCAGAATTTCTGTGCGAAATATTTTGACAAGGTTGTTTGCTTTAAAGAAGAAAAGTTCTTTTGAAATTTGTGAGAATTATTTGACACGATGGTACCAGTAAAGATGATTGTATTCCCTTCACACCTGTTGTATACTTACAGTCACACATGTAAAATGAAATGCAATTAGCCAAAGGTAAAGACTATTTTTATAGCTAGGTTGTGTAAGACTTGCAAGTTTATTATCCTAAGTGAACCATACCTCCGAATATACTGGCATCACCAGAAATGTTTACTTTAGTCTGAGAAAGATAAGATGAATCTCATCCAAGAAAGTAACATAAAAGTCACTGGCAAGTCCTTTAAAGGGAACAGTTTCAGTGTTCCAGAGCAGATGTTCTGCATTGTTTGATGCAAATTATTTATCTGTGGAGGCATTGAGGGTAGATGTGTATTTATACAGCTGGTTAGTTGGGATTGGAGGCCAAAGAAGACAGACATATGGCTGTGAAATATGGGGTTTTCGATATTAGTAGTTTTCAAGCTGTTGTGTTTTGGTTTCATCTGCAAGTAGTTAGATTTTTTTTTTCTGAAAGCCTTTGGCATTGGAGCTTTTATAGTTTGTTTTTAGGATTTTTTTGTTGTGTACGTAATTTAGTATGTTTACAGAATGTGTCTTGTTGTGACCACATGTTATTTTATAACCCCAGTTGGTTTGAATCTGGATGATGTCGTTTAGAGTGTTTGGTAGAGATTTTTATGTACATTCCAAGGTTATATATTAAGTACAGTAATATATTGGATTTTTTATATACATATTGTTTTTTACATTAATTTTTTCCTTGCTTTTGATAAATACAACACTTCAGTTGAATTAATTTTATCTTATTGTGTTTATTCAGTAAGGATGAGTTGAAAGTTCACCTTACATGCAGTAGTGTTTGGTGGGTGGAGTTCAAAGTATGCTGACAATTTCTGAAAGAGTCACTACATACATCAATTTTTCCTCTGACTGACAGTAGCTAGAAATGACCTCCAGTTTGGTAATGGGCCATAAAATAGCTAACAAAGATAAATTCCTAAGCCTTAGTACTGGGTCATAGCAGAGATTCCCAACCGACATCTCCGCTGAACAGTCCTGTGTTTGCATGAAGCTTTTCACATCATGGAGAGGGGAGAACAAGTAACATGCATGCAAAAACTGCAAGTCAAGGTGATTGTAGAGGATTGTTACCTGGTCGTACCATATGAAGGAAGGAGAGCTGCAGCTTTCAACAGTGGGGGGAGTCTGTCGGAAGCGAGGTTTGGTGTAGGTACATGGGGAGCCTTCTCTACCTTCAGGTGGGAGAATCCATATTTCGAGGCTGGGTAGAGGAAGTGTAAAACAAGCACTGTAGTAGCATTCATTCTGTTGAGGAAATGTAATATCATCATGCTTATAGTGTGATGCATGGAAAAAAAAAATTTTAAAATGACAAGGCGATCGTATCAAAAGACCTGTATCAGTATTATCTATGTATAACACTTGCAGTCAAGATTAAGGAGCTAGAGTCTAAAATAGAAGTATAGGACCAAATTGTGGACAGGAAAAAATTAGAAAAGAAAAGAAAAAGCCAGCGAAAACACATTGATTTCGGCATTTGCCAGATTTATAATGAAATTCACTTTATGAAGTAGATGTTCAGGAGTTGGTCTGGATCTTTCGGCCTTTCTCTCCGGTTGGGGTGGGGGTAACAATTAAGTACTTGCTCTTATGTTTCCTTAACTTGATCTCAAGATTCAGTAATTCTGATCTCAGTGTGATACTGAGATAGACCTGAGTGAGATACAATCCACTGGCAGCCCTACGGTCCCAAAAAACCTGACTTACTGCCACTGGTTCTGCACAGTGTTGCTTGATTAGTGTGGGGTTTAATCTTGTGAATGGTGTTAACAAGGTCCCTTCATAGTCTCCCCCAGGATATTTTCCTTTCACTTCTGTTTTTTTTAATTTGTCAGTTGCTGAGGAAGAAAAGAAATAAATGTTTCAGTTAAGCCGTTTTTTCTAGATTTTTGTTGTCTTTAGGCAATGGTTAACCAAATTACCTTTGGAAGGAATTTCAATACAAATCAGTTGTAAAATAAAACAAACAAGCAAGAATAAAAACAGTCAAAGTTTTATGTAAAATTTCATGTTTGGGTGTGAAACGTCTGAAGCCATAAATTACGGATCAGATTCACTGTTGCTCTTGTTAATTAAATTTATGGGATTTTCAGTTCAATAAAACAATGTTTGCAGTATATCTTGTTTTATCAGGGCTATACATTTAATGATCAGAGATTGTTTTCTTGTAGAATTGTTTTGTTTTCTCCTAATTTGATTAAATTCCTGGAATTTATTGTGCATCATTGTGCAGGAACACACACAGAGCATTTAATCATGTTAACAAGTTGAAATGCATATCGGACCCTTTTGTCTGATGATCGGCAAGGAGCCATCTTTTGGTAATAAAAGGACTGTTTTCTACCGGGGGGGGGGGACCTTTTTTCTTTTTTTTCTTCTTTTTTTCAGAAAACTGCAAGAATTTATCGAAAGTTACAGAACGGTAGCTGATAAAGATGGAAAAAAAAAAGCACAGCATTTGTATATTCAGTTAGTGGGAATTTTAAAAGCTTTGATTTTGGGACTGCAACAGGATCAGGTTTACTGATAAGGGAGATAAAATGTATGACTTTACTCCTAGTTAACGCAGTTCTGTACTGAGAAGCAGGTAGATGGTTTTACATAGTATATCTCAGTTCATTGGCAACCAAACAAACAAAGATTTCAGAATATTATTACTAAAACCGTCATGTGTCCCAGAACAGATTTGATTTGTTTACATAAATATTATTTTTTTTAGCAGTATTTTAACAATGGCAATTTTCATAAATGAAAGGCTCTGTCGACCAGTGTTGTATACATGACATCATACTCAAAGGTCATGAGTTTGAGCCCTTAAAAGCAGTAATATTTCATGACCTCTTTAGATGGACAGTACTAGTCCATTCCAGGAGCTGTTGAGGATTAGATTTTGTTGTAAGAACTTAATATTCCTATCAAAGTGAAAAAAAAAAATTAGACAGAATATCAGAAGAAAAAAAAATGTAATTTGAAAAGGCAGATACAACTGAAAGAAATTCCCACTGTGAACTGATTTCACAGTGAACAGTCTATAACTTAATCAGCTTGCACATGGTTTTCCCCTGATAGTTATTATACAATAAAAGGTATAAATTAGCTTGAGTGTGGCCCAGCAGACTCCATCATTCCATGATCTTTCTCAGTACTTTCATACATTTGTTATCACACCCCCACTCTGTAAGAAGAAAAAAACCCCAAGTCAGTTGATATGCTTAGGGCATGATTTATTTCAGGTACATCTGTTAGTTTCACTGTTTTATTAGACTGGACGATAATCCAGGCAATTTATCTCTTGGAGGTAATGTATGTTATGCCACTGTATCAAGTCTGCTGGGGGAAGCAAGGCAAGGTCATTGTGAAACTATCTGTAGCAGTGTACAGTACAGACCAAGCGGGGTGCTGTCTTGCCTCTGGTTTCTCGTGGGAATGGGTTAATTTTTACTTCAAGTCAACTTTAATAAATATTGATGTAACAAAAGTTTGATTTTGTAGATCATACTTGAAAACTTCCTGACATATTAATTTGAGAAAATGAGGAGTTACATTTAAACACACTCAGAATCTGGTGTGTTTTATTTATTACACACTTGAAAATATGTTCCGTGCAAAAAAAATTGTTTTTATAAACACACTCAAAATTTTGCATATTTCATTTCTCTCTTAACAATTTTTACATTGCTAAAAAATTGATTCAATAGAATGGGTGACAACTGACAAAGAAACATGAGTTTGTGTGCTTAATTATGATTTATTACTTTATCCCTCAGCAGTGCGATCAACTGCAATCAATGATTCTTGTAAATTTGAATTGTTATAATTGGGGCATCATTGATTTTAGGTAAGAAAATACAGAAAACATTTATTTTAAGTAAAAAAAGGAAGGAAACTGAAAGAATAAGAGATACAAAATAAAGACTTTTTTTTAATGGGGGTAGGTTGGGGATAGGGCATAAAAGAAAATCACATGAAATCAAATGATGACATAAGACAAGACATCTGGCACTCCTCATGATATTTTGGGGAAAAAGGCTGAAATTCCGTATGATCCATGGAGGGAGAAAATAGCAGAACTCCTGTGGCGTGTACTGTAGTTCTGATTAAGCCTCACCTGTTTCTAGTGCTGCCAGAGTTTGTTCACCTCGTCTGCATGCAGAGCTGCCATGCCATGTGTTCTTGTGGATCAGAATAGCTGACTGCCAGTACTCTCGGGTACTTTCGGTACTTTCGTCATTACCTGCGATATTTAGTTGGTCGCTATGACGTCAGCTATAGCCAAGTATCCTTAGAAACAAAGTGTGTTAAGATAATTGTACAAATAAATAGATAATCTTTTTCCCCCTCTTCAATCTTCGAGTGTATTCCACAGTAATGCCATGAGGGAAACGGATGTATGGTTTCCCTTTCTTGTGGTAGGTGTAAATGAAGGTTACATGCTGTTGCTTTGTCATGCTGGCTCACTTTACAGTTCAGGGTCTCAGGATTGACAAAACGGCAGCAGTTTCATCTTGACTGGTTTGCAATGTTTGATAACTAATTAGTAGCAGGCAGTTTGCTGGAGGTCTCGTAATGTACAAACGTTTCTCCTAACTATCTGGCTGGTGCATATTAGGAGGCAAATGATGTATCAAATTGGGTATCACAGGTAATGGAACGTGATTTTATTGATCCTGAGGATATGTTGAATAGATTAAACAGTAGTACCGTATGTGCAAGTGTTGTGTAACTAGTTACAATCCAATTATCGAAGAAGGTTAATTCATATTTATTAACCGGGATAGACCAATTACCTTATATGAATATCTGCTGCAAACAAAGCAAAACCAATAAGTAAAAAGATAAGGAAGATGATATAGAGGAAAGAATAAATTGTTGATTGACAATATTGAACAAAATAAAGTGTAAATATGTATGCATGTAATGTAAGTTTGTTTTAATTTATATGAATCTTGTATATTCAAGCAAAAAACAGAATAAGTAGTCTCTGAGAAAGCTGTATTGAATAGAGGTAATAATGGTGATTTAATGATGATAGTTTTTGTAGTTGTTCCACTGAATCATTTTTTTTCCTACTTCTGTTGCCATTAGAGACCTGGGAGTCTAGTACAAAGTACTGCCACATGTTCCTTTTAGCCCAAGTGTTCTGTACCTGGTACTGTCAGCTATCTGTTGGTGTGAATTAGTGATGGAACTCTTCAGAAACAGTTGAACTTTCCTTTTAGGGTGTTAGACTCAGTTTTGTTGGAGTTGTGGTTATTTCTGTCACTTTCTCCTTCTCTGCTTGGTTTTTGCTTCTGTTCAGACCATTTAGAGAAATCATTACAGAAATCATACAGACTTTGGTGCTATTTTGTTTGAAATGACCTGTCTAGTGATATCTCATATATAGCTTAAATATACATAGGTAAAAGTTTACAGGAATTTCCATTAACTCAGGATTTTCAGATTGCCAAATGACTACTTATTCTATAAAAACTAAATATAAAATTGCTAAAATCAGGATTTTCAGGTTTTTAAATTTCCAACTTTTACCCATGAATATAGATTTAGGTTTTAAACTGCTTTCTGCAGATCAATATCAATAGAGAACTGGTATAAACAGTGTTATCAGTCGTTAATTGGGAATTATGGGAAGGTTAACTGGCTCTCTGTGTCTGTATCTGGTATCGTCAGTCATCTCTGCAACAGAATCTTCAAGATCAGTAAGCCTATCTATAAGATCTTGTGATTTTAAAGCTGCAGGCCATCTTGTTTAACAGTCATGTTGGTTCAGAATCCTTCCTAATGCAGACAGATTTCTACCTAGTTGATTAATAAGATTTCAGAATACGGTAAGCATTACTTGTAGCTCTCTGCCTATTACTTTGTAGTCTCTTTTTTTTCCTACCAGGTTGACTTACCATTTTATTCTGTGCCAGGTTAATTAAAAGCAATTTGAAAGCCAGATCAGAGTAAAACTGGATTACAGTTTTAACAGTCTCTGTGCTATGGACCCATCTAAAATTATGTTAAGTAAAAAACTGTTTAAAGAAAAAAACCTGATCTGGCTATGACAGGCAAACATTTCATGAAATATCCAAAACTGAGATTTTCTTGAACTCTGATTTTTGAAAATCTTGAACTCTGTTATTTATTGACATAGGGAAAAGAAAATCTGCATATTTCTTTTCTTTACATGTTTACAAAAAGAATGGTTGTGAATTTCTTCCAACATTTCTTAATTGTGGTTGGAGACGATGGCAATCTATTGACTGTCAAGGCCTGTCTTGGCCCCCTGTCACTGAGCAATGATGTTTTGTGTTTTCCTGCATTATTGAGTGGACCTTGCCTCAGGGTGAAGAATTCCTTTCCACCCCATACACCTATATATGGTATGTTACGGGATTCCTCCGTGTCTGAGAAATGGGCAGAATGTGCTAGACTGATGGCTGCCTTGGTACTGCTGCTAGTCACGATGTATGCTTTGACAGGGTTGTCACAGGCGTTAATGTAGTCGACATATTTGCCTCTGAGAACGTTGGGATTTCTGATTAATAATCTCTCTAACCTTGACAGCAGCTCTTCAAGGTCAAGATTCTCCCAGTGGGACGTTTTATCACTAGTTAATAGGTGCTGGCAATTTATTGCAGATGTTCTGTTTAGGAGGGGAAGGAAGGCCATAGTATTTTTTGTCAATTTCATTATTAAGAAAATCAATGACATAGCAGATTTTGCTCATAGACCTAAAACTCAATGCTGTTATTACGTGTGTTTAGGAGAAATGTTTTTAATCAATGTGATTTGTCACTTTGTTTACTCATTAATTTTAATGCTGTAGCAGAGAGATTTCTTTTTATCCTGATTTTGTGAAAGTTACTGCATTTGAAATCTGTTTGTAATGTTGGTATACAAAATGCTGACTTTAGCACATTTTTTCTTCCCCTTCTTTTCTTTTTTTTTCTCAGTTTTTCCAATTATGTAAACTGTAATAACAATAGTGTAAAATAATTGCCTGACTCTTATTTGTATCTCGTTTATTCAAACATTTAGATTTGTATAAAGTTTATTTAAAACACATAGATTGTGTAAATTATCCTGAAGTGCCAGTATTACTTCTTGCGCTGGGATGATAAGGTACTGACAGTATGTTTATTTCATGGGAAACAAAAAGTCAGCGCCACTTGTGGTGATAAATTTGCTTCTCTGGAAACATTCATTGGCATAATACATGATATCCTTCACTGTTCAGGTAAGAAATGAAAATAAAGAAGAAGAAAACCCACTTGTTCCTGCCATAGGAATAAACATGCCTATAGTATGAAAAAACAGACGGTACTCGGCATTTGACTGGTGGTATATAGAGCAATAGTTAAATAACAGGCTGCAGTACAAGGATGCATGAACCATCATTATATATATGTAATTATCAACTCATTAAGTCTGCTGTATCCATCCATTAGGGAATGCATTGCAGGGAAATGACCCGTCTTTCATTAGTTACTGTTGTCTGCCACATGCAGATGGTTGCCGTGGTAATCACACATCAGGATTTTTCCATGTCAGCTTCTTCTAACAAAAATGCAGTTTTGTTTTTATTCAACTTCTTCCCTAAATAGGGCATACTTGTCCAGTCTCATTTCCTGTGATTTGACTTGTGTCTTTCTATGTCTTTGTTTAGTAGGCCTTGATTAATTTTTGTAGAAAATTAGGTTTCACATACACCTGCATTTACCCATAGTTTTGAAGTCTAACATCTGAAATGTCAGTCTGATATGACATGATTTTCTTTTTTCCTGATAATTAATTCTCTACTTGTGTTACGCCCTATCGCATCATTATTGGAGCATTGAGAAGCTAGATAAGATGGAGGTTATAAATCTCGATCTGAACTGGCTTGGCAGAATTACTTCCTGACTCAGATCTACTGATGAGCAATATTTTGTTAAAACCTGATCAGACTGCAAGTTCCATGATCATTCCTTTATTTTTCAAGGGCTAGAGGCCTAACTAATTACACAGGTGATTGGATTATGGCATTATCATTTGTTTGCAAATATTACAATAAAGCAGGACTAGGCTGGTGCCTAAGTTTGTGGTAGACATGTTCTGTTGTCATATTAAACAAATCACATCACTCTTGTTGATGCATTAAAATCCAGGAGAGTCTCAAAACTTCTGTTTGCAGATTGAAATCGCTATTGCAGCACCAAATTTTAGCAACAATGTCGTGAGAAAAGAAATGAAAATGAAAGGTTTTTGGGAGATAAAATGCTCCTACATAAGATGCTTAAGTAGATTAGATTTTCTGGTAACATGTTTATGCCAATAGGCAGGATGATGCAGTGAAATAGACAAAATGTTTGGAATAAAAGAAGTTTTATCTAATCACTCTCGCTGTTATATCAATATTGAGGGAATGCTGGGTAATTTTAAGATCTGATTATCTCATCGACAATAATTTATGCTTTATAACTTGCAATATTTGCAGGCAAAGAATAAGTCTCTCAGCCAATCGTGCTGAGCATGTTGGGAATAAGTAGAGGGATTTTTTTTGTTTTTTTGTTATTTAATCACCATGGAAACCAATATTGACACCACGCTAAGAAAGTTTAAATCCAAATCGGCCTTAAAGCTATTTCCATTTTGATTAAAGTTTTGAACTGTTTGTCTGCCGTGTAAGTTCCTTGTTTCTTGGGAGGGTGGGGGGGTGACTTTTGCAGAACATGTTCTTGAAGATAATAATTATCTTGGAGATAGTTAAAGTGATAATTAAAATATAATTTGAATATCTTTTTCAGGGTTGATCTTTTTTTTTTTTTTTTTTGTACTGTTATTGATACAAACAAAACATCGTATGGCTGTAGTGGGAAGCATATCAGGAAATTCTTCTGTGGTGGAGTAACAGTCTCCAAAATACAGCTATTTGAAGCAAGACTTCGATACCACATAGATGTATGCTATATTCACAGACAGAATTCTGCAAGACTGATTTGTTCCTATTATGTTATCCAAACCATTGAATACATGTCTTTATCTGTATGTACAATCGGATATCCATGCCACTGCTGATTGCATAAAGCACAGTAGTCTTGGAATTTTCGCAGAAAGTGCCAAAGTGATTATTTCAGACACTGTTGGCTATTATGGGATAGCCAGACTTGGCTTACAGCAGCCGTGGATAGATCGTGTGCCTTTTGTGAACCCTTAATGAGATAGATGGCTTCTGATTTATGAATATTTGATATCTACATCTGGCTAACGGCTGTTATCTATATTGCTACACGTTGTCTTTTTGTCAATATTTTGGATTTTATGATATTTTGCATGTTTTATACTTATTCCATTGTGAGAATGCCACTGTAAGCAGGAGATGGAGAGGTAGAGATAATCATGGCTCAATATAAAACAATCAGTTTTTGAAATAAACCGTCAAAATGTCGACAGAGTCTATTGAAATAAAGTGTTGGTCTACCAAAACATAGAATGGCCATTAAAGTCCTTGAGGACTGCTGGTCACTGATGATGATGATGATGATGGTGTTGATGATAACACTGATTTTCCAGTGAAATTTCAGTCATTTTGTTAGAATCATATGACTTCAAAGTGAGGGAAAACCATATTGGACTGGAGGCTACTTTCAGTCTAGTCCAGTTTTATAGTGTCACTTCCTGATTTTTTAAGGTACTAGGGAGTAGTGAACAGAACAAAACCTGATCAGCTTGTTTGTCAAAATGTATTTTCACGCTGATTTGGTATCATACTGGTTGCACTGGTCATTTCTTAAATAGCTCTTGTCAGCTGAGGTGACTGGGGAAAAAAAACTTTTGGAGTTGGATAAATTGCTATATTGACTGTTTTATATGAGTATATTGAGAGTGGTATTGTTGTGTATTTCCAGGCAAGATCCGTAACGAGATGATGGACACTGAGACTGAGAAGACCCCACTGCAGCAGAAACTGGACGAGTTCTCACAGCAGCTCTCCAAGGTGTGTTACCATGGTAACCAGTGTCCTTTTGGGCCATGGGCCACTGTTCTAACCTCTTGATCCTGGTCAGGATCTGAGATTTCAGACAAGGCATCTGTATGAAGCAAAGTTTATCAAGCATGTCTTTCTCTGTAGGTCTGTCAACGTAGATTTCTTTGTCCATAGGGATGTTATGGTAGAGAAGTTTGTCTGTAGGTCTGCCATCGTTGATGTCCATAGGTAATGCAGTTACCATGGTCTTCATAAGGTTATAAGGGCCCTGTCCAGGCAGGTGGTTTGAATAAATAGAATGGATAACCTGCCTTTGTTTCTTGATGTTACTTATAAGACATCAAACGGGACTACCAGAGAAGCTTACTTACTGTGATTGGTGTATCACAACCACCACAAGGTAGTTGGAACTCTCATCTCTCTAATATGAACATGGCTTTTTTTTTTCTTCTCTTTTTTTTAATTATTTATAGCAGCTTCTAAAACATTTGACTGCATTAATTCATGCTGGAATTGATATGTCGTGTAAAAAGAGGATTAATGTGGATTTTAGCGGGGCATATTCAAAAATGCTACTGGGAATGCGGATTGCAAATTGCTTTCGAGAGGCAATGTTTTTTTTGGCAATAGCATGTTGAAAGTTACAGAAATAGATTTTTGTTGATTTCTTCTGTTCTAGCGCTATGGTAATTTATGTTTGTAAATTAATTGAATTGTAAATTAAAGAATTTTCCAAATGCTTCATTGTTTGCCTTAAGACTTTGAGGCTTGGATATGCCATTTTATACTCGTGTTAAACCTAAGAAGGACTAGATTAGACTTTCTATAGCTTGGTCCCTCACAGCTGTTGGTTTGAAACCTGGTCAGATCAATATCTCCTGGTAAGTTGGTAATTCTGCCAGGATTCTGTTTTTACCTGAAATAAGTACAGGTCCCTGAGGCTCTTCCTGTAACTGTATTTAGCTGGATGTCACTCTAGTGATAGTAAGCCCTTATATGTGCCTGCAGAGTTTTTACTTTGTAACAGTTACAGTTAGGGTTTTGATGAGTATCATGATTGGTTTACAGATCAGACAGCTGTTCCGGGTCAATCTGTTGTGGTGTACATGTGGTAAAAGGATCATGTTTCTATGGTAATGGCATTGAAATTGTTGGTCACATGGCTCGCAAATCTTCATTGAATTTGATTGAATTCTTGTCAATTGTTTAATTACAATTTCCAAGAATTATTGGAAAATCGAGATTAAGCCATAGAATTAATGCATGGGCAGGGATATAATAAGGCATAATGATGTTTATTTCAAGAAATTCTGACAGTGAGATACTGAATCTGAGTCGCTGGGTTCCATTTTAATGAACCTAATGCCAGATTGCCCCGAAATAAAGATTCATTACTTTTTAAGTGGATCAAAAGGTGAATATTAACTTTGACAGACAAAAACACCTGGACCTTGGTTTTGGTAGGTTCATTTGTTCTTATTATCTTAGATAAATATTCAATTTTAGGTTGGAGATAAAGCGATTTTGACGTTAACATTAATTGATATATGTGTTTGTGCTTTGTTACAGGTGATCACTGTGATCTGTATCGCTGTCTGGGCTATCAACATCGGACATTTCAATGACCCCGCCCACGGTGGATCTTGGATCAAGGTGACCTTTACATTCTAATATTTTTTCCCATGTCATTTACAGTAGACTTTCATGTAAGTCTCCCTCTCCAATTTCTCTCTTTTTTTTTCTTCCCCATAATTGATGCATTTTCTATAAAAATACCGTTATTGCAAGGAATTCGTGTTCTGAGAAATGTTTCTCTGCAGAAAATATGAACTTATAGTCTCCTCGTATGTCTTGAGGGGGAAATTGTCTTGTGATAAAGAAGTCCATATGTATCTTAATTTGTAAATAGAATTATGTGCTTTATTCTCTCGATTAATAGGAGGAACGACTTTCCATCTAACCAAAACCGGATGCTAGGTTCAAGGACAGGTTTATGGAACCTAAAATCTTGCATATATGTTTTCCTAATTTATTCTCACTAAGATAATATTTTAATCTGCTTATTTTTATTATTATCTGTTTTACCTTGAAAATAGTAACTGATGTTTGTTTTACCTTGATGTAGGTAAAACACACATCTATAAAGTATATGTGGGTGTGACTCCCTGTGACCACATTTTTCTTCACTCACAATTCCTTAAGGGGGAACCACAGAAGTTTTTAATATATTGAGTGGAACCAGCACAAGTCTTGACTCCTAGCTCTTGTTCTCATTGCAGGGAGCCATCTACTACTTCAAGATTGCTGTTGCTCTGGCCGTGGCTGCTATCCCAGAAGGTCTGCCCGCTGTCATCACCACCTGCCTGGCTCTCGGTGAGTCCATGTCACATGGCCGGTCACATGATCTGTCATGGTCTCACCCCATATCCCAGTAACAATATAAGTATATGCTAATGCAGTACTAATTTTTCTTTCATTTTAAGCTTCAGTGTTATCTAGTCAGAAATTGAAACTTAAATACATTACATAACAGTAACTTCAGGGAAAACTTTTCATCAGCCAAGAAGGCTTCAGCATGCTCACGAACACAGAGGCTTACTTGGGACACTTTGTTTTATTTGTGCAATGTCTGGTTGAAGGGCAGTACTCCTGTGTTACTTATTGTTAACTTTTGACATTCTCTGCCATCACTGAAGATCAAACAGACTGTGCATTTGCATTATTATTCAGTTGAAAATAGACACATGCCAAATTGTTTATAAATTGACAAGTAATTAATTTGGTAGCTTTGCTCTTTTCATTGCTTACTTCCTGGAAGATAAGTACCAAGTATCACTTAGAACTGCTTATATTTGATATGACTCTCTGTGCTACTCATTAAATTTCCTACTCTTCATTTGAGTGACTGTCTGATTTCTTGAGACGAAGGAGATATAGTTCAGTGTCATAGTTGTATTTAAGCCACTGCATTATTTCCTGGTTACACAATAAAATTCTTTCCTTAATTACTCAATTATTTTTTACAGATACTCAAGTATTCTAAGTAATGGGTAATACTCCAATTTCCAATTAAGCTTGTCTGTTCCTCAGTCATCTGACCTGTATTCCACCAACAATACTTAGCTCTAAGTAATATTTAAATTCTAAAACTAGGTAGATACACATTCCACTATTACTATTTTATGAAATATTCAAGTGCACAACTAAGCCGAGGGAGTTATTGCCTTAAAAACTAACAATAATTGTTAAGAATTGAAATATTCCGATATTTTTATTATATAAACAAAAATTATCCTTAAGTATTTAAATATTACTTAGCACTAAGAATTGTTGGTGGAATTCGACCCTGTCTTACTTGTGTTGATAAATGTAATCTGTACATCCAGGTACAAGAAGAATGGCCAAGAAGAACGCTATCGTGAGAAGTCTGCCCTCCGTGGAGACCCTCGGCTGCACTTCCGTCATCTGCTCTGACAAGACCGGTACCCTGACAACCAACCAGATGTCCGTCTGCAGAGTGAGTAATCAGTCTGCCTCTTGGTCTCGTCCCATGCATTACTGTTGATTTGGTACCCTTGGTTCTGAAAAAGTATGATCTGATTGATACACTGAGTGGTCCAGAAAATTATACGGTCTGGTACCCTAATTGGATCTGAACATTTTATGGTCTGGTTCCCTAATTTAGCTCAGGAAATTTTGTTTTTTTTTAACCTTTATTATCCCCGTCTTCTGATGGAAGTAGGTCGGGGAACCATCCTACTCACCACCTTACAATATCAAACTGCATATATCTACATATATAATTTTAACCTATAATCATATAATTTTCATCATATAAAAACCACTAGAAATACAATTTTCTTTATACAGATTAAGTTTAGGGTCAGCTCAGGAAATTGTTGGTCTGTGGCTCCCTTATCCTAACTAGTAGTGAAAATAAAAAGTCTGGTACCATGATCTTATACACTTTGTCTAATTTTGAAACCTGGAATTTCTTTCTATCCTACTGTTCACCTCTTGTATTAAAAAGAGAGCTACACTAGACAAAATAATTTGACTCCTTTATTTCATGAAGTTAGACAGAGCTCCATTACAATGCTGTTTGGGGTCCATTTTGAGTCCATCTAAAGTTACTTGTCAAATTACAAAACACAGATTTGGGATCCTAATTGTTAGACCATGTGGTATTAGAATCTGCCATATTATGAAGCGTGCTATGATGGATCTAAACAGTGTAATTTTCTGAAAATGCTGACCAGGTTAAACATTGCCAGCAGAGTGGTATGTAATTATGAAGTCTGACTACTGGATGTGTTAGTAGTGAGGTAGAGCAAGCGTGGTACTTTAAGAGTATTAAACAAGAAGCCTTCAGATTGCAAACATCGTAATGGATCTTAATGTCAGACTGGCCAAGATTTTGTCTGGATTTTAGACTTCTTCACTTAAGAATCCTTTTTTCTCCAGAATCATTGTAACCAGACAGTAATCCGACGTTTTAGGAAGCTGTGTGTCGGGATGACGTCTTCTGTTCTAAATTAATACAGATCTTTAGACTTGAGACACGCCACATAATAAATCATCTGTCAGATTTAATTTTATGGTTTAGGGGAAAAGAAAGAAGTCCATTTTTTTCGATAGGTTCAAGACACAGGTGTCTTGGATTTGAGATGAAAGAGTTTTTTAATGGGAAGGAGAAAGTAATAAATTTGAAAATAGCTACAGTGATGGGAAGTGCCAATTGACGTCAGGCAAGACCTTCTCATTAATAACAGTAGGAATAAAAATGTGCATGATTATGACTTCAGCATGCAAATGCAATGAACCGTTCTTTCAGTAGCTCTTTCTTTTTACAAGCAGTTGAGGTTGATGTATGCTGATTTTGGCAACAGCACAGTTATTTAGTCAGAAGCACAGTCAAGCCTGTGTTAGGAGCCACTTGCACTATGTATCTAACCTGGGTTAAAAAGCCAGCTTTGATATTCTATACATTTGACCTGTTAGGCAGTCACTTTCACTAAGCAGTCACTTTTTGATATTCCCATTAATAACTAGGGATAGAAATAGTAATTTTTTTATGGCAATATATAAATTAAATCTGTTTTATACAAAGTGCATGTATTTTGTGAAAATAAGGTTGAAAATGAATAAAAGTAGCTCTAAATGTTAGATTGTAAGCAAAAAATAAGAACAGGGGAAAAAAAATGTTTGAAATTTAGGTGGGGTCCCAACAACATGTCGATTCCTATTTGGAACAGATGTCAGTAATACTACATCTCCCTATTAGTGATATCCGTTTTTGTGTCACCTGCTTCAAGCAGTGGTGACACATAGGGATCACTCTGTCAGTCACATTTTTTTTCGTCACACTTCAACATGTGACACATTTTCCAAAGAACACTCTTGTGAATGTCAGGTCTCTAACTTATCCTTTGATTGTCTGTTCCAGATGTTCTTCTTCAACAAGATTGAGGGCGCTAACATTGACACCACCCAGCTTGAGATCACTGGCTCCACCTACGCCCCAGAGGGTGAAGTGTAAGTACCCTTAGTCTGGATTGAAGTATTTACATGAAAATATGGAGTCCACTTTCTGTGTCACCTGTTTAAGGCAGTTGACACATAGGGATCATTATCTGTCTGTCTGTCTGTCTGTCACACTTTTTCCGTCATGCTTGAGCAGGTGACACATACATTCCAAAGAACACTCTTGTTTGTATGAGCAAACAAGAGACCCTGATCAAACAGCTTCTCCCAGATCTGGGTCTGCTCTGTTTTTCAAAGCATCATAAGATTTATTTATGAGGTAATGACTCTTTCCAAAATGAAAAATGAATATACAGGAGTGGGTGGTCGTGGGTTCGATCCCCGGCCACGACAAGTCATAAAAAATGGTACTGGTATAGCTCCCTTGCACAGCACTCAGGATATAAGGGTAGTTCCAGGACTGATTGGGCAGGTGTCAAGATAATGTAACTGGGTGTGGTATCATGCCACATTCTGTGGCGTGATACTACATTGTGGCAGCATTATATATGTCTCAAGTAGACATCATCTCCAAATAACTGAAATACTTTCAGTGGGTCGTTAAACAAACAAGCAAAAATTAACCCTTTCCCTCATAGAGGAAACCATGAAAAGACCTATGCAAACAACATAAAACCAGATCAGCCTGCGAGTAACTCGCAGGCTGATCAGGTTTTATGTTGTTCGCTACTCCTCAGTGGTCTGGAAATGAGGATTTTGTAATTAAATTTGGTAAGGTTTAACTGTGGTTTTCTGCAGATCAGGCTTTATGTGGTACCTATTGAGTGCGTCAAAATGAGTCTATATGAGGGAAAGGGTTAATTAATATAATCTAGTAAGGAACATGATGAACATAAAATGCTTATGTATTGAATCTGATGATATTTAAATGATAGGTTCATTGGTGGCAAGAAGGTGAGAGGATCTGAGGTGTCTGGCCTGGAAGAACTGATGACAATCTGCGGCGTGTGCAACGACTCCAGTGTTGATTTCAACGATGTAAGTATAGCTCTCCTGTGTCTAGAAAGTCTGTCGAGGTTGGACAGAGGGAAATGAAAGCATGCAGCTCATGAAATATGAGGAAGAAAGGGGATGGGTGACTGGGGGAAGTGGAAAGTGGGAAAAGGAGGAATGAGTGTAAAATTTTCCCACTAAGTATTTTTTTGCTAGACATTTATAATCATATGTCACCATTGTTGGTTTGAGTCACAGTCTGGTCAGCCTACTAGTAATTTGAAAAAGCCTTCCAGCTTGATTGTGGTAGGTTGGTGGCTCTATCAGGACCTGTTATTATGCAGGACATTGCTATAAGTCTTAAATACTGTATGGTAAACTCAGAAAAAAAAGAAAAACACATACATCATGCAAAAGTTATATAAAACAGTTCTTAACAAATATTGCAAGATGAAATTCTACAACAGTGAGTCAAGTTGTATGGTGTGTGTTGCAGGCCAAGGACATCTACGAGAAGGTTGGTGAGGCCACAGAGACAGCCCTGGCTGTGCTTGTGGAGAAGGTGAACTACTACAACACGGACAGGACTGGACTCAGCAAGAGAGACATGGGTACAGCCTGCTGCCAAGTGCTCAAGGATATGTGGAAGAAGGAGTTCACTCTTGAGTTCTCCCGTGACAGGAAATCCATGAGCGTCTACTGCACACCAAACAAACCAACACGCACACCAGGTGGCGCTCGCATGTTCTGCAAGGTGGGTGTGATTTTTTTCGGTATTAAACTAAGTGTTTTAAGAAAAAAAAGAAAGGAGAAGAACTTTTGTTGATGTATAAACCAAATTTCTTGCTTTTCATATTGAACAAAATAGTTTTGTAATATTAGCTTTTAGCCAGACCCCTTTCTCTTTAATTTAAGCAAATCATTTTTCCCTAGAAGTAGCATAAGACAATTGTCATCACCCTTGACAACAAAGATGTGTGTTTTTTTCCCCAGGGTGCCCCAGAAGGTCTTCTGGACAGATGTACCCATGTCCGTGTGGGTGGTGACAAGGTCCCAATGTCTCCAGCCATCAAGAATGAGATCATGAAGTATGTCAAGGCTTACGGAACAGGTGAGCAAGTCATCCTTAACACTGCAGATGAACAAGTCTTGTCATTGAAAGATTTCACGAACTGTTGACATATATTTTCTTTATCCTGATAACTGTAAAATCTTTAACTTTCGTTTACAGTGAATTTCGTTGATTATGTACCGAAGGGAATTTTGTGGGTACATTTATTTGTAGATGCATGTTCTAAAAAACGTGAGGTCTATATAAGACACAAGTTTTCTTTGAATTAATACTCGTGGACAAAACCCTCCACAATACTGGCTAAATTTAGTGTCCCAGGAAAATTAATGATTTCACAGTATTAGGTTTTAGGATAGAAGTGCACATTTTTAGAAAATATGGCAGTGCAGTAAAACCTGGCTGTTAAGACCACCAACTTTTCCAGAGAAAAGTGGTCTTAATAGTGAGGTGATCTTAATAGTGAATGTTACAGATAAGGTCAGAACAGGACTAGTTTGAATCAGTTATAGGATCATGTACTGTAATCTAGTTTGTCTGCAGTATTACTATTACTCATATACATGGTTTTGTTATTTGAAAATTACAAATGTTTTGTAATAAAACTATAAATACTAAAAAGAAATATTGAAACGAAATTTGAAATTCAAAAACGTGGCACATGTCGATCACATGATTTTTGAAAAGCCCTTCACCTCTGTTTTGTTTAGTTTGTGTCCTCTGCGTTTGCCATTGTTAGGTTTACCAAATTCAAGAAAAATCTGAAAATTGATTTCGACTTCTCCTAATGATGTGTATGTGTGTTACCTGCAGGACGTGACACACTGAGATGTCTGGCCCTGGCCACCATTGATAACCCACCCCGCCGTGAGGACATGGACCTTGAAGACTCCAGGAAGTTCATCCAGTATGAGGTGAGGTGTTGCCATAGCAACCATGAGTAGGTCTGTGGTTGTAGCGCAGAGTGTAGATTTTCTTGTTCTGTGATCTATTTTTTATCAGATGGTTAATTATTCAGATGGTTGGGTTTAGGAGAATTACAATGTATGTGATGGTCATGTTTTTGGAGTTGGGTGAAAAAAACAAAAAAAAACAAATAAATTGCTGAAAACATGGGAGAACAACATTTTAAACACACAAGTGAAAATTGAGGAGCAAAATGAAATGTTTTATCCATGCATTTAGATTAAAACTGTCACGCAGATTGAAAATAATACAGGTGGTCTGACTTGATTTTTTTTTTTTTTTTTTTTAATTAAATGTTGTCATGATGTCTGTTTCAGACCAACATGACATTTGTCGGTGTTGTGGGTATGTTGGACCCCCCAAGAGAGGAAGTTATCGACTCCATCAAGAACTGCCGCAAGGCTGGTATCCGTGTCATAGTGATCACCGGTGACAACAAGGTGAGTCCATCCGGTCAATGGGTAACCATGGAGACAAGAAGTGCTGACTAATAGTTGTACAAGATATGTCTTCTTGTTGATATTTCTATAGTTAAGCTTTTACAGAAGTACATAATAGATACAAGTCTTGGGAAATAGTCACCTAGAAACTTGGGTTTTTTACATGTCGTTATTACTACTTCAGAGTACATATTCTTATTTAGACATTTGAGATAACGACATGTATGTTTAACAGTGCAATAGTGTGTGTATGGGTAAAAGAAAGAGAATGTCAAAATGGCCACTCTTGTAAATGTTTGAAATGAAGCTTATGGAAATAAGCATTATGATAAGTCTCTGTTTTGATACTTTCATATTTGAATATTTCAGGCTACCGCAGAGGCCATCTGCAGAAGAATTGGCGTATTCGGAGAGAATGAGAGCACCGAAGGAATGTCCTTCACTGGCCGTGAGTTTGATGAACTTTCCCCAGAAGAACAGAGAAATGCTGTAATGAAATCTAGACTGTTCGCCCGTGTAGAGCCCGCCCACAAGAGCAAGATCATAGAGTACCTGCAAGGCGAGGGAGAAATCTCTGCCATGGTGAGTGTTATTATCAATCTATAGATAAAGCTTTTTATCACATGAAGTTCCTTGTTTTCTGGGTAATATAACCAATACATATTTTTTTCATATTCAACACTTGTAATAGAACCACGTCATTTAACCCTATACAATTCATAGGATAAAAACAATGTGCAAAAACGTGCATGAAACGTAAAAACATTTACCGTTTAATTTTAGCATTTAAAGTCATGTGATATAAAGAATCTGACATTAGTTGTCATATAATATAAAATTATATTAAACTTGTCCAAGAAATTGGTAAAAAGCTCTCAAACTAATTTATAAAATATAATATTACAACCCATTTGAGATCCTATATATCTCTGATAAATATGAAAAGAGAAAATTATTTGGATGGTCTGTCATGTGCATGACTTGACCATGCAATCATGTTAAGTGAAAAATATAATTGGAGCACCTAGATCAGTCCTAGATGAAATTGTTCTATTAAAACACTTTTTTTTTTTATCATATCCATAATCTTGTCCGTCACAAAAGTTATTATGAAATGAAACAGAACTTAAAAGCATTATTAAAATTTTATTCAGGTAATACCAACGTTTCAGTGTTTGGTCTTATCTGGGTGTTAAAAATAAACATGCATGTTGATGTGATGTTTTTCACCATGTCTATTTTATATATAGGCTTGGTTTCAGTAACATAATTTAAAGACAACAACAACACCCCCCTCCCCCAAAAGAAAGAAAAAATGAATAGGAAGCTTATACATGTTCTGATGTATTGATATCTCGCCCCAGACTGGTGACGGTGTAAATGACGCCCCTGCCTTGAAGAAAGCCGAGATCGGTATTGCTATGGGATCTGGAACAGCTGTGGCTAAGACTGCCTCTGAGATGGTGCTGGCTGACGACAACTTCTCCACCATTGTGTCCGCTGTAGAGGAGGGCCGTGCCATCTACAACAACATGAAACAGTTCATCCGATACTTGATCTCCTCCAACATTGGTGAGGTCGTCTGGTGAGTGGAGAATTCTTACAGAGATATACATTCCTGTCAGTGTTCAGTTACGTTTGATTTATTTCACTTTCCATAACATAGTTCTGAAATTCACATGTTGATCACTAAGAAAGGCTCAGACACGCCACTACCAGATTGCAGCCCTAGAATGCTTTGTTTCAGTTAATCAAAACTGAGGTAGGGTGTGTTTGGTTCTTTTTGAGCTAATCAGAATATCAAAGGTTAAAAAAGGGAATCCAGAAATTAGAAAAAAAGGGAAGTTAAATGTCGATCGTTATTCCAGTGTTAAACAACTGCATCACTTTTCTCACCTGAACACAACCCTCCGACATTTATTTACAGTATTTTCCTGACTGCTGCTCTCGGTATCCCAGAAGCTCTCATCCCTGTCCAGCTTCTGTGGGTCAACCTGGTCACTGACGGTTTCCCGGCCACAGCTCTCGGCTTCAACCCTCCAGATCTTGACATTATGAAGAAGCCACCCAGGAACCCCAAGGAAGGTCTCATCACCGGATGGCTCTTCTTCAGATACATGGCTATTGGCTGTAAGTGTAACCCACGGGCATTGTGCTCACTTAGTTTATTGTCCACTGTAAAATCATCAACTTTTGTTGACATTAAATTTCGTTGATTATGCACCTTAAGGAATTTCGTTGGTACATTTATTTGTGGGTCTATGGTCTAGAAAACGTGAGGTCTATATAAGAGACAAGTTTTCATGGGGATTAATATTAGTGGAATAAACCCTCAACGAAATTGATGAAAATTAGTGTCCTACAAAAATTAATGATTTCACAGTGTATGAATAAATTATCCTTTGCTCATTATCTGTAATCTCTCTTAATTAAAATTAACATATTTCTTTTAACTTATCGAAATAAAGATATTTTTTTAACAATAAAATGGTTAAAATGAAATACTGGCATGGTTTTCCTCACCAAAAACACGTTTGTCCCTTCGTTCCAGTGTATGTCGGAACTGCAACTGTTGGTGCTGCCGCCTGGTGGTTCATGATTTACGAAGAAGGTCCGAAACTGAACTACTACCAACTGGTAAGTTCATATCATTTTTGTTCGAAATCACAGAGTCTAGTTGCATCTATTTCCTATTAGGACATAAATATCACATAATGATTTGTTTTTAATCTTTTTATCAGAAATATTAAATTCATTTTAAAAATGCTTTGAAAGAATTTATTAATAATGATTATGAAGATGATAGTGGTAATGATATTGATGATTTGAAATTTGTTGAGCAAAATTTAATGTGTGAAATAATTATTATTTTTATTATATCCAGTTTCTTTTCTAATTATGTATTGGAGGTCCTGCAGAATTATTCAAACAGTTTTGCTTTGTTTTTCTTTTCAGTTTAATCATATTATTTCTTTTTCAGGATCAGAAATAATGATTGATTGCTTTCATAATAAATTGTTTTCATTATATACATTATGCTTGACAATTTTATCATGAATTTTGTTTTTCAGCATAATCCAGTTATTTCAGCATACAGTTTATACTAAATGCCATATTTTTCCATGCCACGACATGCTGGTGCTCACTAGACATTTTCTGTTGTCAGACTCATCATATGCAATGCCCGGCCGAGCCCAAGAATTTCCCTGATCTTGACTGTAACATATTTAATGCCCCTGCTCCAATGACCATGGCTTTGTCTGTCTTGGTCACCATTGAGATGTTGAACGCTTTGAACAGGTAAAGTCCCCCTTCTGAGAAGGCCGTCTCAAATGTGATATTTATGGTGGTGGGCCATGTGATCTGTCCATTCAAGTCTATAGTGCATCTGTCCTTGAAGTAATAACTTGTACTCAAATGTAGGTACACATGTCCAAAAAATAACGTAAAAAGTTCCCAAAGTTGGCTTAAGAATTTGTATTTATAGTAACAGTGTTAAATAAATTCGATATAAAGGTATGTAAGTCATTCGTGACAGGACGTGCCTTCTGGAAATCAGTACTTGTGTACTTGAAAAGGACATATGCACTTCATCCTTTGGATGATCAGGTCACCTGGCATGTAGATGAAGCTTTATGGTATGTAGAAGTGAAACTCTTTAATTAAAAGAAAAAAAATGATCTTGGCATTTCTCTGTTTTTGATAGTTTATGGATATACTTTGGCCCTTAAATACGAAAGTGTCATTAAAAATGAAGAGTTTCATATTCATCCAGCCAAAAAGTTTCATATTGAAATCAGAGCCTGGTTATTTTTCTATTTCTGGTTGGTTTTAGAACTTGAATACAAAGCAGGTCATGCTCTGATTTCAACCATTACAGTAGGGTATAGTTTTATTTAAGAAAGTCAAATGTCCAGGACAGAAAGGATGTGTTGTGATACAGTTGTAGCAGGACAACTTTTCTGTGTGAAGCATTTGATGGTAGAGTGTACAGAGGAAGAGTAACACATTCACTGGGGTCAGCAGAGTTGCGGGTGACCATCAGGAGGGGTGAATTGTGAGACACATAGGGAGAAAATACATATTTGACATTCTTTCATATAGAGTTCAGGTAGATTTAAGAAAAAGAATTTCGGACATTTTCTTGAGGAAACCCAAAATTAGTTTGCAAAATGTCCTTCAGAATTTTGTTACCATGTTCTGTTAGGATGAGCAAATCCATACTAATTGCAAGGTTAAGAGTTAACACCAGTGACATTAAAGAATTCAAGAAAATAAGAAGTTGCCATTTGCTTGATCTGAAAATCTTCATAATTGTGGTCTATTTAACACAAAATATCAGTGTCTCATTTAGTGAACCCCCTTGCTGCTCAGCCTTGCCTTGCTGTGTACTAGATGCCCCTCACTACGCCCCTCCTCTCTGTACACGGGGTAATCTCGACCAATATGAACACACTCTGCTCACTCCCTCAGACCCACCACTCCCAGTGTCTGGCTCAGGATGAGCGTTTCCTCGGGGTCGACTGCAATCTCTTCGACCACCCGACCCCCATGACTATGGCGCTTTCTGTCCTTGTCGTTATTGAGATGCTTAACGCTCTCAACAGGTAAGGGGTCAGCAATGGGAACTGTGGTATCCCTGGTCTCTGTGGGACAAGATGCACATGTTGCTCTTTCTGAATCTTCTGTATCTCTTCATATCCTCATATATTCGACTGTATATCCCATGAATATGCTATCAGTATGAAAATAATGCATTGTTACCCATAAACAGGGCAGACTTGAACCCTACAATGCTTATGTACAAACACATATAGAGCATTTCTTTCCTCTAAGTCTCTGCAGACAAAAAATGTATTTGTGACTTACTGTTATTGTTTAAATGAAAATAGTGCTTACCTGAGTGCAATAATTTTCCTTTCATTACATTGTCATTCATTCAGTTATCTCCACTATTAAATCAATCTTACAAGATTTTCAACAGGAGATGAAAAAATTGAAGAGGGGGGAAATAAAGAAAAGACAATCTTGTTGATGGAAAAGAAACGGTTAAAATGAGATTTTCATATGAAATAAAATTGCATGATGAATTCATGAATGTTAAAATGTTTTAAGGATAGGGAATAAAATAAATAGACTGGAGGATACCACAGTTGGCATGCAGGAAGAGGTTATGATGTCACTGTGGCTATGATCATGTGACTTGTGTAGCTTAGACTGGTTTGCATGGTTTACCAATGATTACAAGGGGTGTCCGGACAGACATGTTTTCTCTAGAACCCAACAAACTTGTTGCATGAAGAAGTCAACAAGGGGGGATAGCTGGACTAAATACAGTGTCAGAAGAGATGGAAATTATTCTATCCAATTTATATTCCCTTAAGAGCATTTCTCGTGCTTAATTTTTGGCATTTTTATATACACAAACTTGTGTATTATATTTGTTTACTTCTTTGTGTGCCTAAAGGAAACAAATGAAGTGATTTTTTTTTTCCGCAAAATTGTTTGATGATCTGAAGATCAAGAAAGACAATCAGGGTGACCCAATGTCAGTCCAGGATTAACTCCCCTTGTTGATTTGGAGCTGTGTATACCCAGCAGGCTACAGGATCACTTCCTGTCTGCAGCGTCCATTGTTTCACCCCTTGCTTCAGCCTCACACCAAATACAGCTCTGTTTTCCTCATATACCCAATATTCTTTGTATATGTCATGATAAATTGATGTTAAACCCTTCTCTCAATGCAGAAACACTTTGACACAATCAAACTATGCTGGAAAGTCTATAATGATAAAATTAAAACATGTTTTTTGTGAACCTTATGCTGGCTGATCAGGTTTTTTGTTGATTCCAAGTTTTTGTGTCAATGTTTATACAGAGAAAGATGGGTTAAACTCATTCTCAGTACCTGAATGGCTGGCACATTGCTAGTTTTGTTTTGTGTTTTTCTGTATGTTAAATGCACTGAAAAAAGAAGCCATTCTCCATTAAGATATTATATGATGATATTTATCTGGATTATGTGCTTTAAATATTATAAATGTAAAAAAATGAATGTTAAAAAAGCATTCCAAAACAACAACAAAAAACTGTACAAAATTTGGATCTTAGAAATCATTTTATTTCTCTGCACCTCATTATTAATTTTCTCATGGAATTTAAATTTTGTCTCACTGTATTTGTAGGTAACTTTTATATTTTGTTTATTTATTGAACTCAGAAAGCCAATTGTTGTGTAAATAAATGCTAATTAATGGAGAAGTTCCATCTTAGTGTGAGCTTGGCTTCCCAAGAATAGTAGATTCCAGTTGTTTGCAGTAGGTCATGCTAAGCCTATGGGAGTTATAGGTTAGATTAATCAGGAATGAGTTACTTGCTAAAGAAAGCCACTCATGTTATAGTGCTTTTGTTGAAGTTGTGGTTGCACATTATTCTTGCAGTGTCTCTCCTTCCATATCTGTAGAAATGTACACTATTTGTTATAATGGAAATGATTTGGCAAGATTTTTACAATAGCAAGATGGATATGCATTTAGTGTTTAAAATAAATCCTGTTTTTAACACTTCCTTAGCTGGATCTGGTTTTCATTCTGCAGCTGACAGATGTAAATCCAGATCAGACTGTCCGTAATCTTTGTCACTGTGATCCAGTGGTAGCATACATGATCTGAAGGTTGCTGGTTTGAAACCAGGACCTTCACACTTGCAAAGTACTGGTTCAACCAGGAACCTTAAAGAAAGGGGGGGGGGAATCTAAAATTAAAATGCAAGTTATTTTTTTTTTTTTTTAAGTGTTAATAGGCAAAAGAATGGCACAAAATAAATTGCTTGAACAAAGTTAAAATTTTTAGCTTATACATTGTAAATAAATGTAAATCCATCTTTCAAGCTTTGTTAGACCGAAGTGTTGTGTTGTTGCCTAGCAACCACATTAAAGTCTTGGTTATCTCCCTTTGCTTGACTGGCTGGCTGCATTTACTAGGCTTTCAATTATTGATTAACTGCAGTTTAGAAAAGTTTCAGTTTGCTTGAACGAAATCTCAGCAACCTTTCTCCTCTGCAAAGAATGTGATGTAGTTTTACAAAAGTTTTTATTTATTGCTTCTGCTTTGTTTTTAACTGATGGATGTTATATTGTGTGCATTAAGAAAGGAATGAATGTTTAAAGATATAAAGTCTTTAAGCTAAGCACATGAGTTGTTAATTCTCTTTGAGACATTTTTTTTTTACTTTTATCAATAAAATTTCATTTTTTTTCTTAAGTTAAAATTAGCAGTTAAGTAAATACATATCCAACCGGATCAGGACCAAACTTATTTCACTGTCATGTTCTATCATAAATTTTGTTGTGTCTGTTTTCCCATAGACTGGTATATAGCACAATTACTCTAGCAATGTGTGTTTGTGTGCGTCTGTTACAGCTTGTCTGAGAACCAGTCCCTGATCGTGATGCCTCCCTGGACCAACAAGTGGCTGCTGGGAGCCATCGGCCTCTCCATGGGCCTCCATTTCTTCATCCTCTACACTGACGTCATGGCTGTAAGTATATCCTCTTCTACTTCTTTGCCTTCCTCTGTTTCACTGTCATCGTCTTCTGTTTTACTGTAATCATCAACATTTTTTCTCAAGTTTACATCGACAAATTAACAGACAAAATAAACAAGGTGACGAGTTACATTATAACTAGGTATACAGTCTTGTTCAACTTTTTAATCTTAAAGCATTTCATCAGTTAGTTTAAGGCTTTATGGCATGAACCTCTTTCATTTCTTTTA
The DNA here is from genome assembly GCA_021229015.1 of Solen grandis. Classification (NCBI taxonomy): domain Eukaryota; kingdom Metazoa; phylum Mollusca; class Bivalvia; order Adapedonta; family Solenidae; genus Solen; species Solen grandis. The sequence goes on along the minus strand of CM037777.1, from coordinate 35,799,470 downwards.
ATAGAATTTCTACATGTATTCTCATGACTGTGTATATTTTTTCTCCAGACCATTTTCCAAATTACTCCCCTCAACTTGACAGAATGGATTGCAGTGATGAAGATCTCCATACCTGTCATCATTCTGGATGAAACACTCAAGTTCATTGCAAGAAAGTTCACAGATGGTAAAAATACCTCTTTTTTTGAATTAGCTTTGATCATGCTGTTTTGGGCAGTGTATATTCCCACTGTTATTTTCTACGTTTGAGGGACTTAAACAAGCGAAAAGGGTTCTTAAGAGAGTCTCATAGCCAGTATATGAAGATATAGACTTGAGAAATAGTGATAAAACAAGGTTGGAATGATCCAGGCAGGCTTATAGTCTTATCTGTAATAGAAGCAGGATTTCCAAATTTTGTGGATGTGCGATTTTGGGGGATGGGGGATGAACATTTTTCTCAAGTCCTTTTTAAGGACTTTTTTGTAATAGAGAAATTAGTGATATAAATGTATATGTGAACTAAGGGACAGGTATGGATGTCCGCAGTTAACAGAAAAATGGAAAAAAAACAACAACAAGAAAATAACTGATATTTTAATCATTTTTGGACGCAGAAACTTTTTCTATATGTATTTGTGAGTACTCTTTAGAACACAAGGTAGGCACAAATTTGTGTTGATAATACCTTTGATATTTTAATCAGATTTTATAGTTCTGTTTCTAGTTCAATGTTTAGTTTGTGTTTACGTGGAGAAATTAGAATGTAATGATTTTTCCCCGCGCAGTAAAAAAAAGGAAAACTTAAAAGCTTTGTTGACCTACATTTGATTCTAATTCCATACCAAGTTTGATAAAGCTTCTGAAGATTAACAAATGTTTTACCCTGTTTTCTTTGTGTATGTTTTTTTTTGTTCTGTTTACTTTTTTCTGGGACAACATGTTGTTTATCTTATGAATAAAAAATCATATATACTGATTTAAAAGTAAAACATTTGCTATTTAGCAAGAAAAAGGAAGTTATAATTCAATGTAATTTTGAAAAAGCTAACGATTATTGAAAAAGTTTCGTATTACTTATTTCAAGGGAGGGGAAGAAATATTCATATTTTGAAAGATAACAGCACAGAATACAAATAGTGGGGCAGATTTGTTGTAGAGATAACATTCACATTTATCAACATCCAGACATATAATCCATTAATAGTGAAGCGACAATAACATGGATAAAATAAGATGCTGGAAAAATTAAAATAGGTTGAAGATGGCTCATATCATTTTTCATTCCGGAGGATTGATTCAGGGTGTCACATTGTCAAAAAGAAATGTATTACACATGTATGTTTGAAATTAAATCCTGTTTCCATGGTAACAAGAAAACCGTTTGTACACCAGCTAGTTTTCATCTTCAGTTTATTCTTTTAGCACAGTGGTTTGTAATTGTTGGAACTTTTATCAAAATGTATGTGTGTGACGTTGCTCCTTTCAAACATTTATTTTATATTTAGACATGACTTCATTTCAGTCCACCTACGCTTAATCATTGTCAGTAAATAAACATTGAAAACAGTCAGATTTAACATTGAAGTTCAAGACTTTTTGTAATTAGATTTTACCTAGTTCTTGATGAAAAAAGTAAGCAAAGGGGAAATTACAAAAAAGAAGGTTTTAAAAAAAATTACAGGTTAAAAAAATAATAATAAACACTGGAAAAAAGGGCTAAAAATGGTTATATTTTTGTTACTATGGAAACAGCATGGATGAATGATCTGTAGACAGACTAGACAGTATATAGTGTCACAGTGGAGGCTGTGTTTACTTCGACAATTATTTCACTGTCATTACCTTTATGTTAATAATGCAATGCTTTACGTGTATCTGGATGAGTTGACCAGTGTCCAGCAGGTGAATTCAGTTTGGGAGTCCTTTCAGCAATATTTCTTCTAGGGAGTAGCGGTCCATTTGATTATTTAATCATATTTTTTTGTTAATTTGAGATTATAATTTTGTGGTCTTTATAACCTTGAGAGCATGACTTTTCATCAGAACCCAGCATCATTGCAATATTTATGGTACATAGGATATTATTCAGTATTTCTCAGTAGAGGGGGTCTTAATTTCACAAAAAATAAAAAAAAAAAAAAAAAAAAATGGAATTTCCTGTTCTGACATTTTTTTATGATTGCAGTATTTTAGTAAGAATGACAAAATAATAAGGTGGTGTTTCTTTAATATTGGAAACAAACAACATAGATTTCAGGCTTTGAAAAGCAACTAAATATGGACATTTATAAGGGTAAAATTTGTGAAAGAATGACTTACAGATTTTTTTGTGTGTGTTACGAAATTTGTGATGAACCTTAAATGGAAAAACCGAGCAATGTTTTTAATGGTAAAGCTTCATTTTACATCCATGTTTTTGCATATTATAACTTTAACCGATGTTCAAATGTCTTTCAGTCGAGACTAGATAGAGTCCAAGGTAATTTTGTATACTAAAGTGTTTCCCAATGGTCAACTGTACATTTCCTGTCCTAAATACGTACACGTCAAGCTAATCATTTAACCAGTAATCCGTCTTTTTTCTGTGTAACATTCTACTCTTATATTATATATTTGTACCTGTCATAGTTTTTATGTACATTTCCTGTACACTATAACTGTTGTTTAACTTAGAGGTAGATATTTGGAGCAGAAGAGCTTTTGGCTTTTATTTTTTGTCATACTGCAGTGTAAATTTTTTCTCATACTTTATCGAGAATCTGTCTGATCATACGTTATTGGCAGAAGAAAATGTCATATTTTATACCAAATATATGTTTAAAAAATCCATTAGAATGTATGGGATATTTTCATGTACAAGACAGAATCTTCATATCTTTATCCTATGTAAATTTATCACCTTTTCATTAGTATTAAAGCAGTTTTGATAATAGATAACATCACAAATTGTATGATTTTACTACCAAGTTTCGTTGCTGTTTTAAAGTAAATGCTCTTATGCCTCAAAATTGTTTCCTAGGAAAACAACTTATGAATATGACTGTTTTAGATTTGTTTGAAATAGAACCAAGTTGAATGATTTGTGCCGAGTTCAATCTTAACATAGTTTGACAATGTGGGCTGTATTTTTCACCCTTCCTTGTTCGTATATATAAACATACAGCATATAACATTTTTGGCGTTTCTTCTGGCGATGATTGAATTTGAACCCCTGGTTTGAACCCCATTCCTGCATGCGTTGTTACCTCGTTAGGCATGGTATTAATGACCAGGTGTAGTTGTAGTGGCTTTTTTTTTTTCTTTCCGTTCTTCTTTTAAGAAGCTGCATAACATCATGATGTGTCAACATGATATATTTATCTCTTATACATAATCAAGTAATTAAATTTTTTTATTTAATCAGTAAAATGGGATACTTTCTTTGTTCAGTATAGAACTGAATCTGTTTGGCCAAAAATTAAGGAAAAGATTATATTTGTTTGGCAAATATTTAGAAAGGAAAAAAAAGAAAAAAGTAAGAGGGACAAGAAAATCTTTATAATCAGGACTGTTTTGTTAAAGATTTATTTTGCATTGTAACTATTTCATAATATATATACCATTCTGTAATGAATTGAAATCAAAATTGATAATAAAAAAAATAATATCGACTAATAATTATTGAAAAAAACAACAACAAAAACGCCAAGATGATTTTAAAGGTTCTGATAAGACATAGAAAATAATGATGTATATCACATGAAAAGTCAGTATGATCAAAATCTTAATTGCATAATTAAGAAAACTTTTCAATAGTGATACTCTTTTTAATTCTAGTACATTAAGAGATTAGCAAAAAAATGGTATTACTTTTGATTTCATAGTCATAAGCCATGTGCTATTTCATATAATAGTTGAACAGTTTGATAAAGCTTTTTTTTTATGATATAAGGGTGTCCAGATCATACCACTGGATGTGGTATCATGCCACTTATCTAGGCTGTAACAATGTAGTCAGGCAGCACTATATATGTCTCACAGTGACATGGTTTCCAAATGGCAGAAATGCTGTCGGTGGGTTTCCAAATGGCAGAAATGCTGTCAGTGGGTTTCCAAATGGCAGAAATGCTGTCGGTGGGTTTCCAAATGGCAGAAATGCTGTCAGTGGGTTTCCAAATGGCAGAAATGCTGTCGGTGGGTTTCCAAATGGCAGAAATGCTGTCGGTGGGTTTCCAAATGGCAGAAATGCTGTTGGTGGGTTTCCAAATGGCAGAAATACTGTCAGTGGGTTTCCAAATGGCAGAAATGCTGTCAGTGGGTTTCCAAATGGCAGAAATGCTGTCAGTGGGTTTCCAAATGGCAGAAATGCTGTTGGTGGGTTTCCAAATGGCAGAAATGCTGTTGGTGGGTTTCCAAATGGCAGAAATGCTGTTGTGGGTTTAATAGAACGCTGTCGTGGGTTTCCAAATGGCAGAAATGCTGTGGTGGGTTTCCAAATGGCAGAAATGCTGTGGTGGGATTTTAACTCCTAGTAAACATAGTCTATACCTTTTCCTTAGTCCTACAATGCATACTTAGAACCCTGTATCCAGTAGGTGTTTGCTCATAGTTAAATGAAACTGTCTCTGTGGCTTTACTTTCAATATGCGTACTGGTGAAAGGCCTAAAGTTACTGTTATTTTTATACTTGTGCATTCCAGGATTATGAATGATTTGATGACCATTATATGCAAGTGCCATGTTTCATCAAGTTTATTTAGCAGTTGGTTAAATTTTAGATATCTCAACCAAAGAAGAATTTTAAGAAATTCCAAAGAGGTGAAAAAACATTACATAATGTTTTAGACAATAAATGTTGGTATTTCTCAAATTGAAAACTTACATGGACAAAGAAAACAAGTCTGTATATATATATATTGGGGAGTTATTACTATATAAATAAAGGGTGGAGGGTGATCCCAGAGATTGAAAAATAAACTTCTGCCAATCTGCATATAGGCAGAGATTTTGAAATGCAAAAACATGAATCATCCTTCTTGGTTTTATTTGTATACAAGTCCTGACAACAGGGCAGGGATACTAGTCACATTCCACTGGTAGTTATGGGTATCCCTGGATACAAGCAAGATTTCTTCATGAAGTCACTGAAAATCATATATGTATGTTTAATGTATTTTTGAAGAACAAGAACACTCCTGGAGAAAACTGAAAAAAAATGCAACTCAAAACCTGGTGTTCCCGTCTGATACAACAGAGGACTTGAATCTACAGTGTTCTGTTATGATGGGTATTTATTTTAATGTTTCCATTGTTCATTTGTCAAATTTGCGGTCCGTGGGTAGGTTACATGCTTTCTGTGGGGGATTAAAGGAAGGGATTGTAAAATCAACAGTGTCAAAATGATAGTGCGTATTGCAAAAATGCATAATAATTAGGTCATATTTTTTCGTTCTTTTTTTATCGTTTTTAGCATATCACATTCTTTCTCAATACAATAGCATTCAATTGATTATAATTTATGGTTTTGATCATGTTTTTTAATCTAAGAGGTCTGGAAAAGTATGTTAGATTCATTTTGTTGGTTCGAGTAGATTATCTTTGACATGACGCCCACTTGTCGGGTTTTGAGTTGCACATATACATATTTGTGAAATGTTATTTATGATTAAATTATAAGTTTATGTTGTGAAATGTATAAGATTTTAACATTGTAGAAAAACCAGCTGAAAAATTCATGTATTCATTTTGTGTGAGATACCATAAGGATGCCAGGAGATGTCTTTATTTAATTTTTGCCAATGTCTTATTTTGTATGTATGTGCGCTTGAGATGGTTTGATTTCAAACATGTAAAAAAAAATGTTTTATATTAAAGAATGCATTCACCATTTATAAGGTTTTCTTGTTATTATTGTTGACAATTATGATTTATTTTTATGAAGTTTGGTTCCGTTTGAAGCTGCAGCTAGTTGCATGGAGTTGAGAGTTTGAGAATAGAGATAGAGAGAGAGACCTAACAGAGTTGTTTGTTCTTTATGTAACCCGATACCACACGTCATGTAAACACCAGGGTAGACCCGGGTAAAGCTCAGTCAGATTGAAAGCAAATTCTTGGTTTGAATACATTAGGTTTGTAAGTTCTACATTCTTCTCTTAGCCTTTTACCTCTTGAATACTTGTGAGGTATAGAGTTCAGTCATTTACTTCAATGTTATTTGAAACTAGGATAGTACAATGTGATGCTAACTTTTTACGTATTTCTTGGAATTAACACCTTGATGTGGTAAAGGGTTCATTTTGCAAGAAAAAACAGGAGAAACTTGCTTGAAGACAAAAAATAAGATTCTCACTTTATGGTTTCTGTGTTAAATAAGAAAATTTCTGTTCGATATTAAAGGACTTAAAAAAAAGAAATGTGTTCATTTCTAAAAAAATGGGAGAAAATGGAATGTTTTCATTGGAAAGAATCATTATGTTATTCTGCAGTTCCATTATAATGCTGTAAGGTATTCAGACCTAGATAGCCTATTATGTTGGACCATATACATCACTTCATTCATGGTTTGATCTATTATATTTGCTTTCATATATATATACATACATATATTTGGTTTGCAGAGTATATTTTTCACTAGTTATCCAATGGAATTGAATGACATGACATGTCCTGTACTGCATTATTGTAATGCCTGTTAGCTGTTTACATTACATTGCATTCATTTTCGTTCCACTGTCATTTCATCTTTTGAATTTTTCCCAAAAACCACAGTACCAAATGTAAAGTTGAACAGCATTGATCTTCAAAGTCTTCAGAATTCTCCAACAAAAATGTCTTCAAGCAAGTTTCAGGTGTGTGCGAGTATGAAGCCCACAATTGGTACAAACTTGTGCTCAGGAAATAGGACTGTGGAGATGTATCATCTGATGGAAGAACTGACTTGACTCCCTTCAAGCAAAGGTCAAGACAAATGTTTGTTAATAAGTCCAGTTTTATCTAAAACATTGATCAAGCCTTTTGTGTTCCGGTGCCTTAGAAATCCCTGGAAAATACACTTCTACAGTATTTAAAAGGTATCTGAACTTACTATTAGGGAAGTTAAGGAGGGGGGAATACTTGCATGGCTGCTAGGAAAGTTAAGAAGGGGTGAAAACTTGCATGGCAACACACGCACACTTTTGGTCCTATTTATAATATGTGTTCATTAATGATCAGGGAACTTCTAATTTATCTAGTAAGATCTTGCTGTTAAGCTTGATAGTGGAAATAATGTCCCAAGCCCAAAGTGTATGGCATGGCATGGTTGATGCATAGTTCTGATGGTGAGATTGACATTAGAAACCAGACAACTGCTTAGCATGAGGTAGACGTAATGATGACCCAGGAGGTGAAAGTGTGGATGCAGTGGGTACCTGATGTAGTATGGCATGAGGTAACTGTTGAAGCTGCCAGTCCTGAAGGGGAGAGCATGAAGTAGATCAGTCAGCTAATCAGGCTGTTTTCCAACCCTGCAGAAGTACCTACAGTAGGAGCGTCTGTTGTAATGATATAACCATCTTAAGCCTGTGTATAGTATATCAGTATCCAGATGCTTGCCTCACTTTGTCTATGAAATTCAGAATTTTAAAAAAAAAAGCAAAAAAAAAAAAAAGCAGAAGTAGTTGTAATTATGATGAAAATAATTTCCAAATAATTTCTTGTTGAAAATACATTTCAAAAACTGGTCAAAAGTAATAATTTTGTTAAGGAATTTGGAATTTTCTTCAGTATGAATATTGAGACAACATAAGGCAAGCATGTATCGTTTCATGTTGGTGTTGCTTTAATTTGTATAGGCTAGAATTTAGGTCTCTGTTTGGATTGTTCCTTAATATACATGAATACAAAGTGGTAGACACAGAAAATTGAAATTTACATGTATTTATACTCCTTGTGCAGTATTTGAGACACAATGTTGTCTCAAAATGAAAATTTAAGTGTTGATTCTTGCAGGAAATGTTCATAGTTAATGTAACTGAAGTTAATCTGAAATTATTTTATATGCAAGAATTAAATTTCTAGACAAATACAATGTATTACAATTCCTTTTTAGAATTTGCTTAAAATAGAATTAAAAAAAAAAAAATCAGATTTCATGACAAGATCTTTTTTCCTGATACAGTAAAATTGTTAATTTTGGTGGGACATTTTTTCTAATGAGTTTTTTCTTTTTTTTTTTCTTTTTCAATTAATATTAACCCTCATGAATATTGACCATTTGTAAGACTTGCATTTTAGAATATGAATCCATAGTTAATTGTACCCACAAAATTTCCTATTGTACATAATCAGTGAAATCAAATGTCAAATGAAATGTAATATTTTTATTTTTTTTGCATTGTATTTAGTCTAGTAGCTGATCTCTTTCTGAAAGTTGGAGATAATTTTTCAGTGCCTACCATGTAAGATATGTGTGTAGAGGAAGGAACTAAATGTGGAGCTTGGATGTTGTACTTGTTTGGCATAATAACTACCTACTAATTTATTGAATTCAACTTGGTTCATTTTCATATTAGTTCATACTGTGTGTAGACTCAGTTTTCCTATATCTTCATTTTGGCTTGATTTGTAGGTTTTATTTTTTGTTATGTTCATTTTCAAATTTGCAAAATGTCATTTAATGGAGACAACAGTAGTTGAAAATTAAATCAAAACAGTATTTTACAGTACAAATACAGTATTTATCTATGGAAAATTATTTCAGTTTTGTATTAAATTTGAAATTTTCTTTTCTCATAGCAAATTTTTATATTTGGAAAAAATGAATGCTTAAAGATTTCCTAGGTTTAAAATATATTCTGCAATATGGCATTTTACTGTAAAAATAGATAATGTACAGTCTTTATTTAGTCCTTTGTGTGAATGGTTTTAATATCTTTTTAATTCTAAAACTTTGTACATGTCATTTTTAATATCTAAATTTGTAAAATTGTGAATAACATAGACATTAAATAATGAGATTTTACAGCATGCAGTCCTTTGGATGTGGTTGTGTGAAAAACTTCTGAACATTGAAAAAACTAAAAAAAAAAATATAGGAGTTTATGAATCTATATTGTAACAGAATTTAAGTTCAAAGACTTCATTCTTCACCTGTCACTATAGCAACAAACCTCCTTGAAATGTAACCACATCATTAGATAGTCCTAATGCCCCTGAATGATGTCCCATATTTCATTCACTGACTTCCCCCTAAAATATACAGACTGGTCCCCTGTCGTGTAGCTCATACCTCCTGTATACATGTCCTTATTTACAGCATTTATCTGTGGAAAAAAATACATCACCTTGCCATTGATGCAAAAGCATATGTATTTTCTAAAACTGTAAAATAGTAACAACAAAAATCATATGCAGTGATGAATGATTCACAGATTAAAAAAAATAACATCAATATAACCCTTTCCCTCATATAGACTCATTCTGATGCACTCAGTAGGTACCACATAAAGCCTGATTTGCAGAAAACCACAGTTAAACCTTACCAAATTTATTTACAAAATC
>CM037777.1:35739869-35789869 GCA_021229015.1 Solen grandis | reverse complement strand
GAGATGAAGATTCTAGAGGGTACACAAAGTGAAATCTGGCATTTTTTTTTTATCATTCAAGGGCCATAACTCCAGACCTACTGGGCAGATATCAACAACAACAACTTGGTCTAAAATTATGGCTATATACACATTGTCATAAATTTTGAAGAAGATTGATTAAGAAATGAAGATGCTTAAATGTACACAAGAAATGTTGACGGACGGACGCATAACTGACCACAAGTGGACAACCTTGGTAAATATCATATATAATACAGAAGATGTTTCCAGTAACAAGTTGTCTAAGGACTGCAAATTTCAATCATGTTTCACTATGAATCATAACCTTAACATGTGAAAAAAATATAAATTCCATACGTCTTCCCTTCAATAAAGACACACAAACCCTCATGAAACTCATGCCGAAAGGTTTATTCAGCAAACAACTTACCTGTGAAAGAGATGAGAAACCCATACCACCTAGAACAGCTGATGGATCAAACCCAAGGGGTACAGAGCCCTTTTTCCTGAAAGAAAACACTTCTGCTATTAATATCACATTCTCTTTGGAACTCCTTACACATACCTCTCTTCCACCACACAAGAAGTATCAGAATAACAGATATTCTTTGCGCACCTGTAACTTAGTGAACAGGTAAAAAAATTGCTGCCTCAGAATGGGCAAATCTTTATGGTTAATACCTGTAACGTATTCAAATAGGTAATATTTTTCTATTCTCAAAACGTGACCCCTTTTTAGCATAGGAACCCTGAAAATATTTAATATTAGAAAAATAATCACCAAATTGATATATTTAATTTAAATAGCTTTATTAAAGTGACTTAAAATTTCATTTGATATTTTGGGTTAAATGGCATTTCCATTTGTGAATTTAAAGTTTCAATTTTCTGGAGATATAGGATATATTGAATTCATTTTGGAAAAAAATCAATAAAAACATTTATTTGCATATTTTAATCAAATATTCAAATTACCTGAAAATTTCTAAATTAAAGCCTTAATAACATGCATCTTCTCTAAAGATTTTTGGTTAAATATTCTGCTAACACTTTTCACTACCAGAAACTGGGACAAAAATAGGAACACCTTTGTCCTTTCACCTAAAAAGGATCTTTGTTAATTTTACCTTTTAAGACTAGCGCCCTCTGTTTTCTGTGATTCTGCTTCACTGTCGCTGGAGGCTGTCATGTCAGAGTCTCCTGAGGAATCATCCAGCTTCTCATATTGCAATAGTCTGTCTAGCAAAAAACTGTCTCAAAAAAAAAGAAGAAAAAAAAGGAATTAACAAAAAATTAGTTTGGGATTTCATGTATCTGTAACAATATACATGTACTTGTACATTCTAATTTGGTAAAATATAGATAAATATAAAGTACAGTACTATTCCTGGTACAAATATCTATCCTAGTGAAGAATATATCTGCTATAAATGTTGCATGTAACTATTTATCCTTTACAACTAGGGTTTCAAGATCAATCAATTTCTAAAAGCAACAAGCAGTCATCAGAAACAATTGAGCAAGTCCAGAGCAGCAACTTCAAGCAACTCACAGACTGAACCTTGTTTAAATCCTTGTTTGCTACTCATCTGTAAGATTTATATCATATGTATAACAGCACTGTAAAAGTCTGGATTTTTTATACAGAATAAATCTGACAAACTGATCATAGTGAACTTTTTCTTTCAATACAATTAAAGGTAAAAGATAGAAAAATGTTCTCAATGATTATTATTGTTCTTGTGTCCATTGTCTAGACCCCCCTCACCTCCTGTCCCTAGAGACTTTCAGCAACCTCCTTTGTGCCTTCCTCAATTCTTCCAGAAAACACTCTTGTTCCTAAATAAACATAAAATGAGACATCCTTAATTCAGCAATATTTATTAGTTACTGTTAGCTAAGGAGATTGGTTTAACAATGTTCAGTTATCCTCACCTTAAGCAATGCTAAACAGTTATTAAGAACCATGTTAACACACTTCCATTTTCAATATTGTCAAAAACTGGATCCCAGAAATATTTTGTGATTCATGTAGATGCATTTTCAGATTTATAATATAGTGCAGTCCAATGTAATATGGTATCTAGACATGGACCCAAATTTGAGCTCTATAGACTAGTGTTTTAGTTGCACTTTACAGGAGATGAACATCTGCAAGCCACCGACAGTTTTTTTAACTTAAAACAGAGGTTGGAGATTCTAATCATTGTGAAATGAACACTGAGTTTTCAAAAGTAAATCAGAAGAAATCAATTAAAACATGAACTATCACTGAAGGTGAAGAATACCCCTAAATACAGAGTTGTCATAGTTCTGTATCAATGTCAGAGTCAGTCTTCATAAAGTTGATGGATAAAAATAAAAACACACCAAAACCAGGTAGAGCTCCAATACACTTATACATGTATTGCCGACATATAATATTAAATAGATATAAAAAAAAAAAAATATGTTGATCATGACATGCCGATGACATGTGCAACTAAAATTGGTTCTTATAAATTCTGTGAAGTTCTACTAAAATCTAACCAATAGTAGCTGAGAAATATAGAAGATAAAATATACAAGAAATATGTCAAAAGGGGCAGAACTCAATAAAAATTAAACAAGCATGACATGCCTACAATATGAGCAAATTGGCTTAGTATTAATAATTGTCATGAAATTGAATGAAAAGAAGCTAAGGAATAGTGTTGACAAAATATCTTAAAAAAATATAACTAAGGGTCATAACTCATATAAAATTAAGCCTGTCATTATGTGCAAACGATATGCACAACTAAACTTGATACAGTGTACTTAATAGTATTGTGAAGGCAAGCTAATTCAAAATCAGACCAAAGGCACCCAAAAAACAGTGAAGATAATATACATTAAAAATATAAAAACAGACATAATATATTTAAAAAAATATAACAAAGGACCATAACTCATATAAAATCAAGCTGATGAAGATGACATGTGCAACTTGGCTTGGTACTTATTAATGCTTAAGTTAAATCAAAATCCACCGTAAGGTAATATAACAAAGGGCCATAACTCATTTAACAAGAGCTGTCCGAAAGACAGCATGCTCGACTATTCGGGTATTTGATAGTGACACAATACCATTGTATTAAAGCGGTATTAAAATAATTTATGTGACTCAATTTAGCAGCATGTTCTCTTTAATTCTCAGTAAAACTCAGGTCATAATTCAAAAAAAAAAAATTCAAGGAAAAGTTCATCTTTGATATGTTGGTTGTCTTGTTAAATTAAATATTATTTAAATTAATATATAATAGTTATTGTATTAAATAAAAAAAGTTAATGCAATTTTTTAATTTTCTATAAGTATTTCATAATCATTATTAACATAATTAATTAAATTTTGGTTCTGCAGGTTTGGTTCATGTCTGGGATGAACACCAAGGGGTTACTGAGTAATGACATTAATTTAGTTGCAAAAAACTTTAACCAAAAATGTTAACGCAAATTTCTAAGTCGAAAAAAGGCCCATAATTTAAGTAAAATTCTAGCAAGAGTTGTTCATCTTGGTTCTGCAGGTCCATTTTATGTTTAGGAAGACTTGTATGAAGTTTAAATCCAATACACCAAGTGCTTACTGAGTAATGATATTAACTTAGTTGCAGAAAAACTTTAACCAAAAATGTTAATGCAAATTTCTAAGTCGAAAAAGGCCCATAATTTGAGTAAAATTCTAGCAAGAGTTGTTCATGTTGGTTCTGCAGGTCCATTTCATGTTTAGGAAGACTTGTGTAAAGTTTAAATCCAATACGCCAAGTGGTTACAGAGTTATGATATTTACTTAGTTGCAGAAAAACTTTAACCAAAAATGTTAACGCAAATTTCTAAGTCGAAAAAGGCCCATAATTTGAGTAAAATTCTAGCAAGTGTTGTTCATCTTGGTTCTGCAGGTCCATTTAATGCCTAGGAAGACTTGTGTGAAGTTTAAATCCAATACACCAAGTGGTTACTGAGTAATGACATTAATTTAGTTGCAAAAAACTTTAACCAAAAATGTTAACGCAAATTTCTAAGTCGAAAAAGGCCCATAATTTGAGTAAAATTCTAGCAAGTGTTGTTCATCTTTGTTCTGCAGGTCCATTTAATGCCTAGGAAGACTTGTGTGAAGTTTAAATCCAATACACCAAGTGGTTACTGAGTAATGACATTAATTTAGTTGCAAAAAACTTTAACCAAAAATGTTAACGCAAATTTCTAAGTCGAAAAAGGCCCATAATTTAAGTAAAATTCTAGGTTCTGCAGGTTGGTTTCATGCTTAGGAAGACTTGTGTAAAGTTTAAATCCAATACGCCAAGTGGTTACAGAGTTATGATATTAACTTAGTTGCAGAAAAACTTTAACCAAAAATGTTAACGCAAATTTCTAAGTTGAAAAAGGCCCATAATTTGAGTAAAATTCAATCAAGAGTTGTCCCTCTTGGTTCTCTATGTTTGTTTTGTGCCTAGAAAGTCTTGTGTGAAGATTGATTGCAATACACCTACTGGTTTCTTAGATATGACTGCCGACGCCAACGCCGGGGCGAGTAAAATAGCTCTCATATTCTCCGAATAGTCGAGCTAAAAATCAAGCAAATTAGGATGTGCCAACGATGTGTGCAACAAGACTTGATACTTATCAAACATAACAATACTGATCAAAATGTAAAGAAAGGTAGCAGAGAAATAGGCGGACAAATCTTGCCTACAGACGGACCGACAGACCGACCTACCGGTTACCAGTCAAAACGGACCCAAGTAAAAACGGACCCAAGTTGAAACGGTGCCAAATTGGTCAAAACGGACCCATAAAAAAGTCAAAACGGCCCCCTCCTCATTCAAAATAGTCAAAACGGTGCCATTTATAGTCAAAACGGTGCCACTTTGGTTAAAACGGACCCCATGTAAAATTTATTGTATTATAAAAAAATTTCATGATAAATAAATGATCATTAGGTTAATCCTTTGAAGAATTCATAAATTTATAAATAAATGAAACTGTTGAAATTTTATGGTAATTGAGATGTCAGTTTTAATGCGATGATTAAATTATTGCTACAAACATCCACACTACGGAATAAAGTATAATTGTCGGCGTTTGTGTTGAGAACAATAATTAAAGGTACGTGAAGATATAAAAGTGTGAATAAATAAAGGAAATGTGCTAAATCTATCTTTATGATGTAATTAATTAGGAGAGATCAAAAGAAACCGCTGTTTTCGCGGTTTACTCTCGCTGCAACATATATATATATTTCTCAGACTTAAATTCGTCATAATGCATTTCGTTCGGTTATATTCTGTGTGGACATATTAAGTTTGTGTTTTAGTCGTAATTTATATAGAAAAACTGGACTAGGCATCGTGTGGTTAGTATGTCTAACCCTCCGTGTTTGTTCTGTAGCAGGCCTGTGTATCTCACCTCATGCCATCAGCTGCGACGGTTGCAAGGTGGCAGCACCCGGCTGCGGAAACACAGGTAAGTATTTTTTTTATTATTTAGAAATACAAATGTTCACATTTCTGTGATTATTTGAAAGAAAATGTAACATTATTCCATGCGTTCTTAAAATATTCATATTTCTTTTATTTTTAAAGAAAAATAATAATAGTTTTTTTCCTTGATTATTTACAAAATTAATGATAGTTCATTAAAAGATTCTTAGTTCTGTAATTATTTAAAATAAATTTTAACGATATATTTTCCGAATTATCATTTCATTATCACTACGTTTGAAATATATTTTTTCTCCTTACGTATTGAAGACAATGCTATTTTACTAACATACCCTATAGGAATAACAGCGAAACAGTACCGAAAGGCCGTAGCTGAAGAGAGTGAGTTGCACTTCTTGTGTGTGTCATGCACTACCAGGACTGACGGCCATGTGGAATCAGACGAGGAGTCGGAGAGCCGATCCTTCATTGAACCAGAAGTAACTCTAGACACCTACCTACCTACAATTGCACACAAAATTGTTGCTTTGTGTTGTTGATAATACTAATTGCCGTATGTATGTATGTATGTATGTATGTATACTTGTTACAGATCTCTCCAAGACCCATCACCCGTCGAGGAAGTGATTGATGACAGACCCGTCACATTTGAACTCATCTCCGGTGGATCACAGAAGGGGAAGGATCTACTTGTTGATTCACATGGATACACATACGTGTTTAAGGTGAGTAAAAAAGAAAAGTAAATGTCTTATTTTTCACCATAAATAAACAATGATTTATAACTGACTTTGCATGATCATAACGCAGTCAATATTTTACTACAAAATAAATTTGCATTATCCTATAACTGAATTGTTCGATTGTTAGATTGTTTGAATCGTGTTCTTTTCATAGGAAACAAGGGGAGCTACCACGCGATTAACTTCGCATACTCAATAAATTTTAATATAAATAAGAATAATAGTTGTTGCAAATATATTTACTTTATAGGTACAAGGAAGGCAGCCTTTCGGCGACCGGACTCTTGAAGAAGGTGTCAACAATCTACAAGCCGCGTATTCTCAGGACGACAGAGGACAACTAAAG
The DNA here is from genome assembly GCA_021229015.1 of Solen grandis. Classification (NCBI taxonomy): domain Eukaryota; kingdom Metazoa; phylum Mollusca; class Bivalvia; order Adapedonta; family Solenidae; genus Solen; species Solen grandis. The sequence goes on along the minus strand of CM037777.1, from coordinate 35,783,318 downwards.
CATGAGCTAACCATTGTACAAACATTATGGACATGATAAAATAGAAAAAGTAAAAAAAAAAAAAAAAATTATCTGTGATCTATATTGTAGAAATGGAGAAAAGAAATGAAAATAGAAATGAAAAAATAAATAAATAATAAAGTGAAAAAAAACATGTTTTTCGTGCAGTATAAATTCCAATTCAAATGAGAGAAAAGAAAGATGGAAAGAGAGAAAGATAATGCTATTTCGTACAGATACAAATTCAAACTCACACATTGGATTGTTCACACTTCAAATGAATATCGACTTGCCTTAAACATGTTCTTTTATCAAATTACTTGATTATTCACACTTTCGTACCCACTCATTCTTAATGTCACGTTGCATTAAACACGTTCCTTTAATCAATGTATCTGATTGTTCACACGTTCGTAACCATTCATATATATATAAAATATAATGGGGCCGTTTATATGGGGCCGTTTTGACCGACCTTTTCACCCAGTTGGGGCCGTTTTGACCAATTTGGCACCGTTTTAACTTGGGTCCGTTTTGACTTGGGTCCGTTTTGACTTGGGTCCGTTTTGACTGGATACCGACCTACCAACAAACGTGACTCCAAATTGCCCCCAAATACTTCATGTCTGTGGGTATAATGAACATTTCAGCTTTTTCTCCACATCAGAGATCAAGGAAATGACCAGTGCAACCAGTATAAAAGCAGATTAGTTACCATAAATAGAAATTTTATCAGTACTTAAAGTCTTATCTAGCTTTACAGTATTCTGACATAATGTAAAAAGATATATTTGACTGGGAAAATGATAAAAAAATGTTTAGCAACACTACTAAAATACCTTAAGTAATGATTGTCTAGCACTGTTAAAACTTACATAAACTAAAAACTTCAGCTTCTTTTTCAGTACTTTGTACTTCTGCTTGTAGTCAATCTTTTGATCCATGATTCATCTGTAGTTATTCCCTGAAATTGAAAAAAATATTATTTACAACTGAAGAAAATACTCAACAGTAAGGAGCCTTAACCTTTCATTTTGGGAAAGTCATGCGTGATTTTCAGCCAAATTGGGAAAAGGTAGACTTATATGATATATCAATAGCAGTCTACATACATTCAGGAAATAGAGAGTTGCATCAATTTAATAATTTAGTGTAGTGCCAAGTCATTCTGAATGATTATTCATTTTAGTAAGCCATCAAAAGGCCTGCTTTCGGTTTCATTCATTGCTAAATAATATATATAGAGGGGTCTTGACTGAATATCAGGTTCCTGTGGTTATATAAACCAAAATTGTGAAGCAGGTTTCCAGTGGATCATAAATCAACATATCGGGAATTCTGGATTGTATTTTTTGGAAAGTTCTTTCACCAAAATTGGGGAAAGCAATGGCCTTTTGCAATTGGGAAGCCACACAATACAGGCCTCTATTACTGAAGGAAAAAGGGCCCTGTATGTGTAAGGTTATCAACATGTCAGTGCTTTCAAGTTTAGTCTTCTGAATTTGAATCTGAATATTTAATGCTGTAGATAAAAAAAAACTGGGTATAACTGTCTTAGTGAGAGTATCCTAGGAAATGTTTATTTCCCGTTTATTTTGTACCAAAAACGCGGCCGTCTGGCTTAGTGAGGACTCCTGAAATCTTATCTGGATAAAATAAAAGTGCTGCAAAACTTATTAAAGGCATATGAAATGAAATTGAGTATCAGTAAACGAAACAATTACCAAATATTCATTTATCCATCTATTAAAAAGAGGCTAGGAAGCTGAATATTTCTTTCAATTATTAGCCATAGCTAAGCAATACATAACAACGACGAAAATAGAGTTATCCAAATCTTACTGGACAAGTGTAATTTCCGTATTTAGTTAAAATTATAGTTTTATTATAAACCTATAACAGAGTTATTATAAAGAAGTCATGATATGGCTGTATTTAAATTAATTGATTATACCAAAAATATATTTTTTCGTATTTTTTTCATACACAGAATGAATTATAATTAAAATACAAATTGAATTGAAACCATTACTAGGTCCGCATAATTACGTTTTCATTTATATACATCAACTGCGCATGCTCAGTAAAGGAGAAAAAATAATAAAAAGGAAACATATTTTTCCAAAGAAATTAAAACAGCCTAAACATGGTTGTACCACCCACAGGATACCCAGACCAGGGTGACTGGCGAAGTGAAGGATTTCGCAGAAAAGTGATTTTGCAAATGTTAGTATTTATATCCATGGTCAGATTCAAAATGTTATCTGTCATTAGTTTTCACGGATGGACACTTTCAGTAGTGCAGACATGTATCATATTTACACCATTCACGGTATGCAAACTATGGAAAAGATGTATTTGTGTCTGTTTCAAATAACTTTTTTATTTCAAATTTACATTCTGGTCATTGCAGAACTTATTACATTCTACTCTATATGATATCCCCATAACAAAACTTAGCTGGGTGACGGACGATGTGAACCGGGACGATGTGAACCTGCACCCAGGACGATGTGAACCATTTTGTTGAGACGATGTGAACCATGATATTTATAAATATTGTATTATAAAAAATATACATTTTTTAATATTAAATAAACTTTTTTGAGTTTTGATTTACCCCCATTCAGTATAGTACGAGATCGATTTTTAAGACTTTAAAGAATAAAGCAATCCAATTATCTTATTATCAAACACATTACATTGATATCAACCCCTGGGGCTTTTAATGCAGTTAGATCCAGATGACGAGAACGAATGATGATCCAAAACAATGACAAACATGCCCTATATCAGACTCGGATGTAAATAAATGTAAAAGTATCAGAAAAATTTGTTTTGCACTCAAATAAAGTTATCAATGCCATGTATATTGTATATAACTTTTGATTTTCTTTGATTGTACTTAGCTTATTGTGTGTTATTAAATTTATCCAGGCGACGAGGACGACTGATGCTCCAAAACAAACATGCCTAAGAATATTCTGACGCGGGTGTTAATAAATGTAAAGAAATATAAATATTGTATATATGTATATATATGTATATATATGTATATAACTCTTGTTATTAGTTGTTTGTACTTGTCTTATTGTGTGTTATAAATTTCTGAAACTGACATATGCTTCGTATTCTTCTTTTAACACATGTGAAAGAGTGATAGTGTTTTGTTAGTGTGTAAGTGTAGGGTCATTTTAATAAAATATAAGTATATATATATAAATTTTGGTCAAAATAACATATAAATCATACTAAACTAATAACTATTCATGACAAACATCATCTGCTTTAATAAATCATACATACAAATGATAATTAAACTTAAAATCACATGCACCAAAATAGTTTTAGAATCTGGTTCACATCGTCTTACGCAATGGTTCACATCGTCCTCATAAGCGGTACACATCGTCCTAGGTACGAACCAAAGGCGGTTCACATCGTCCAAGGTTCACATCGGCCGAGGTTCACATCGTCCGTAATTCAACTTAGCTTACAACCATTCCTTTCATTATTGAGAGCAGGGTCATGAAACTGCATTGTTAGCATGCAAGATTGTTAATTGAATTTGTTGCGATACAGGTGACTGCTGCCCAATATTTGGTCAATTTGGCCCTTGTCACATCAACCCATACTAAGTTAGAACGATTCAGTCCAATGGGCCGAATGTCACCATTTTTTGATAATTTTTTTTTAGAAGAGAGGTTCTTAGGTAGTGTTTCCTTCTCAAAAATAATCATGTCAAAACATATACTATTGATTTCGATCAGTAACAAAATTCAACTACTGTGTAAATAAAATTCAACTCTATTAAAGCACACATAAACAAAATTCAATTGTGTGAGGTTATGGTGTTTATAGAATGAAAATATATAGACTCATGACTGACTGAACACTGAAATGTCACTCTACCGAGTTAACCATTTGCTGGAATGGTAAATGCACCCAGTGATACAAAACTGCCTGAATATTAAAAAAAGTATCAGCTTCAGTTTATGACTTGCCTTGTTTTTTTGTTGTTTTTTGGGGGGGGGTTTTAAAAATAACCCAAACACACATTGTCCATTTCTGCCACTAGAGTGCTGACTTTTTTAAGATTGTTGAATACTTGAAAACTTCATGTCTGATTCTCTGTATTGTCATTTTTGCTGATTCATTTAAGTATTTGACTTAAATATAATATATATCAATGAATTATAAGAAATTTAATTTTATTACAAATTTACATTGCTAGATTTTATATTTGCTCTGTTGGACTGGTATTTGGCCAAATATTCTTGCCCTGTATCTATTGTCTCTCTCCAGTGCTAGTGTTCAAGTGGAATTTTCAAACCCTCCTTCAAAGACATTCAATTCTTGTGAATTTTATTTTGCTATTTTCAAATCCTCCTTCAAAGGCATTCAATTCTTGTAAATTTATTTTGCTAATAAAAAGATTTGTTATTTTGCAGAGAGGAGGCAGTTCGGAATTCCAATACGCCAGTTGCGAAGTCAAGTGGAGAAATGGAAAACCATGTATACCAAAAAGCAAAATCGAGGGTAATAAGCCTTCTGTTTATATTTTTAGCTCACCTGAGCACAACGTGCTCATGGTGAGCTATTGTGATCGCCTTTTTCCTGGGGACCGGCGTGCGTGCGTTCGGTTAACAATTTCCTTTAAACAACATCTCCTCCTAAACCGCTGAATGGATTTTGACCAAACTTCACAGGAATCATCCTTATGATGTCCTCTATCAAAGTTGTTCAAATTATTTTGATTGGTTGAAAAAGTAGGTCCACAGGAGCTAAAAATAGATTTTAAAAATGCAAACTTTGAAAATCTTCTTCTGCAAAACTGCAAGGCCTAGAGCTTAGATATTTAGTGGTAGTATTGTCTAGTGAACCTCTACAAAGTTTGTTCAAATCATGATCCTGGGGTCAAAACTGGCCCCCAGGGTCACATGATTTTACATAGGCTTTTATAGGAAAGAAACTAGAAAAATCTTTTTCTCAGAAGCCACAAGGCCAGGAGTTTAGATATTTGGTGTGTAGCATTTTCTAGAGGATCTCTACCAAATTTGTTCAAATCATGGCCCTGGGGTCAAAATTGGCCCCATCCCAGGGGTCACTTGATTTAACATAGACTTTACAGAAAAAAAAAAATAGAAAATCTTCTCCTCAGAAACTACAAGGCCTGGAGTTAAGAATTTTTTATGTAACATGGCCTTATGTGTATCTACAAGGTTTGTTTAAATCATGGCCCTGGAGTCAAAACTGGTCCTGCCCCAGGGGTCACTTAATTTTAAAAAGGCTTATATAGGAAAACTAGAAAAATCTTCTTCTCAGAAACCACAAGGCCCAGAGTTTAGATATTTGGTGTGTTACATGGCCTTATAGACATCTACCAAGTTTGAAATTTTGGGAAAAGATTATAAGGGAGTTTTTCCACAAGATCATGGGTTTAGATATTTGGTATGTAACATGGCCTTGTGGACCAGAACCAGGTTTTCAAATCATGGCTCTTGGGTCAAAATTGGTCCCACTCTAGGTGTCACTTGATTTTATAGCTATAACTATCAAACTTTGGACAACAGGTACAGTTTTTGGAATTACAATTATTTTGCTGTACTTCTGCATGGATTTTGTATTCAGTAAGACTGTTATAAAAGATAAGGAAGGCAATATTTCTCAGGTGAGAGATTCAGCAAGACTGTTATAAAAGACAATGAAGGCAATATTTCTCAGGTGAGAGATTCAGGGCCATCATGGCCCTCTTGTTTATATGTATTTCTCAAGGGCCCAATAGATTTGAGTCTTTTTGAGATTTTCATTGTTTCTGGCAACCTTTACATTACTGGAAATTGCACTATCATATCCCAGTTATTGAAAATGTCAATGTGAATGTAATTGTCAATTTAACGCTGTTCATTCCCTGGTCACTTTATATTTTATGTTGATATATCACATGCACCATAATTACTACACGGGGCCTCCTTCCCCAAGAGAGTAAAGTCACTAACTTTAACACTCACTCAGCCCCTCACCACATGAGTTTGAAACCCGACAGGGTCATTCTGATTTTCATGTGAGGAAGCCTTTCAGCTGGCTTGCGGTAGGTCAGTGGTTCTACCTGGATTCCTCCACCTGTAATTAGCTGGACATCGCTATATGACTGAAATACTGTTGCAGTGATGGTAAACTCAATCAATCATAATTACTACACAGTCCAGTATAATGTATAATGAAACAGCTCCAGACTCAACACTAAAGCGAGTGTGAGACTCCTTAGAGCTAAGTGGTCTGCTAGAATTTAAAAAAAAAATAATTCAAGGACTCTTTGTTGAAAGATGTTAGTGTCCAGCACTGTAGTGTCATAATGGATCTTCTGAATCGTACTGTATGATCATTTTCAGGAAGAATATCTGGCCTTGGTGGCACGTTTAATACTCCACGTGAAGGACATCAGTAAGTTCTCTTATCATTATCATTGTTACTTCTAATGGCACATGTATCATGTAATACAATATATCTTTTTTTCCTTACTTTCTCACCAATGCTTTTGTAAATGGTTCTTTTGAACACTTCACAACATTATTTCCATCCATCCTCTTGGAGTAGTTTAAGAGCTAGATCATGTTTGATGCTTTAAAACAAATATTAAGTAACAGTATGAAACCTGTTAAAACTGAGAATTGTTAAACACATTGTAAAAGTGGTAAAATGTTAACCTTTCCCTCATGAGTATTTATATACAAGTTTATATTTGAAGAATATTTATTGACTGAACTTTAAATGGTATATGAAGAAATGTATTTTTCTTTGCTATACAGACTGTGTAGAATCTGAGCTGCAATATTATTTGAGCAAACAGAGGAAACCCTGATCAGACAGCTCTTGGGTCTACTCTGTTGAGTCAGAATGATTCTTCGTGAAGTAAAACCTTAAAGAAGTGTTGATTTTGAAATTTTGATTATATGTGAACATTATTCTTGAAGCCAAAGAAATCACTTCTCTATTCTCTGTCCTTCCGCCTGTCTCATATTTTGTCTGTCACATGAATGAGTTATTTGTTTTAGATTGAATCCTAATTTTTCTTGTTCTTAAAACTTAAATTATCTTAGACGATTCTAAGGTTTGATCAGTACTTTGTGCCTTGTTAGGCCATGAAGGACTCTTGTTCCCAACATTACCCAAACATGGTATCCTTCAGCTTGATTTCTTCCATTCTATGTGTGAAGATTTGGTAGATATACATAAGTCTCCCGCTATTTTCAGATAACCAGCAGAGACAGAAGCAGGCACTTCAGCAGCAGCAGGCAGTGGGGCTTGGCGGGGCCATGCAGCAGCCCATGGCCTCTGGAAGCGGGGCGATGGGTCAGGTGGCAGGAGGGGGCATGCAGGACCCTATCAATGCCCTACAGAACATGGCCATGAGTGGAGGGGCAGCCCTGGGGCCAGGACAGCCAGGTCAGTAGCATTCCTTGCTTTATATTGCATGTTTCTCTATCATGAAGGAAGTCTGTACTGGGGCTGTATTCATAAAGCTCCTTAAGAAACAATTTCCCTTTTTTTTCGAAGATTTTCCTTAAAATGATTAATCACATAGATTTCCTTAGTTATTAAGGATTTCCTTTACTCTTATTTGTAAAACACCTTAGGAGATTTATTCAAGTTAAGAAATTATTTTCCTTAAAAACTAAGGAGCTTTATGAATACGGACCTTGGTTGGTGTTTGAGGAGAGTGTCTGGTTTTGGAGCAAAAGGCTGTGAAATGTCAAACTTTCTTAAAATGGAACTGGTATAGCTGTCTTGCTTGGTACTCCAGATTTGTTTGCCAGGCTATTACCTCTTTCAAGTTACTAGCCCACTGGGCTACTGCCATTTCCTGTGTCTGATTGCCAGGAGTCGTCAAGCTGTGTAAACTCTCAACTATACTACACTGTACATTTATTATACCCCCAGATACAAAGTATATAGGGTCTATACTGGAGTCACGTCCATCGGTTTGTCGGTCAGTCCGTCTGTAGATGAGATTTGTCTGCCCTATTTCTTGGCTAATTTGCTGGTTTTTTATGCCCCCCTTCGAAGAATGGGGGTTTATTGCTTTGCTCATGTCGGTCGGTAGGTCCGTCGGTCTGTCGGTAGACCAGACCTTGTCCGAGTGATAACTTAAGTTCTATTTGACCTTTAAGTCTCAAATTCTTGTGGTTGTTGCTAGATTAGTAGATGACCCCTATCATTTTGGTGTCATTACCTCAAAGGTCAAGGTCACAAGTGATTAGTAGATGACCCCTATCAATTTTGGTGTCAATACCTCAAAGGTCAAGGTCACAAGGTTGCATTTGTATATATGTTTGATGACTTGGTCACTATATGGAAATTATGCAAAAGACTTTTTATTACTTAGATCAAGATAACATAATTTATGTTGTAATGTTGTTTTGTTTTTAAAGTTTGAGATATTTGAAGGATGATGTATCATTTTCTTTCATTATTGTGGATGTTTGTGTTTATGGCTAGCAAGGCTGATTTGTTAATTTTTATAATAAACCTAGAGCACTAAGTCTTAATGTTTTGTTTGTTTATAACTGACAATGTTCTTTCACTTAAACCTTTGTGGACTTGTGTAAATGCATTTTTAGCACATTATATTTTCACTCAAATTTTTGAAATTTGAGAATTTTTTGTGACAAGCCAACATTATGAAGGCAAACTCCTTGCATGTAATATAGCTATATACATATGGCATATGAGGGGGGCATATATGTTTCACAAACATTTCTTGTTTTATTAAACTTTTCAAGGCTGACAAGTACCAAGCCTAGTTGCATATATCATTAGCATGTCATGATTTGCTCGATTTTAAATGAGTTATGGCCCTTTATTATATTTCTAAAATAGATTTTGTCCGCGCTATTTCTCAGCTATCTTAGCTCAGATTTTGATTAAACTTCACAGTAATAATAATTACCATGCCTAGTTGTGCACATCATGATTCGCTTAATTTAAATAAGTTATGGCCCTTTGTTATATTTCTTAAATGTACTTTGTCAGCGCTCTTTCTCGGCTACTGTAGTCAGATTTTATTAAACTTCACAGCATTAATAATTACCAAGCCAAGTTGTGCATATCGTTTGGCACTTCTTCATCAGCAGGATTTTATATGAGTTATGGCCCATTGTTATAGTTATTGAATAAATTTTGTCCACAGTATTTCTCGGCTACCAATGGTCTGATTTTGATTTAACTTCACAACATTAATAAGTACCCAGTCTAGTTTTATATATTGTTGGCACATCATGATAGGCTTGATTTTATTTCTGAAAAATATTTTTCCTTGCCTGTTTCTCAGTTATTATTGTTCATATTTTGATATAACTTCACAGCATTTATAAGTATCAACATAAGTTGTATATATCCTTGGCATGTCATGATCAGCTTATTTTTTTTTAACATTTATTAAATATTTTTTATCGACAATACATGTATAAGTTTATCAGAGCTCTACCTGGTGTGTTTTTATTTTTATCCTTCAACTTTATCAAGACTGTCTGACATGGTAACAGTAAATGTGACAAAGCGGTATCTGAGAGTATTCCTCATTTTCAATGATCTATAATTCTTGTTATATAATGAAAATACCTAACATGATCAGGTTATTTGAACAAAAAAATCAATAAAAAGGTGGAGTGATTGGCCTGTAAGCCTTATCAATTTATCCAATCAGTGAATGACCTAATGCTTGCAGATTACTTGGTTAGTTTTGTATCTTGCGTAGATATCTTTGATTTCATAGTCGTTTGCAAACACATCTGACAGATCGTTTTTAGCTTGTCTGTTTGAAGAAAAAATCAAGCTGTTATGGTCGCTGCGGCGTCATTATCGTCAGTGTCGTGCAAAAACTTTTAATGTAGCCCATTACTCAAATACATTTAAAGGTATCAACACCAAACTTGGGATACTTTATAATCATGTAAAGGCCCAGTTGTAAGACAAGGGGCCTTATTCTGAAATCTATATTTTCAGAGTTATGCCCCTTATTAACTTAGAATTTTAGTCAAAATTGCTCATTAAGTAGTGTTTTGAAAACTATGAAAGTTATCAACATAAAAAAATACTTAATAATCATGACAAGGTGCAGTTGTAAGACAAGGGCATAATTCTGAAATCAATATTTTTTGAGTTATGCCCCTTTATAACTTAGATAATTCTGAAATCAATATTTTGGGAGTTATGTCCCTTTGTAACTTAGAATTATGGTCAAAATTGCTTATAAGTATATTGATTTGAAAACTATGCAAGATATAACAACAGAACTTGGAATACTTGATAATCTTGACAAGGTGCAGTTGTAAGACAAGGGGCATTATTCTCCAAGGAAGTTATGTTCCTTTTTAATTAGATTTTTTTAAATAATGTTTTTATTCAGAGCAATTACATTTCTTCTATACAGTGTTAGATAATTTTTTATTTTTCATATTTATATTTTCATTACTCTTTATACCTTGCGGTGTTCAAACTTTAAATCTCAAATATGGCAACCCCATTGTTTACATGTAATACAGACGAGCACTGGCACCGCTCTGCAGAGCTCTAGTATTACTTATAATCCTGAGACCAACATCCAGCTACATCCTTTATGCCAACATTATCCCAACTTGATATCGGAAAATTAAAAAAAAAAATCATGAATATCCTCCAAAAGTTAATTTAAGATCCGTTTTTTCCTTCTTAAAAGGATGCCATTTCTCAGCTTCATCTGTACAAGAACAAAAAAAAAAAACACATATTTATTCCAATTTTAAATGAGTTTCCTTAATGTTCAGTAATAACATATTCTAACATTATTACTTCAATTCTGGTAATTATGGTTTCATTTGCCAGCTTTGTAAGTGAGCAAAAGCATAGAATAAATGATACACTTGTTCAATTAAAATCATGGAAAAATACTTTTTAACTATATCAAACCTGAAAATTGGCATATAAAAACTGCAGTCCAATAGTTCTACTTACAAGGGAGGTAATTATAAAAAAGAATAAAAAAAGATAAATAAATGTGAGATATAAAAGTAATCAGTATTTTATTAATTTATATTTTTTATATATTTTTACATATGCTTGTATTTAAACAAGTTTTTTCTGATCTTTGAGATGAATGACTATTCTTATGTGCATCTTATCACTACAGCTATCTGCAATATAGCAATGTAGATCTTTAACCCTTTCCCTCATAGAGGACAAAATGAAAAGACCTATGCGAACAGCATAAAACCAGATCAGCCTGCGAGTAACTCAAATTTGAAATTATAATGTAAAGGTGATATAAAGATGAAATCAGTCACAATAGCTGTCATACAATGCACCTATATCTTTAACCCTTTCCCTCACAGAGGATACCATGAAAAGACCTATGCGAACAGCATAAAACCAGATCAGCCTGCGAGTAACTCACAGGCTGATCAGGTTTTATGCTGTTCGCTGCTCCTCAGTGGTCTGGTAATGAGCATTTTACAATTAAATTTGGTAAGGTTTAACTGTGGTTTTCTGCAGATCAGGCTTTATGTGGTACCTAGTGCGTCAAAATGAGTCTATATGAGGGAAAGGGTTAATGTATTCTATTGATATCAAGAACATGTTTACATTGTTAATTGAGAAGAAAATCAATAGGCATGTGTATTTTAAATATGTTTCTTCAGTTACGTACATTTCTTGGAAACTTTTGTTTCTTATTTCAGTTAGAGGGTAAAATGTGAACAGTTGTTAGAAATTGTCTTTGGTGTTTATAGGCTACATCTTCGTGTCCGCTCTGTAACTTCAATATCTATGGATGGATTTTTATAAAACATTACAGAAGTGTTTGTCATAATACAAAAGTGTGTCGTGCACATCACCTATAAAGCCTAAAAGGTCAAGGTCACTGGAGTTGTAAGAAATTCTCTTTGGTATTTATAGACTACATCTCTGTATCCACTCTTTAACTTCCACACTGAAAGGTCAAGGTCACAGGAGTTCTTTGGTATTCATTTCATTTCCACTACAACTTCAATATCTATGTTTGGATTTTCATGAAACTTTACAGAAGTGATGGTCATAACACAAAGATGTGTCCTGCACATCAGCCATATGCACACTTGAAAGGTCAGTGCAGTTCAGGGATCATTTCACATTTCCATTATTTTCTTTTTTTCTGGCACAAATTTTTCAGGTTGGGGGAGGGGGTTTCAACGGTGGGGACTCCTGACATGGTTCTAGTGGTGATGTGTTGCACTATGGACCAAGGGGTTGTTTGTTTGAACCTCCTTTAGACATAATTATAAGTTTTCCCAAAGCATCTATAACATCCTTTAACTTTCAGATGGGTGAATGTTAGGTTTTGTTTCACAATTAACACAAAACAAATCAGTTTTGACTGTTGTCCTCCCTATACAGGTTTGATGTCAGCAGGGCAGCAGCAGCAACAACAGCAACAACAACAACAGCAACAACAACAGCAGCAGAGAAAACAACAAATGCAACAGCAAATGCAGCGACAAGAAATCATGCACCAACTTCAGATGGGGGCCAATCAGCCGGGTGCCAGGCCCCAACTACAGGTGGGTGTGCCTGGTTCCCAGCAGATGGGTACCAACCAGCAGGGTGCCAGGCCTCAACTCCAGGTGGGTATTAAAGGTTCCCAGCAGTAGAGAGCTAATCAGGCTGGTCGCCAGGCCCCATATATTGGAGAGTTTGACTGTTCCCAGCAGACAGAATCCTGTCAACAGGGCACCAGGCCACATCTTCATGGTTTTCAGCTCTACGTTTCATTCAGTGGATATGTTTTTAGCTTAACACAATGCTTTTCATAAATATTAACCATAATCTAGAATTTTTAAATACAGTTGAACCTGTATTAGCAGCAACCTGTACTAAGCAGTCAATTTCAGTATTACCAAACTGTAGCATTTTGTTATATATTTTAACTTCATTTAGCGGTCATCCTCTATTAAGCGGCCATTTTCTCTTGTTCCCTTGACTGACTGCTTATGACAGGTTTGATGATATGTTTGAATAAAATAAGAAAAATAAAGCTGAAAGATATTAATAGGGTTGATTCTATAGAAAGATTTATACCGTATGACATATGAGTTGCTCATATTCTATGATTTCTCTCAGCAGAGACAGGATGCATTTATTGTGACATCTGCACAGAATATCCAGCAAGCGGGACCTGGACAGCCGTCTGCAACTCAGACCTCAGCAGTAGGTTTTTAATTTTATTTCACCCTGAGCCTGCTCTGTTTGCCAAGACATAAACATATGTCCATATGACGTAAAGGAGTAATGGAAGAATCTGGGTCTGCTCTGTATTCCAGTTTGTCAATTTGAGTCTTATTAGGGAAGGGTTAATGTGATACCACACACCAATATTTTTATTTATATTTGGAAATAGGTGCAAATATATTCAATATATTTTGTTATACATCAGTCTATCATTCAATGCAAAATTCCTATAGACCTATAATGTTATCTGATCGAATATCACCCTCATAGAGAATATTCCCTGGGAGATATTTCTTATATCACCCTGGGGCACATAACTCCTACATACCTCAGTATTCAGTATTCTCCTGGACAGATTATTTTATTTTTTAGTAACTATTAAGCATATATTGATTAGCAAAAGACAATTCACCCCCATATTAGTTTTACTTCCTTTGACTTTTTAAGTGACAAATATTGTAGTTATAAGGTTTTTGCTATAATAAAATAAATAACACATGGCTGTAGGGGTGATTGTGGATGTTGTCAACCCTTGAAGTGGCATATTACCAGGGCAGAGTCTAAAATGATAATTATATTAATTATAAACAGGTGATCTAAAAAAACAAAGGCAACATTGTATGTTTGTTTAATGTTGTAGAATTATGTTTATACATGCATGCCTTTGGATTTTGTTTATTGTTACTCCTAGTCAAGAGTAGACAACTGGTTTACTCATTTTCTCCCGTAAAATCTATGTTTTTATTTGTTTTTGTTTTTCAGGCTCTTCCAAATACTAAATTAATATGAAAGGGAAGAAATGATTTAAGAGGAAAATCTAGGTTCTTTTTATTCCTGTTCACTAAAACATTGACAAAAACTTTTTTGCATTATTTTCAACTAGAAATGATCGGACATATGCCAGAAAAGAAAGCTTTAAAATAAAAAAAAAGTTTCTTTTATTTTATAAAATAAAAGATAATATTTTGTTTACATAAACAGGTTAGAATTCTACCATCAATACTTAGCATTAAGCAATACTTAAATTAAGAAGAAAATGCATTCCACCATTCCTGTTTTAAGTGATTTATATTTACTAAGAAATGAAATATTTGGGTATTTTTATTTGAGAAACAAGAATGATGGAATTTGCCCCTAAGTTTTTTAAGTATTACATAGTGCTGAGTATGCTTTGTAGAATTCAAGCCTAATTTTTATGATTATGCCTAGCATATTACAGTTTTTGCTGAGTTGAATTGAAATATTGTTTAATTGATATTGCAGCAGCAAATGAATTTTTCGTCCACTGGCCTATCCAGACCTGCCTTTTCTAGTATGAGCGCTGGTCTGCCCGGGGTCAGTACCCAGGTAATTCTTGACCACACCATACCAGGCTTTCTCATCAGTCTCTTCATAAAGTCAGTGATCATTGCAGGACTTTCATTAGCTACTCTTTTTCTGATTTTTTTTTTTCAAAGTTTACCTGAGCATGAAGTGCTCTTGGTGAGCTACTAGGATTGTTGAATATCTGTTGTCTGTCTGTCATCCACAGTTTGTTTCTAAAGCAGTCTTTTATCAGACTATGTCTTTATGGCCAAAAAATTTCAGTCAGTTTTACTTAGGGCTGATTTCTATCAATAATCCAGGAGTTTTGGTGTTGATGAGTGACCATGATATGTTCAATTGTGGTCAATATTAGACTGACAGATGTTAAACTCTGGCCCTTGAAATGTCAGAAAATTGTTTAGTTTAACAATGTTTACACTCAAGTATCTTCATCACTGTAGCGGTCTTCCTCTAAACTTGGTAACAATGTTAAGGGTTGTTACCTCATGGCCAGGATCAATTTTGGCTGATATTGGTCCAGTAGGTCATGTGTTACGGGTCTTATAATATTTTAAAAAAAAATCAGTTGTCACTTTCTGCATATTCTAGAACCAGCATTATTTTATGAAATAGTCTTTCTCAAATTGTTATAAAATGTTAAAGTCATAATGTTTCATCCAAGATCAATTACATCTGATTTTGGGTTTATTTTTTATTTATCCGGTGTTTACACCGGAGGGGACTACAGGTTTATAATCCGTCTGTCAGTTCGACTGTCTGTCTGTCCGTCCAGATGTCCAGAAATCTGTATCCCTCGATGACTTAAAAACCATTTATGATAATATTATGAAATCTGGTAAATGATGTCAGTATAGAGATTCTGCATGTCACTTTGTTTTGTTTTTTCTGGGACAAAAATTTTGGTTGCTATGGTAACAGAATAAATAATGCACCTCATCGGTAGGGGACTCCTGTTGTGTGCAATACCAGTTACTTGTTGATCTAGATTTATGGATCTTGAAATGTTAACACTGTCGCAGCCATATTTATGTGGCAATCTTGATCATACTTATTCACAATATAAAAAACAATAATATGGTTTCATATTCAAGAAAACCAGTGATATTCTGGTGCGCAATATTATATAGAGCTATCATAGTTTTATTGTTTTCACTAATATCGCTCATTTTCTGCTGATATGTAGTTAATGTATCAGGATAAACTAATTAAGATTTTTGAAGTGCAGCAATCTGTTTACTTTTTTTTTCTCAGTAATATTGCAACATCATATGCCAGCCGACTTAAATCATTTAAATTCTGTCATTTGCTAGACTGTTTTGTTGATGTCTATAGTTATGTCATGCCAATTTTTGATAATGAATTTTCATTATGCAATCTACAGAAGTCATGCTCATGCTTCATTTTCTGACCTTCATTTTTGTGATACAGACTTTGTTTTTTTTTTTTGTTGCCTTTTATCATTTTGATCATATCCCCTGCTTTTTATGGCTTAATTTTATTTTTCAATGATAATCTTCTAAAATCTAATCCTTGATAGATTCCTGTCAAATGTTTGTGCACTTTAAGTTTTTATGTATAGCTGTTGCAAACTGTTGTCTAGACATATCTAAATAGCGTAGAATTTCAATAAAAACCTTCCCCATCTTCATACAGAAACAGAAAACGTGTAAGAAAATTAAATGATTGAATTTATTACAGTAGAAAACTAACCAACAACTCAATATTCAATGCAGTATTTTGTGTGGAACACTACATCAAATTAAGACTAAATAATAAAAAAGTATGTTAAAGAAGAAATAATGTGAAATAATTTTTAAAATGAAATCTTAAATTTGATTGTGGTCATCTTTTTTTTTTCAATTTCAGCAGTTCATTATTCTTTTCAGTAGATTATTACAGTGTAATCACATGGCCTGCGTTTCATAAAATATCTTACATTGAGATTTTCCTCGACACATTATTTTAAAGATCTAGAACTCCCTTATTTTCAGTCCCCTACCGGTTTGCACTCCGTCAGTCCATCCGTCACACACATGTTTTCCGGACTTTTTTTCTAAACGCTTGCAGGTATTCATCTAATTTTTGGTGTGTGAGTCTACCACTATGACTTACAGATCAATTTTGAGTTTCGTTCCGGTCCATTGATTTTTGACGGAATTACGGCCCTTGGAATTAGATTTTTTTTTTAAATCGCAGTTTCTCTGCACTCAGGTCTTCCTCCACCTGTAATTAGCTGGATGTTGTTATATGACTGAAATAAACAGGTTGTGTTTGTGTGTGTGTTGGGGGGTCTTAGTTTTCCATTTGCCTGTAGGGGACTTAGTATTGCCTAAGCAATACTTTCATAATACTTGTTTTACCCAAATGATAGAAAATTGCACAATGGTGGTACAGTACTTGTGACATTTTGAGTTGAGGAAATCTGAATTTGAGATGTTGATTGTGAAATGCAGATCTGAATCTTGTGGCTTGTGTGAATAGTATAAAAACTTAACAGCCTGGGAAATACTGGAATTCTTATCAGGTTTTATTCTGTTTGCAAAAATCTTCTTTCATTTATTTCTTTTATACATCTCATGTGTTCAGAGATTTAAAATGACAGAGTTTGTAATGAACACTGTACATGTACATTGAGGCAGGCCTCACAAAGCATCATTATCATTGTGCCCGGCTGAACCTACTCATGAAAACAAAGATTGTCTAGTTCATAGTTCCTGCTTCCTTATAACCTCTCATGCCATTCACTTTTACAGTTGATGTAGATATTTACCAGTGTGTTAGTCTCTCAAAATGAAAACACAAAGCTAGAGGTTGTATGATAGTATACTCAGCTGCAAAGTAAAGTTTGCGCTCCAGTTTTCTTTTAATTAAGATGTATTATTCCACTTCTTTTCTCTAAGTTTATGAAAAATTGAGAACTGATATTTGGACATACTGAAATACTGTGCTTTTTTTTCCAAATTTTGATCTGAAAAGTACAAGTGGTAATCACAGTGTTAAAAATTTTGATACCCAGGGACATACGGCTATAAGGACAAAACAACAATGGATTAGTTATATGACCATGAAGCATGAAATTTGTTTCTTTGGGTTGTCTTTAATACCCTTTTTATGCCCCTGCATAGATAGGTTGGGGACATATTGTTTTTGGTCTGTCTGTCTGTCACAAAACTCTAACTTTGACCATAACACGAAAGTCCTTCCACTACAGCCTCTAAACTTCACAGGTGTATACATCTTGATGAGCTCTACCTGCAAGGTGACCTTGACTTCTCAAGGTCTTAGGCCCCCACCCCCGTGGGGGCATGGCATTCACTCAAATGTAGCACTTGTTTAGCTCGGCTTTAAAAAAAAAAAAGGTTAGGATATTGTCATCACTCTGGTGTCGTCATTGGAATTGTGGTTTTCTATGGCATCAATGTCGTTATGAAAAACTTTTAACCTTGGCTATAACTTCCAAACTTTTTAACCCTATGTCATCAAACTTCACATACTTGTTCACATTCACAAGGACTACATTCCATTTATTTGCCATAGCTCTAAGGTCCACTCTAAATTAAACAAAAACAAAAACCGAAACAGACGAGTGTTGGCATCTGCATGCTGTGCTCTTGTTGATATTTTGCAGCACCAAATAACATGATGGCAAAACGGGCAATTCCTTGCCCCAAACCTTTGTCTCATATTGTTTTGTGAGCAAGGTTCACAAGCATTTGTTTATCACACCTTTCTTCAAATTTTCATTAGTTGAACTTATACACATATTTATTTTGATTTGGTTCAGCATTATGATAATTCCCCCCTTTTCCCAAGAATAGGGAAGTAAAAAAACGGATTCAGGTCAAGAAAACAAAATCAACAAGTGCACACTTTCTTTTGCAACTGAATATAGTTCTCGGTTAATAGGTTGCTGTCACTCAGCAGATGTGACCTGATCCTCTTGATGACCTTTGATTAATACAAGTACTTATGACTGGTTCCCTATGTATGTCAGTCCTCGGCATATGTTTACATGATCTTCATCGTTGTACATCATGGTCTTTAACAAAATACAAATATATGGGTAAAAGTTTTCAGGAATACTCCTTAACTTCGGGTTTTTCTGATTGCCAAATGACTTCTTCTGTGTATAACTATATAAAAAATTGCTAAAATCAGGATTTTCAGGGGTTTTTATTTTAATCTCCAACTTTTTCCCATGCAGATCAGAAAATACAATAATAATCAGTACATTCCCCCAGAAAAAGCCTGCATTACATGGCTTATGGAATATAATAAATACTGTATGAACATTTATTGTGATAAAAAAGAAATCCGGGCATTATGTTCAAACCTATTTATTACCCCCAGCCCCTACTCCTTTTGAATATGTGGATATCTATAAGAGCGGAAATTACTGCAGAATACCTCTTATTAAAGATACATACCCTCTTATTAAAGATACATACTCTTCCGCATGATTCAAATTATGGACTTTGTTATTGTAGATATTTTTTCCGTGTGTATCAACATCTTTACATACTCGAGACTTGACTGTCATTTCATTCTTGTTTTTGATCATTGTATTTCCTAGTTGAGAGCACTTCCTCTTGATGATAAGAGCTCCAGTGATTATAAGTACAAAGTCGTTTACGACTTGGTCGACTGAGTAGGATGTTTTCTTATCTATATATGGGAAGTTACGGATTATTCAGCCATCCATGTTTTTAGGAGTTGTATGTATGACTTATTCCTTTTAACCAAGATCATTTTGATACTCTTTCATCATGCTAGTCTTTAAACTGACATGCTCAGTATCCCAATGTTACCTTACTTAAATTCTCAAAACTTGTTTCGTAACTGTTTTTTGATGCTCACCGTGATTAGATTTAATTAAACTTATGCAATTTTTTTTATATTTTAATAGCTTTGAGAAAAGTGACTTAATGCTCTTGATTATCTTAAAAACCTTCTGATAATATATTTGACTGTTTATATTGACATGATCAGAGGTTTAACACATACTTTAATTTTTATGAAATTAGATGATTTTGTTTAACCTCAGTTTCACATTGTGAAATGGGGCCACGTAGAAATCAGGCTCAGCATGTCCTGTCATACTCATCTGTTTTTATACCCCCAGTTACTTCCTGTCTGGGGTTTTATTAGAGTCATGTCCGTTGTCTCTCAGTAGGTTGGTCTGTAGACAAGATTTGTCTGCCCTATTTCTTGGCTACCTTTGGTCGGATTTTGATGAAACTTACAAGTCTGATATGTACCAAGCCTAGTTGCGCATATTGTTGGCACGTTATGATTAACTTGATTTTGAATGAGTTATTGCCTTTGTTATATTTCTCAAGACTGTCTGACATGGTAACAGTAACTGTGACAAAGCAGTATCAGGGTTATTCATCTTGTTGATTATGCCTTCAGTCTTGGAGACCATCACCAAACAAGTGCAGATTAGATCAATGTATACAGGGTATTGGTCACCTTCAGTGATAGTTCAAATTTTCAAATTCAATGTAAGGCTGAAGAGTATACAAAGCAAGATCTTCTTTCACCAATTCTTAGACAGAACAGACTATACGGCTAGTATAAAACTGGATTAGTTTAAGATTAACTTGCAGGCTGATCAGGTTTTACAGTGGGCATAAGGTTAATTTTCTTGATGGCTCCTGTGCCTATAGGGTTAAAGATGACATATGCTTTTCATTAGCTTTTCTCTATCCCTTGAGGAAATGAAATTAGCTGCCATTACAGTAGAAAATGAAATATATGATAAAGAAAAAATTTAGTAAACAAAGATTATTAATAATAAAACATTATAAATAGACATGGTTTGCAGTTTAATGTTTGTCATATGTAGCTAACATTCTTTAAATCTAGTTTTAAATGGCTTGCCTAGATATGCTTGGTTCTATTAAGTTCTTTATTGTTTTTTCTCTATGCTGAACATCTTTATTTTTTAATATTTCATGTCTTATTGCAAATTTAAGGACTAATAAATACACATTTGGTAATTTCAAACTTCTAAAAATATACAGAAATTCTTACTAGTGGGTTATTCATTTTTATGATAAATTGTCTCTTTCTTGGGCATTCAGTTAGTGAACATGTTGCTATAAAAATCAGTTTTAATATGTAATTCATTGATTGAATTGATTAATTTGTCGCATGTGTCATTGCTTAGTGTTTCTATGGTTTGAAACATAGGGCTTTAGATTTTGCCTGAACTCTGTCTAGATATTTAAATAAGAAGTATCATCCAGGGACCTGTTCTAAGGACCTAATTATCTTGTCTTTCTAGCCAAGTCCACACCAGGTGTCCAACCCACCAAGTCAGGGAGCTGTTCCATCCCCTGCCCAGCCCAGGTAAGATGACCTTGACCTTTTGACCTTATTCCCTGCCTAAAAAGTTTTTGGGTTTTCAATTTAGCCTGACAATTTCAGTTCATATTACTGCCTCATAAAAAAAAAAATAGATAAAAAAGATTGTGTGTCGTAATGGGTCATGTGAAGCGTCTAGTGTGTTGTGTCTGCGTGCTTGACACCTCTCGCTTTCAGCTCACACCGCTGGCTAGCTAGTTTTAGTGAAAAGGAAGCCGAGTGAGTAAGTCTTCCTTGCCAGTATATAGCCTCTCTATGATCAAGCCCTATACAGTGCCTCTTCGTGGTGACACATGGTAACTGAGCATCCTCAGGCTAAACTGTAAGGGACTCTGGTAGGTCTGCCCCAAGACATAAGGCATGCCAAACCCACCAGTGTGTGATAAGACTCTGGTGCCTATTAACTGACTCCAGCCATTGGGTCAAATGGCAAGAGTTATTTCTTTTCAAATAGCCGTCACAACTAGGGTGGCAGTAGCTGATACAGCGAGCTTCAATCTGAATGATGCAACGGTGTATCAGCAGTGGTCAGAGAGAGCCCTAGTCAGTTGGGAACGGTGGAGGCCTTGGACTGCCCTAAGTGTCTCAAATTAGCCAAGTAAAGGCATCTGGCTGTAAAAACCACCTAATATTTAACATGTCTAGTCTACAAAATTTCTCCCGATTGGAAAGCCAGGCCTAACTCTTGTGAAAAGTAATAATTCAAGGCCTGGATAATCAAAACTTGATGATTATGATCCAAATTTTCAATGCATATTCACAAAGAAAGTCTCTCTTCAAAGATAAGTATTTAAGGACAGTTCCAGGTCTTGTTAGGCCAGTACTTGTTGTAGTGTTTTGACAGCTTGACACTCAGGCAGCGCTATCAGATGTAGAAAAAAAGTCCCAGAATGACAGAAATACTGTCTGTCAACAAACCCACAGTCAATACCTTGGAGATGAGACCCCTGTTGTGTCACCTGCTGTAAGTAGAGGTGACACATAGAGATCACTTTTCCGTCATCTGTCCATCACTCTTTTTCCGTCACACTTCAAGATGACACATGTGTTCCAGAGAACGCTCTTGTTAAAACTGAGAACTACTTTCAGTCTAACTCAGCTTATCATAACTTGAAACATGTTTTAACACGGCATAGATTTACCTCATTGATAAAATTGTACTTACATACAAATTTACCTCTATAAATATCAGTTTACTGAACTTCAAATGGAATGTGAAAAAAAAATGGAATTTTCATGCAAACCTGAATAGAACCTGAGCTATACAATATTTTATGAGGTGACTCTGATTAGATAGTTCCTTTCAACCTTTTAACCCTTTCCCTCATATAGACACATTTTGACGCACTCAATAGGTACCACATAAAGCCTGATCTGCAGAAAACCACAGTTAAACCTTACCTAATTTAATTACTAAATCCTCATTTACAGACCAATGAGGAGCAGCGAACAGCATAAAACCTGATCAGCCTGCGAGTTACTCGCAGGCTGATCTGGTTTTATGCTGTTCTCATAGGTCTTTTTATAGTGTCCTCTATGAGGGAAAGGGTTAATCTGAGTCTTATCAGTATGCCAAGGTGTCAAAATTTAGCAGCATCTTATTGTAATACCCAGCTCTAACCCTGTGTCTGTACCTGCAGTTCCCAGCAGCCTGCAGGGTCACCCATGTCCATGATGACATCATCGTCACCACACGTGCCCTCCCCTGGTCCCCGTGGTAACCTGTCTATGGGAGCCCCATCCCCAAGCACAGCTCTAAACACACCAGGTAAGCACCCATCAAGTTTTTTTTTAGCTCGCCTTAACAGAAAGTGTTTATGGTGAGCTATTGTGACAGGCCAAAGTCAGACAGGATTGTCCTGTATATACATCTCTTGAATTACTGGCAAGATGTGCATGCATATCTTAAGTCAAAATGAGACCTAGGAGTTTCATATTAATCTTTTTGTTGTTGTTTATGCCGCATATTTATTTCACAGCTTCACTGTATTATTTTTAAATTATTATATAGACTAGACTCTCAGTAGAAAATGACATTTTCCTGTCCCAGTCAAGGATATACTGAGCTGTATTTAAAAAAGTATGTTCAGGAGCGGGGGGAAAAGGCTTTGTTCTGTCACACTTCAGCAGGTGGCACACATGTTCCAGAGAACACTCTTGTTTTGTAATTTGTTATTTTCCTTTTTTTTACATCTGCACTAAATTCAGGTGTAAAGAAGTTCTCTTGCAAAGAACTTTGTAAATCTACCTTTCTTTTGGATGTTTCTCAAATGTTTCAAATTATGGATCTATAACCAAGTAATCTTGTTGCTAGGCAACCCAGGATCAGTAGGTGCGTCCCCAAGCCCAGCTGGCCAGTCTGCTGATGAGCAAGCCTACCTGGACAAACTGAAGCATCTCTCCAAGTTCATCGAACCTCTCCGCAGGATGATCAAGAAGACTGAGGATGGTAACTATGGCAACATATGCTTTTTCTTTGTGTGGACGTTTTAGACACTTGATAATGTACTGTGCAATTTTATCGAGGGGGAGCGCCAAACTAAGCTAAGTACTTATATATTTATATGTACTTAGCCTAGTTTTGCTTTCACTCCTCTATATTCAATGTACAGATTGTATATAGTTTTGACTCAGTGTAGATTGACAGTACAGTACAACGCCACTATATAGCGGACTGCTATTTCGCGTTAACCAATATATCGCGGTTGATCTATGGATCCCAAAAATATTTGCGTTATTTTCATAGGCTTTCCATGAAACAAATCTATCTCCTTCTATATCTAAGTGTATTTAAAAAGGTTTTGAGGTCAGTATTTAACATACTAGTGCACTTCCACAAGGAAATGATAACAATTAAACACCCCAAGTGGTAAGCTATTGTGTTTTGGGGCAGTTGATGATTACGCAATCAAGTGTTAATGATTGGCAACAATGCAGATTATCCAACCACAGTAATTAGCATCTAATTGGTATGGACATCCAATACCAAGCAGATACTCGATAAAATACACAAACATTATCTAAAATCCACTGCATAAACCTTAATAATAATATTTTTAGCTCACCTGAGCACAAAGTGCTCAAGGTGAGCTTTTGTGATCGCCCGTTGTCCGTTGTCCATTGTCCGTGCGTCAGTGCGTCCATGCGTGCGTCCGTCGTCAACTTTTCGTTCAAACGACTTCTCCTCCTAAACCACTGGATGGATTTTGACCAAACTTCATAGGAATCATCCTTATCATGACCTCTATCAAAGTTGTTCAAATTATTTTGATTGGGTGAATAAGTAGGTCACAGGAGCTAAAAATAGATTTTTAAAATGCAATCTTAGAAAATCTTCGCCTGCAAAACTGTAAGGCCTAGAGCTTTAATAATTGGTATGTAGAATTGTCTTATGAACATCTACAAAAGTTGTTCAGATCATGACCCTGGGGTCAAAATGGCCCCGCCCCAGGGGTCATTTTATTTTTCATTGGTTTATATAGTGAAAAACTTTAAAAATCTTCTTCTATGAAATAATAAGGCCTAGAGCTAAGGTATTTGGCGTGTAGCATTGTCTAGTGAATCTCTACAAAAGTTGTTCAAATTATGACCCTGGGGTTAGAATTGGCCCTGCCCCAGGGGTCACTTGTTTTACATAGACTTATATAGGAAAAACTTTAAAAATCTTCTCCTATGAAACCATAACGCCTAGAGCTAAGATATTTGGTATGTAGCATCATCTAATGGTTCATTACCAAGATCGTTCAAATCATAGCCCTATGGTGATAAATGACCCCGCACCAGGGGTTACTTGTTTTACATAGAGTTATATAGGAAAATCTTAAAAATCTTCTTTTATGAATCCATAAGGCCTAGAGCTTAGATAATTAGCTCACCTGAGCACAACGTGCTTATGATGAGCTTTTATGATTGCCTTTTGTCCGGCGTCTGTCGTCCGTCCATCTGTCCGTGTGTGCATGCGTCTTGCATCAACTTTTTCCATTAAACAACATCTCCTCCTAATCCGCTGAAGGGATTTTGACAAAATTTCAAATTATTATGATTGGTTGAAAAAGTAGGTCACAGGAGCTAAAAATAGATTTTAAAATGCAATCATAGAAAATCTTCTCCTGCAAAACTGTAAGGCCTACAGCGTGTAGAATTGTCTTATAAACCTTTACAAAAATTGTTCAAATCATGGCCCTAGGGTCAAAATTTGCCCTGCCCCAGGGGTCACTTTATTTTACATAGGCTTATATAGGGAAAACCTAGAAAAATCTTCTCATCAGAAACCACATGGCCTGGTGTTAAGATATTGGGTATGTAGTATTGTCTGGTGGATCTCTACTTAAGTTGTTCAAATCATGGCCCTTGGGTGAAAATTGGCCCTGCCCTAGGGGTCACTTGATTTTACATAGGAAAAATAGAAAAATCATCTCCTGAAATACTGCAAGGCTTAGAGCTTGGATATTTGGTATGTAGAATTGTCTTGTGAACTACTACAAAAGTTGTAAAAATAATGACCTCTGGGTCAAAATTGCCCTCGCTCCAGGGGTCATTTTATTTTACAAAGGCTTATATATAGGGAAAAACTAGAAAAATCTTCTTATCAGACACCACATGGCCTAGAGCTTAGATATAAGGCTTGTACCATTGTCTAGTGGATCTCTACCAAAGTTGCTCAAATCATGGCCCTTGGGTCCAAATTGGGTCCGCCCCAGGTGTCACTTGATTTTACATAGGCTTATATAGAGGAAGAAAGGAAAATCTTCTTCTCAGAAACCACAAGGTCAAGAGTTAAGATATTTAGTGTGTAGCATTATACAGTGCCTTTAGAGCAATGGTACTCAGGTGAGCGATACAGGGCCATCATGGCCCTCTTGTTGTTTATTATGCTAGCATACATAATTTTACCATGGATTAAAAAGTCCAGGAAAATAGCCAATCTTTTTCACTGGAAGTAAACAATAAATGATAATTAGATCAGCGTTGCTTGGTAATTTGTTTCATTTAAAAATTAACAGGGCTCCTTATATCGATACATCATAATAAGTACACCTCAGCTTAATTTCAAATAGCAATAAATTGTAGTGGAATGGCAATTTTCACACCGACATTGTTTTGATAAACAATGGACGGCATATAATTTATTATAATGAGATATGCTGAAGAGTTACATAACCGCTTCACATCACCATCGCATACACACTGCTCTCTGAATCTGGATCATTGGCAATTTCAGTACAAAAAAAACAACAAAAAAAACAACAGAATCAATGATATGGAATTATTTAAAATGACTAAACTCTATAAATAGAATAATGTTTATTGCTTTATATTAGGGTTTTTCAAGAATTTACAACTATCACAAAGACATATATAGCATTCTCAAACCTACTAGGCGGTCCAATAGAACACGGTATTTGGGCTTGGACCCCAAGAACCGCGATATAGCAGCATTGTACTGTACTCTAAATACATTATGATATATATGATAGTATTTTGATTTATAGAGATGTGTGGTATAACTTTGAATTAAGCCAGATTTTGCACTTGCTATTTTTAGCAAGTAGTAATTATTATATTGAAAAATCAACTCGCAATTTTAGTTTTAAATTCTTTACTTGTAGTCAAATGTCAGCAAAACTATGAACCATAACATACAGTAAAAACAAACTGAGGATGTAATTTTAGTTTCGGGCCCCGTATGGCAGATTGGTGGGTCTTTCTGTCTCTTTCCAGACATCCAACATCTTGTAACTGCAGGCTTTGGATCATAGTTCTTTAACTCAACATAAGCTACACTATTTCCACTCGCCATAAAAAAAAAAGCAATTACCTGAAATTGTAACTTGAATTTATAAGTTTCCACTTGCACTTAGCAAGTATGCTAGCTTAAATTCGAACCCTGTAACTGGTAAACTATGGTATGGAATGTTTATGGTATGAACCACTGTGTTTTGGGGTATACTGTGGTATTTCTGGAATAATCAGATAAGCAATTGTTGTTTTTTCTTTATTATTGCAAATTTTTCATTATTTTATTGCTAAATAAAAAGATGCTAAATGAGCAATTTTTCATTAAACTGGAGTGTGTTGTAACAGAGCTATATCTTATTATATAACAGCATGACAGGAATCTCGCTTGTAGTCCCTCCACATCAGGTCATGTCCCATCATACCCTCATCTGTCTGACACTCTCATTACATTAAAACAAGATGGAATGTTGGGTTATTGATCGCCCATAGTAGCAGTTCCTGTTATGAATCCTTTACGTCATTTGGACTCCGTGGCTAAGAGGGTAAAGTCACTCACTTTAACACTCACTCAGCCCCTCACCGCGTGGGTTCGTATCTCATTCGGATTTTCATGTGAGGAACCCTTCCAGCTTGCTTGCAGTAGGTTGGTGGTTCTACCTGGATGCCTCCGTGCATTTCGGGGTCTTCTTCTACCTGTAATTAGCCGGACGTCGCTGTATGACTGAAATGCTGTTTAAGCGATGGTAAACTTAAATAGTCAAGTCATTTGGACTCATTTTGACACATTGGCAAACAGTTTGCTCATACAATATTGTAGCTCAGTTTCTACACAGTCCATGTGGCTAAGAAAAAAAAAATCATGATATCATATACCATTCAGTTAATTAATATTCATTTGGTCATAGATTTGTACATGAAATTTCATAAGGTAAAGGCTTAATCCATTTGGTCGGTTGTGAGGTGGGTTTGGCAACAGTAAGTTTTGATTCAATACTCTGCTCCATGGCTGAGCGATAAAAGTCACTGACCTCCTGTCCAGGCTTCGTGTTCTCGAAAATAATACTTATATCCAAACTATGCCCTTTGTTTCAATAAGGATTTGAGTTTGATAACCAGCTTTGAGCCTAAGATTGCACTTAAGTATTTTCGAGAACATGGGGCCAGGTCTGGTTACTTAAGATTTTCCATGTGAGGAAGCCCTCCAGCTGACTTATGGAAGGTTGGTATCTTGGTTCTCTCTGGGTCTTCCTCAGTCTGTCATTACCTGGATGTCGCTAAATGACAGAAAAACTATGGCATTGACGGTAAACTTAAAAAAAAAAAAAAAAGCAAAAACAAAAATTGTGGTAACAATTAACTTAAGAAAATCCTGTTCTCTGTTTCTTTACACAGCACCAGGGAAGGAGTCAGACCACCGAAAGAATGACATTAACAAACTGAAGAATCTGCATGATATCCTCACCAATCCTTCAAAGAGGTACACAACAGAAATCGTTCTTGAATTTAATAGCTTTGTTTTACCATCTCAAAAATAGAATTTTCGCTGACATTAAATTTATTTGTGGATCCGTGTTCTAGAAATGTGTGGTCTATATAAGAGACAAATATTTGTGGGGATTAATATTTGTGGATAAAACCCTCTAGGAAATCAACGAAAATTAGTGTCCCACCAAAATTAATGACTTCACAGTAGTACATTCATCTCTAGGTAATTTTAAAGCAAAATTAAAATCAGTCACTAAAGCGGTGACATGATTATATTGTAGCTAAGGGAATGAAACATCATCTGAGTTGCTTATGCCAATACGGTTCTGAGAAATTGATTTTGATTATGTAACACATACAGTGATTGGTCATTGTGGATGAGTGGTTACCCTGGAAACCATGGGTTTTATCCTTTGCAAAGACTTAATAAAATTATTTATAAGAAATGGTAATGGTGTAGCTCCCTTGTTTGGCACACAGCAAGTAAGGGTAGTTCTAGTCTCTTGACTGTTTCAGAAAATATTCCCTTTTGAGATTATCATCAACTTAAAGTTTTGATGATCTTTGTTTTTTTAATTGATTAATCTAGAAAGAAGAATGTTTGAATGTTTTTATTATTAGCATTTTCTTTCAGGATATTGTCTCAGGTAAATTTCTCAAGTATTTCAAAATTGAAGTGACTCAGACGTTTTTTCATTTGAGAAATAGGTCTGCATGAGATGTTATGTAAAATGGAGATTAGGTCGGGTTGGCTTAAATAAAATGTGCCAAAATGATGCCACTTTTCAAGGGTGTGATATCGTAGCGAGGCAGCACTGCACCTGTCCCTGGGAGACAAAGTCCCAAAATGACTGAAGTTCCATTGATGTTAAAACCAAAAAGTAACAAGGAGATAAATCTGTGATATGTTTTATTAAAGGTTATGTATTTTCAGGGTCCCCATGGCAACACTGGCCAAGTGCGAACAAGTTCTGGAGAAAATCCATTTTGGAGGAACTAAAAGCGTATGTGTTTTTTGTTTTGTCAGAGTAACATCATATATTTATACATATATCCCATGCATTTTACTATCACATACCATTCAGTCCAGTTTCACAAAGAGCGTAATATCTTTTTGTTTCACCTTCTGTAAGCAGAGGTGACACATAGGGATCACTTTCTTTCGTCTGTCCATCATAACTTTTACATTACATTTCAGCAGGTGACACATGTGTTCCAAAGAACAATCTTGTTAACTCATCTGAGCACGAAGAGCTTATCATGAGGCATTGAGAGTTTTGAATGTCTTTCATCAATTGTCAGCAATTATTTTGTTTACACTGTTGCAACTTTATTTCATTCCCAATCTTGGTCATGGCCAAAAACTCTAAGCCAAGTTGACTAAGGCTGATATCAATCCATGCAGATTACATTAACAAGAAGAAAAAAAACATGACAGATAAATTTACATCAATAGTCAGTGAACTTGTAACTTGTAAAGTTGTTAATTATGTTTCTCAATCCATGTAAAATGTATAAAGTTGACTCCTTTTTTTCAAGGTGTCAAACTCCCAGTCGTCCAGCGCGGTGGTGCCGCCCCAGACAGCCCAGGTCCACATGTGTCAGCCCCTGATAGACTCCGTGGCCCTCCACATCACCTCACAGACCTTTAACCATACCCTGCACAAAACGTTCGGACCTGCCATGGCAGCCATGTTTGGTAACCCCATCAGGTTGGTAGATTGGCACTCGATTAGTTTTTCATTGGCACTCAGTTTTTCAATGATTTTAAATATTATCCAGTCAGGAATTTCTAAATTTAAGGTAATCCATTTATCATGAAATTATTATTGTGATCCTTGAAATGCTTAAAATGACTTCAGTGCAGATGCAAGCATCCATTGAATTGGAGTTGTAGGTTCTTTTGCTCAAAGTCTTTAGAGTCTTGCATTACCATAAAATTCCCAGATCACTTGTGGACTATGATCACAGTTTAATGATGGATGGATTGCCTTAAGTGTTTCAGATATTCATATCCAAAAGAATTTGCACTGTGAATTAGTGGAATATCATTTTTAATTCATCAAATGAGGAAGAAATATTGATTTTCCTCCTCATAAAATGAATTAAAAATAATATTCTACTGTAACTAACAATTTTCTATTTTATTTAATGCCTTTCTGCAATGCTTTACACATTGTTACTAAGTTCATCATAAATTTTACCCTGTGAGGAGCCCAAATTCCTGAAGTCGCATTAATCGTTATTCGGTCTAAAGAATAGTTTAGTACATGAACACAAAGAAAGCGTGTAATCAACATTTCTTTCAGGTATTTCTTGAAGTTTTATTTCTATGTAGAATTCAATATTGAGATATCTGAAAAATTACAATATTGTCTTTTAGTAGTCCTATAATTATAGATATGGTAATTTTTACCGTTTGAAACAGTGAAATTAACGTTTTCAATTCACTGATATTTTTTTTATAACGAAAAGCATTATATAAAAAGAAATAACATATACAAATGAACAGGCATGATGGATATTGCTTGCAGGGCACCCAGTCCTCCGCCAAAGAGACGGAAGTTATCAGATGAAAAGACCCGTCTGCCTGACATCCTGCAGGGGGAGATTGCCAGACTTGACCGCAGGTTCAAGGTCAAACTTGACCCCATACAGCATGCAGGATCTAAGGACGTCAGCCTCATCTGTCGCCTAGGTAACTTGAACTTTCTGGTTGTTGACTAAATATGAGTATACTATGAAATGCTCATTAAAACATGAGCCCTTTTCCTTAACATTGCAGTCCAGGACTTCTGTACTTAACATTGCTGTTGAATCGGAAGTAATTTCAAACATCTTTTCATTTGTAGCAATCTGTTCATGTTGAATCTGTACTTCACATGTAATGCAATATGTCCTTAGTGACAAAGACATTTAAAATGTTAAGGCTCGCTGTTAAGTCCTAGAGAGGCACAGCATGTGTCTCATAAATTAACAAAGTGAAGAATATGTTTTGATGATTTTTTTCTCAATTATTTGAGATGTAAGAAGGGACCTTTTCTCAAACACTAAATATTACAAAGGGCTGACTGGTTTTTAATCAGCTTATCACCTGATGTCGAAGTTTCAGATATTTTTAATTGACCTTTTATGTTAGTTGAGCTTTTATGGACATGTTAAAATACATTAAACTTTAACTTGACTCCTAGACAATGAAAATAAAACAAAAACAATTATTTAAGGATTTTCAATTACCAAAGCATCACTACATTGATACATTTTGATTTCATCAGCAGATTGACACAATCCACTTGTTTGCTTATGCCAGCACATTGGCATTGCTAGTGTAATTTGTTCAGAAGAAAAGTGTATCCCATTTTTGCTAAAGATGCAAATTAAAAAAAAACAGATTTGAAAAATATGGAACAACAGAAAATGGTTCCATGAATAATTGTTGTTCATTATGCCCCCGCTTCAATGAATTGGGGGCTAAATAGGAATCCCTCATGTACCGTTACGTCTTGTCTTGTCTTACACTCACATTGCATGAGAACAATGTCGGATGCAGGGATATTTACAACCTTGAATGAAAGTTCCAATTTATACATTTGTTTACAATTTCTAGATTTTGTGGAATGTGTCATTAATTTCCCTAAATTTTTGAAACCATCATTTCCCCAGTGGATAAGCTTACAATCCCTGTGTGTCTGTGATAAAGTGAATGTGATGTCTGAGCCCTGTGTATGTTCCAGATGATCACAACCTGCCCAGCGTGCCGCCCATACTGGTGCGGATACCCCACGACTACCCCGACAACAGTCCTGAATGTGCCGCCAAGCAGAAAGACTATGGTGAGTCACTCTGGAACTTTTGTGTTTAACACTTAGTTAGATATGTGGTATCATAATTTGAGTGGTATCAAAGTTTTGTAGTAGTACTGCAGTTGTGGTGGTATCACAATTATATTGTTATCATAATTTAAGGGTATTATATGCATAGTGATATCACAATTGTAGTGTTATGACAGGAGAAGTTATCATAATTTTAGGGTATTATATTCATAGTGATATCACAATTGTAGTGTTATGACAGGAGAAGTTATCATAATTTTAGGGTATTATATTCATAGTGATATCACAATTGTAGTGTTATGACAGGACAAGTTATCATAATTTTAGGGTATTATATTCATAGTGATATCACAATTGTAGTGTTATGACAGGAGAAGTTATCATAATTTTAGGGTATTATATTCATAGTGATATCACAATTGTAGTGTTATGACAGGAGAAATTATCATAATTTTATGGTATTATATTCACAGTGATATCACAATTGTAGTGTTATGACAGGACAAGTTATCATAATTTTAGGGTATTATATTCAAAGTGATATCACAATTGTAGTGTTATGACTGGAGAGGTTATCATAATTATAGGGTATTATATTCATAGTGATATCACAATTGTAGTGTTATGACAGGAGAAGTTATCATAATTTTAGGGTATTATATTCAAAGTGATATCACAATTGTAGTGTTATGACAGGAGAAGTTATCATAATTTTAGGGTATTATATTCACAGTGATATCACAATTGTAGTGTTATGACAGGAGAAGTTATCATAATTTTAGGGTATTATATTCAAAGTGATATCACAATTGTAGTGTTATGACAGGAGAAGTTATCATAATTTTAGGGTATTATATTCACAGTGATATCACAATTGTAGTGTTATGACAGGAGAAGTTATCATAATTTTAGGGTATTATATTCACAGTGATATCACAATTGTAGTGTTATGACAGGAGAAGTTATCATAATTTTAGGGTATTATATTCACAGTGATATCACAATTGTAGTGTTATGACAGGAGAAGTTATCATAATTTTAGGGTATTATATTCACAGTGATATCACAATTGTAGTGTTATGACAGGAGAAGTTATCATAATTTTAGGGTATTATATTCACAGTGATATCACAATTGTAGTGTTATGACAGGAGAAGTTATCATAATTTTAGGGTATTATATTCACAGTGATATCACAATTGTAGTGTTATGACTGGAGAGGTTATCATAATTTTAGGGTATTATATTCACAGTGATATCACAATTGTAGTGTTATGACAGGAGAAGTTATCATAATTTTAGGGTATTATATTCAAAGTGATATCACAATTGTAGTGTTATGACAGGAGAAGTTATCATAATTTAGGGTATTATATTCATAGTGATATCACAATTGATGTTATGAGAAGTTATCATAATTTTAGGGTATTAATTCATAGTGATATCACAATGAATGGTTATAATTATTTTGAACTTATTTTAAAGATATGTGGTATCAGTCACTGGAGTGATATAACCTATGTATCACTAAGGTATTTTTGTGGTATCAAGGTGGTGTTTGAATAACTGGACAAGGGTATTTATAGTCACCTGATCATGCATATTGATTTTTCTCTAGGTAGTATGGTTTTCTCTAGGTAGTATGGTTTTCTCCCATTTCGAGGACCACATGAATTATACAAGGGATATCACTCTCTGTCCAATAGACCATTTCACTCCAAAATGAGACGTGAACCCACGTAATCAAAGAGCACTTCCCAAACACTAAACCTACATACTGGTGTACATGATTCTACACAATGTTCAATAGGAAATAAACATACATTTGAAAAGTTTCCCCAGTCACTGATTGGTCACTTTAAATCTACAAATTACACTAGGAATTGCAGATCCTCTGATGAAATGATTTATTGCTGTAATACAAATTCAACTTCATATATTTTCTACATTAGATATGTATTTTCTACATTTGACATATATTTTCTACATTAGACATGTAGGGAGAAACAACAAGCTGATTGTTCATGGTGTCTTGGCTACAGAGGAATTGTTCATGTATTTTAGGTTGTGTTGAAAATTGAATAACAGTGTACATGTCAGTTTATGCATCCCTCATTTTACTTTGTAGAAACTCTAATTCCATTTTAACATATTTACTAAACTACAAAGTTTTAAAAGGGACACAAATGTGTATATTTTATTACGCTTTTACGTTTTGAGTTATGTCAACTTCCAACCATGTATATATTTTAAAATAATACATGCTGCGCTCCTTTCATGTTTATATAGCATATTTTGTTTATGTGTTAGAATGTAAGTCTGAGGAAAAGAAACCTGTATTTGTACTCAGACCTGCTTTCATGTCAATATCTTATGTTCAAATTTTATTCAAATAAAAAGTTGCAAATTCCATATTAATTCAATGTACATTTTTAAAAAACTGAAGACCTTCCTTTATAAGAACATGCCAATCTTAACATAAATCATATTCTACTTTCTAGGGAGCCATTGATGTTGAAAATGTTTAGTTAACCCTTTCCCTCATATAGACTCATTTTGACGCCCTCAATAGGTATCACATAAAGCCTGATCTGCAGAAAACCACAGTTAAACCTTACCAAATTTTATTACAAAATCCTCATTTCCAGACCACTGAGGAGCAGCGAACAGCATAAAACCTGATCAGCCTGCGAGTTACTCGCAGGCTGATCTGGTTTTATGCTGTTTGCATAGGTCTTTTCATGGTGTCCTCTATGAGGGAAAGGGTAAAGGAAATTCTCAAGTTGAGATACATGTGCTCCTAGATTTTTGTGTCACCTGCTGTAAGCAGAGGTTACACATAGGGATCGCTTCTCCATCGTCTGTCTGTCCATCTGCCCCTTTGTCCGTCTGTCTGTCCATCACATTTTTTCCATCACACTTCAGCAAGTGACAAATGTGTTCAAAAGAACACTCTTGTTTGTGTTTATATTGAAAATACATGTACCACCACCTTGTCCTGTGCTAATACAATCAAATTTGCAGATTGTCTTACTTGCAGATATACAAATAACATGGTAGAGAATAAAATCTCATTTTCAGGACCTGCCATGGGCTGGTCATAAATTTCTGTTTGACATTGTTTACAGTTTCATTTTTCATGTTGTAATTAAAATCAGGAGGGGAGGTAATTCAGTATTTATCTGTTTTGGTTTTCTCCCTTTGTCCATGGTTTTAACTGTGAATACTTCACTCCATAGATAAGGACTCAAGTCAGGAAACATTTTATAGGTAATAATTATATAGACTTTTGTTTCAATATTGCTGTAGCGGGGTTAAAAATTTAAATTGATAATGGTGATTTATTTATTATCTTAACAAATTAATGCAATAAAGTAACATGATTATAGCGTGTAGACAATTGTGAGTTACAAGCACCTATGTGCCAAGGTCGCATTGATCTTGAACATGTAGATGTTTCCTAATGCTTGAGCCCACAAAAATAATCTTAAAAGGTTGTTAGGTCATGAGTTGAAGATTATTTCTATTCATATTTGGGTCACTAGGTCAGAGGTAAAGATTATTTCTATTAATATTTGGGTCACAAGGTCAGAGGTGAAGATCACAATGACCTTGATCTGAAAATTATTTCCAACTGATTACTTCAAAATGTTTGAGCCCACATTTCCTCAATGGAGATAGAGTTTCAGGTCGTGACTAGTAGATGGCCCCTATTGATTTTAGAATCACTAGATAAATGTCCTTTGTGGAAACTGTTTCTGATTAAGTTGAATTTTTGAGCCCACCTTAATAGGTAATTTTGCCATGATTAGTTGATTGATTGAGGGGTCACTTGGTCAAAGGTCAACTCAGATTAGTCCAAAACATTAGTGAATTATTTGTTTTGGGCTCCTATTTTCAAGATACAAGATGTTTTATTGTAAATAAAGGCCACCAGCCCACAATACAGCAATACATTGTCAAAATTGAAAAATACAGAGTTGCTATTTTCAAACCATCTTTTACTATAATAATTGAATGACAACAGGTAAAGACTCAAGCAAAATATAAAAGTATAATTTAATTGAAGTATACACTTAAGTAAAGTTAAGTACTTTACTATAATTAATAATAACAAGCCATACTCAGTTTAACTCCTAGCAGTGTCATTATCTAAACTGTCTAATATTGATGTTTGACAAATTTTTGCAAATTAATTAAATTGGTGCCACCATTATACAAAATCAGTTAACCCTTTCCCTCATATAGACTCCTTTTGACACACTCAGTAGGTACCACATAAAGCCTGATCTGCAGAAAACCACAGTTAAACCTTACCAAATTTAATTACAAAATCCTCATTTCCAGACCACTGAGGAGCAGCGAACAGCATAAAACCTGATCAGCCTGCGAGTTACTCGCAGGCTGATCTGGTTTTATGTTGTTCGCATAGGTCTTTTCATGGTTTCCTCTATGAAGGAAAGGGTTAACTTGTATCTGGAGTGTGTTTGTTATTCCTTATTGGCAGGTTGGGGTATTTTATTCACATATTCAGATGCAAGATTGTGCTTTAGTCACAAATTCAGCGGCAAATTTCACAGATCCTTGAAACTTTTTGAAAAAAATAAATAAAAAGAACTGCATACTTATAATGGCATAGCACATGATTTAAAACAAAATAGTGGTTCAGAAGTTGTATAAAACCAGGACATGTACATATCTTATATAACCTTGCATGTGTTTCACCATCATCGAATACCCCCAGCTGAATTATTCCTTTTTCATTACATGACATCATTCTATGGGGAAGTAGGCAAGGATACAGTAGTTTATCGAAATAGGCAAGGATACAGTAGTTTATCAACTAATGAAAATACACTTTATAAATGTAACACTCTTCAGTGTTGAGGCTTAAAAGTTGCGTAAAGAAAAAAAAAAAAAGGAAATGACTGCGTCGGCAGCTGTATAAAATGGCCTTCATGATTGGTTTTAAAAACGTGATGCAACCAGTGAAATGGTGTAATGTGACACACCCTAAAATGACCAAATTCAGCCGAAATATCCCACAGCCTATAGATAATCTATTGATCAATGATAGTGTTTCACAAAATACCTGAAATTAGATTTTCTTCAACTCAAGTTCTCTAAGATCTATAACTTCAGTATTATTAATCTAGAAAAATGAAACATTGCATACTGGTATAAATTATGCAGTTATGAAAATTATACTTATACAGAAATTTGATAAGTGGTAATGTGGAGTTTGAGATTTTGAGTTAGTTATCATTTCATATTGTTGAGTCAAGGCCTCCCCCAGGCCATTAAAGCACCTCCGAGCTGGGGCGCCCGCTTTTCAAAGTTTGATTTACCGAGGTGCTTGCATTTTAATCTGCGAAGTCCTACAAATTACATATATCCTTTGATATTCCTATCATACCCTGACAGTGAATATACCGGACGTCATGTGGTCCTAATTAGTAGTCCATGCCTGTGTAATAAGTGTGTGTGTGGGTACTGTGTAGCAAATGATTGACATTTGTAACGCCTACTGTTACTGATTGACAGACAATAGCCGAATGCAGAAAGGTCGGGTAATTATTTATCATTAAGATTTTCATGCCCCCGCATCGATAGATGGGTTGGGGGGGGGGGGGGGGGGGAGACATATTGTTTTTGGTCTGTCTCTTTGTCTCACAACTTTAACCTTGACCATAACACCTACAGCCTCCAAACTGCACCTTCATAAGCTCTACCTGCCAGGTGACCTTGACATTTAAATGACCTTGACCCCCAATGTCTAAGGCACCCTGTGGGGTCATGGTGTTCACTCAAACATAGCGATTGTTTTTCAGGAAATACAGAAAAATAACATTCTTTTTGCCATTAAGTTCCAAACAAACTCATTGACAAGACCCAGTTTAATAATAGAACTGCTGATTGATGGATACAGGTAACTATGTAGATAATCAGCAGATAAATAACCCTTACATTGTTTGTTAATATGAACAGACCGGGACACAATGTGTTCGCAGCTATCATGTTCCCGAGATAATCATCCTGTATTTAAGATATGGTGGGAGAAAACCTCCTTCAACCCGCCCCATACTCACTTGTAAAGTGATGAAACGCTATGTAACAGAGATAACACACAGCTTCTTAGAGAAGCAACTCTACTCTTGTTTTCCATTGTATTTCACCTACATTGGAACACTGAAAGTTCTAGTCCTATGCTTTGCAAAGCTACTGTGTTTTTTCTTCTCTTTCTCTTTCTCTCTTTTTACCAGATATTTTTGGAAGCTTTATATTGCTTTACCTGAAGTTTGATGGATATAGCAGGTGTTATGCGATGGGGTGTGAAGGTTCCTAGTGGTTTTCAGGAGACACTTCTTGTGAGGAGGGTTTCTAGTGAAAAAAGCTGAAATCTAGGACCTTCTTGAGGGGCGTTTATAAGATTTAATGTCTAGGGGCGTTTATTTATAAGATTTAAGGTCTCCTATGCTTTGTGTATTTCTTGTACATCTTTATAGCTATTTTGCTCTTTCTGCATCCATCACTTTGATACTGTGTTGTCAAAAATATGGTTTTGTTAATTTCTCCTGTGTAACTCATGGGCAGACATTGTTAAAATTTAACATAGATTATTCTTGGGGGGGGGGGGGGGTTATAACAGTTGCATGCAAAACTTTGGTTGCCATTGCAACTTAGATATTTTATATATGAAAATAAAAATACAAAAATCTTCTAAAACAGACTGGTAAAATTAAATCAAACATGACACAAATGGTCACCTCATGACTCTCTACCACAATTGCTAAGTTAATTCATTTTCAAATGATGCTTTCAAGTAGATAGACTACACCTCTTATGTACTCTACATAGTAATTTTCAAGATTATTCTCTTCAGAGATTGATTGTAAGACATTTTATTTTACACAAATGATCACCTCATGCCCCCATTAACTCATTTACTTCCTACTGAAGCTTAAATGAGACTGAAAGAGGTCAGGCTTGTTAAGAAAATTTCGAAACTCTTCTCAGAAACCAAAAGTCAGAATTAAATTTCATTTTACACAAGTGTTCACCTCATGACCCTTGATCAGAATTTCGAAAATTAAAGATGATCCATTTCATAATGAGGTTCCCATCAATTGGACTGATTTCCATGAAGAAATAATAATCTCTTAAGAATCTCTCAAGAAGTCCCATGTCAGGAATTTGTATCTCAAGCCTTGTAGTAAAATAATCATTAATACAAGTACAAGATCCAAAATCAAACTATCATGCCAGTGAATTTTAATTTGCATATTTTGTTCAGTGTATTCGATTTAATGGTTATTAATCTAAATAATGAATGATGCAGCATTTGTCTTCTATTACTCAATACATGTATTAAGATTTAATGAATATGATATCTGTCCCACTCATATAATTATACATGTACACTTAAATACCATAAAAATAAAGGAAACTTTATGGTCAACCCTCCTCTTCTTAAAAACAGTAAACTGCTGACAAAGTGGGATATATATGATGTTGATTAATCGCATCAGAAATTCTCTCTTTGCCTAGGACAGGTATGATCATTTATACAGTTAAGAATGCCAGCAATCTAGTGCTACCAAATGCCTGCATAGCTTCGTGTATCTCCACTTATCTGCAAGTCCTACAAGTGACTCAAGTCCACCAAACTTAGATTTATTGGATTAGTGAAACTATGAAAGAGTTGATGCCCCCCAGTGTTACTTATAACCTTGTCGTAATTGTTTTGAAATATAGATCATAAAGTGAATATTTCCTTTCATACTGGCTTATAATGTCTTCTTTGATGAACAATTGAGGAGAAAATAAGAAATGGTAGCCGCCAGGGAAAGCAAATATCAGTAGTCCTTTATCTGTACATTTATTTACTTGTCTAGAACCTCATAATTATCTTCCATGGCTCATTTGCAGTATTTATAGATACTACTGTAGGCATTCTCTTTAAAATTAAGCACAGAAATTAATCAGAATGGGTCAGGAGTAAACAGATACAATGATGCAGATGCAACATACCAAAAACGTAAAGAATGGCACTGGTATAGCAGCTCCCTTGCATGGCCCTCAGCATATAAGGGTAGTTCCAGGACTTGTTGGCCCGGTGTCAGGATAATGTTACTGGGTGTGGTATCATGCCACATGTCTACAGCGTGATACTGCAGTGTGGCAGCACTATATCTGTCTCAGGTAGACGTTGTTTCCAAATGACTGAAATACTGTCGGTGGGACATTAAACCCAACAAACAAACCTATTCATGTCTAGGGCAACAGTAAGACAGGCTTGCACAGTGTGACTTTCAAATTTGGTACAAATCAATGAAACTGCAAACCTTAATCATAGACAAAGCTTAACAGGGGGTAGGGGTATGTAGTGATGTTTTTTATCATGCACATGTAAAAGGTCT
Source organism: Solen grandis (assembly GCA_021229015.1). Classification (NCBI taxonomy): domain Eukaryota; kingdom Metazoa; phylum Mollusca; class Bivalvia; order Adapedonta; family Solenidae; genus Solen; species Solen grandis. Next base: position 35,742,907 of record CM037777.1, on the reverse strand, counting down.
ACATCAGCTGCAATAATTATTAAATTCTTGTCAAAAGAGTGTTTGATTGTTATCAGATTGGGAGACGGCTGGATGGAACATGTTCTGTGAAATCAGATGTTCTTACTATTCCCAATGCCTCATAGACTCAAGGGGCCAACCTTAGCACCGGCTGCTACATCCAGTACAAGCTGTTATGAGAGAAAGCAGACGTCAAACATGCAAGACTAATTATGCATGTTGAGTGCAACCGATTACAGCAGCTTTGGTTTTTCCTCCCAAAATGATCGTCAATGACTTTACAGATATCCCCGGCACCTTTGTACACAGATAATGCTCATTAGCAAAAGAAAAAATATCTCCCCCATTGGAGAAAGGGAATTTACTGGAGATTGTCTGTGACTGCAGCATGTCCATTTGATATCCTCGGTTGGGAAGGTGACCTTCATTTGGGTTAATAATGATTCTATAAATAGCAACAAGGTACATGCCCAGTCAAATATGTTTGCACTAAACAGTTTCTAGAAGTAAATGCTAATAGTTCTCAGCTTAACCCTTTCCCTCATATAGACTCATTTTGACACACTCAATAGGTACCACATAAAGCCTGATCTGCAGAAAACCAGTTAAACCATACCACATTTAATTACAAAATCCTCATTTCCAGACCACTGAGGAGCAGCGAACAACATGAAACCTGATCAGCCTGTGAGTTACTCGCAGGCTGATCTGGTTTTATGTTGTTCGCATAGGTCTTTTCATGGTTTCCTCTATGAGGGAAAGGGTTTACACATGTAGTTAACATGAGTGGAAAGGATATAAACGTGCCTGATATCACTTCCAAAACTTTCACTTTGAAAAACTTAGTTATGTTTTATACTGGTCAATAGCAGGAAAAATCATATATATATATATATGATATAGCAGTCTTTCTTGTACAAGTCGTCTAGATTGACCTCTTGAAATGAAATTTTTCTGTCTTTCACACCGAAAGACTATACTCACCTTTAAACAACATCATCATCAGCAGCAGCAGCACCAGCCTTCTACAGATGAATGTTATCTATCTGTAAGAATTAACAATACACTGGTGTTCCAGCAGCGACTCTCACTGTTAAATCTTCATCATTTGTTCCAGTGTCTTCACTGATGAATATAGATGAGGGGGGTATTACTGATCATTAAAACTTCAAAGAATCTTTGATCAAAATTAATGCTGCGTGTACCCTGTGTATAGCTAATGGTTAATGATATCATTATGGAAAAGAAGATTGTACAAGAAAATGATAAACGATTTCTCTGTGCAGTTATTTTCAAATGCTTGTCATTTTTGCTTCATATTAAATCAGTGTGCTTCTAGCAATTGGGTTTGTTGATGTTACCTTTGAAAAAGATGTTAGTGAATTAGTTTTAGAGAAAAGGCACAACATCAATGTTTTATCTGCAGGTATGACACAGTGAGCCAATTACTGCTGGTAATAGGGATTTAATTAGTTAATCATGATGGTATAATTAGAAAATGTTCTAATTCCATTAAGTAAGAATTTGAAATTTCAAAAGTAGATTAATGCATCAAGTGGGATTCTGATTCAATGAAGTATAGATTGTAAGTTTTATGAATAGACCCAGCCTGAGGGCAGCCATTTCTTTCACTCTTCTCCTCTTCATTTTTCACACTTTAGTTTCTTACTTAAAAACTATTTGCAAAATCATGTGTGTGAAACTTTTTGCTGTTTTGAAGTTTAGACAAAAGCACTTATTTTTCTGACAATATGGGATTTAGCATAGGTACATTTGAAGGCATTCAAATGAAACCTGGTAGATGTTTTTTTTTACAAGATATCTTATAATAGAATAATGACTGAACCTTTGGGCATTTTTTTCTCTTTACAACCTCATGTTATTGATCTGCCTACCAATATGGCCACCATCAGCTGATCTAGTTAGTAGGCATAATTATAAACACCTGTTTCCTTGATTACCTGATTGCAGTGAAATTAAATATGACAGATAATCTTCCCTTGAAAACACTTTGGAAGTAATTTTTTGTCTTTTAAATTTATTTCTGTAAATTAGGTAGATAATCTCTTCTTCAGAAGACTTTGGAGTTAGGATTTTTTTCCCCATAATTTGATTTATTTTGCATAAACCAAATTAATGTCTGTGTCATATAAAACTAAATTAGGTAGATTATGACTTCTTGGAAAGAGTTTAGAAGCGGGATTTGTGATCGGATCTGTCAGAATTTTTATTTTTTTGTTTTACATAAAGCTAGTTTATGTCTGTGTATACATTCGACTGATCTGAAATAGCATTCACTTGAGAAAATCAACCCCAGTGAGTGGATCATGGGAAGGTGTAGCATAGTTTCTGTTTTGTAATGATAGGAACTTTATTGCTTGTCATATTTTCAACTTTTGTATGATTTATGTAAGCTTAATGAGAGGGTCTGAAAACTGTGCCAAAGGGGATGCATCTGTGAATCTGAGCTCATATAACTATAGCAACTTGAGGGGCAGATTTCTACAAGTGTTTAATTGATGTAAGCTAAAACCTCATTTTCAAGAAGGGAGGGTCAAAGAATTTTACCAAGAGCTGTTTAGATGGTTTGGTAGGGTAAAATAAATGTTGATTAAATGATGAGTTAGTTGGATTTCCATTAAGTAAATCAATCAAGACTATTCGGTCTGGTTTTCCATTAAGTTAATCAGTCAAAGACTTTGTTTCTTGGATTTCAATTTAGTTAATCAACCAAAGACTATATACCGCCCCTGTTGGCTGAGTGGTTAGAGTATCTGTCTCAGGAGAGGGAGGTCATGGGTTTTATCCCCGGCCATGACATACTAGTTGTAAAAAATTGTACTGTTATAGCTCCCTAGCTAGCTAAGCGCTCAGCATATAAGAGTAGTTCCAGGACTAGTTGGCCCGGTGTCAAGATAATGTGACTGGGTGTGATATCATGCCACATGTCTAACGTGATACTGCAGTGTGGCAGCACTATATCTGTCTCAAGTACACATCGTCTCCAAATGACTGAAATACTGTCCGTGGGATGTTTA
>CM037777.1:35689769-35739769 GCA_021229015.1 Solen grandis | reverse complement strand
CCTTACCAAATTTAATTACAAAATCCTCATTTCCAGACCACTGAGGAGCAGCGAACAGCATAAAACCTGATCAGCCTGCGAGTTACTCGCAGGCTGATCTGGTTTTATGCTGTTCGCATAGGTCTTTTCATGGTGTCCTCTATGAGGGAAAGGGTTAAGTATTTAAGTATTTCTTAGCTCCAAGTATTGTTGGTGGAATTTGAGCCAGCTTTTGACCCCCCTGATCTTGAAAAATACTTAAGTTCCACCTCTGGCTTTTACTTAAATATCTGCTCAACTTTGAATTTAAGCCAGAGTATGTTATTTGAGCAGTGTTCTTCAAGAAAGAAATTCTCATTGAAGCTTAAGTTTAAGTAAGACTTAGTGTTCTGTAACACTGTCTCTAGCATAATTGTGTACACAGTTTGACTTGGCTGAACATGTTATTAAAAGATTTTGTGGACATCATTCATCAATCAGAGTTAGTTGAAACTGTGAATCATACTTTGAGTTTGAGTATGACTTTCTATATTTTTGAGACTCTTTTTGTGAGAAAAAGAAATCTCTGCTTGTGAGATTCAAAGACTGTGATTTCGTTTTTTTTTTATGATTATTTACAGAAACTACATAGTAAAATTATTGTATCAGAGATTAAACCATTTTTTTTATCTTTATATTTGTTTTTTTTTGTTTTGTTTTTTTACAAATGCTTGAATCTTTTTTGGTTGTTTCAAAATTGCTTGTTTATGTATTTATATCTGTTTATTTACAGAAACTTGAACCCTGCTCAGTTGTTCCAGGGATCCAGGATCAGTCGCGTCCGGCCATCTGGTAGGTACCACAATTGTTATTCAAAATATAAACATAATTTTGTCCCAAAAGAGATTTAAACCTGCCACCGAAACCCTTTGGCAAGCATGCAGAAACTTTAAACTTCATTTATTTTACAACAGTTAGACAGTGATTTTATTTTTTTGTATAAAACATCTTTTCTTTGCGTCAGATAGTGGCAGTCACATGGTGCTTGATATGGAAGGAAATTGCAGCATCGGAAACCCACAAGCGCTCATTCAGTTACTCCATACATCGCCAATTATTAGTCAGCATTTGCTTGCTATCGATTATTTGTAAAGCCGGCACCACTATTCGCAGTCCCACAAGGTAGTGCGGATTTTTGCACCAACAGAAACTCTTGTACTTACGGCACTTAGACAAACCTTTATAGACTTACAGATTTTAGATTTTAGAGTACTCATTTATATAATCAGCATTTTGACTGGTCGACATACCTCTTAGGAATATCCTTAAAACAATAAAGTGCTAGCGAAGAGGCCCACGACTGACAGATATAATAGGCAGCCGAGAGTATATCCTACACTGGAGGAAATTGGAGTACTGGTGAAAACTCATGTTTCCAAAAACAAGACCAAATCCCATTTCACATACAGTACCAGACCAATCTAGGGTGAAACTTGAGAAGCATTGGTGAACATCCAGTGCATTAACCATAATGATCATCACTCTACAAGAAGAGCTGGCCAGGCAACTCGTAAAAATTAGCATGCTTATAATGGACTGGTATCCTGCCAGCATTACATCGCTACATGGGTCTTGATAAGGAAATATCATTTTTACACATGAATTATGATGTACTGTCAAACCAGTCTTAAACGGTCAGTCAAAGGAACAAGAGAAACTGACTGCTTTAAAGAGGTGGCCCCTAAATGAAGTTTAATCATAAAGCAAAATGCTTGTTTGGTCGGACCAAAAGTGACTGCTTAATACAGGTTGACCGCTTAATACAGATGGATGCTAATATAGGTTTAACTGTACTTTTATATGCTTTATATTTTCTTTTGCACATGTTTCCGCAACCTCTTTCCCATCAATTTACCAATCTGCCTCAAAAGATTAAAAATAATTACCTGCATGCATATAAAGAGGGCTGAACTCAAAATGCTGTAAGTGCACTTGGAAATAGAAGAAGGTAGCTCGGTCTCACCATTAGCCCTGGATATGTAAAAAGTGAAATAGTAATGCAAGTTTTCTCTTCCAGCAGGAGGTACTAGCCAGCAATCCCAAGCCTCAGGCTCCCGACAGCTGCCCCACTATGACCGGATCCCAAACCACGCCCATAAAGCCAGCAAGAGGAATAAACATAGTGAGTACAGTCAGTCCTAGGGGTCAAGTACATTAGAGCATCTGAATGGAATTGGGAGGTCGTGGGTTTGATCCCTGGCCGCAACATCCCAAAGTCGTAAAAAATGATCCTGGTATTGCTCCCTTGCTTGGCGCTCAGCATATAAGGGTAAGATCCAGGACAGGTTGGCCCAGTGTCAGGATAATGTGACTGGGTGTGGTATCATGCCACATGTCTACAGCGTGATGCTGCAGTGTGTCAGCACTATATCTGTCTCAAGTAGACATCGTCTCCAAATGACTGAAATACTCAGGGTGGGACGTTAAACCCAACAAACAAACATTTTAGAAAAGGAAATGACATTGTAAAACCTAGACAGACTGATGATTGTGTTAAGTCTGATCTGGCTTTCCAATTACCTAATATATTAGGAAGTTTCAAACCTGGCTCAAATTTGAGTTTGAGGAAGCGTATGTTCTTAAAAAAAGAAATTCTTGATTCATTAATGATATCTCAAAATTTCATTACATTTCTGCATTATATATTTACTAAGAGTAATCTTTATTTAACAATGTTTCAATGTGTTTATAGGTACCTCAGCTGACGACACGTTGGACAATTATGTTAAAAATGTGTCCAAGCCTCCTTCAGATGAGGTAAGTCTCTTAAAGTTCAAACAACACCTCTTTTTAGCTCACCTGAGCACAACGTGCTCGTGGTGAGCTATTTGGATGGGCCTGTGTTGTGGCGTTTATCGTCAACAATTTCCTCTAAACAACATCTCCTCTTAAACCACTGAATGGATTTTGACCAAACTCTAAGGGATTGATCCTCATGATGCCCTCTATCAAAATTGTTCAAATTGATTTGACTGGGAGAAAAAGTAGGGTACAGGAGCTAAAAACAGACTTTAAAAATGCAAATTTTGAAAATCTTTTCTCTGCAAAACTGGAGGGCCTAGAGCTAAGGTATTTGATGTGAAGCATTGTCTTTTGGCATCTACCAAGTTTGTTCAAATCATGACACTGGGGTCAAAATTGGCCTCCCCCCAGGGGTCGCTTGATTTTAAATAAACTTGCGTAGGGAAAAATAGAAAAATCTTCTTATCAGAAATCAAAGGGCCTAGAACTCAGATATTTGTTGTGTTTAATTATCTAATAGAAATCTACCAAGTTTATTCAAATCATGACCCCTGGGTCAAATCTGTCTTCTATCCTAGGACTGCTGTATATGTTATGAGCGGTTGATTGAGGCGTCAGGGCACGGGACGGGCGGGCCAGAGGACGGAGACGTAATACAACTGGAGAAGTGTAGTCATATGTTCCACAAAATGTGCCTAAAGGCCATGTACCAGAGCGGTTCCAAGGTGTGGACAGTTCTTTACTTTTTAGCTTGTCTGTTTCGAAGAAAAGATCAAGCTATTATGATCGCTGGATCGTCATTGTCGTTGTCGTGCAAAAACTTGAATGTAACCCATTACTCAGATATGTAAAACAAACCTGTGAACCTACACGATCCGGTCGTGTATTACATGATTTTGACCCACTGTCCCCCTTGACACGATCGTGTTGTGCAATGTACAAGAATTCATGGATTTGTGTGTTAGAATTTTTTTTTTTAATTTATTTATTTCATTGATTTGAAGACCTTTACAAAATTTAACTTTTGTGATCGCCCTTCGTCTGGCATCCGTCGTCGTGCGTCATTCGTCGTCAACAATTTGCTTTAAACGACATCTCCTCTGAAACCGCTGGACAGAATTTAATGAAACTTGGCAGGGCTGATCCTTGGATCAAACTTCACAAAAGATGCTAAAATGAACTTGATCCATGTAGAACTCTGGTTGCCATGGCAACAAAAAAAAAAAAAAATGAAAAATTTAAAAATCATCTTTTTCAAAACTACTAGCCAGATTTTAAAATAAATTGGTACAGATGTTCCTTGGGTCAACCTCTACCAAAGTTGCTAAAAATTTTCCGATCCGTAAAAAACATGGCCGCCAGGGGCGGGGCTTATTTGCCTTATATGTATATAGGGAAAACTTTAATCAACATTTTGTCTGAAACTACTGGACAGAATTTGATTAAACTTGGCAGGGATGATCCTTGGGTCAACCTTCACAAAAGTTGCTAAATAAACTTGATCCGTGTAGAACTCTAGTTGCCATGGCAAAAGAAAGAAAAAAATATGAAAACTTTAAAAATCATCTTCTTCAAAACTACTGGCCAGATTTTCACAAATGATGTTAAAATAAACTTGATCCATTTAGAACTCTTGTCATCTGACGTCATGTGACGTCACAACATACAACTTAGTTCTTATTATTTGGGCAATGATTTCGATATGATGTCGGTTGTTCAGAATGATAAAAATTTCATAGATAAGAGAGTAATGTATGTGCTTTAACGTATTAACATTTTCAGCATCCTATGACGTCACGTGACGTCAGAGCTAAAAATAGTGAAAAATATTGTACGCGCTCTATAGCCGCCATTTATGGTCTGAATTTCCTCAAATTTTCACAGATGCTGCATCTCAAGACTTAGCTGTGCATATCCATTCAGCTGACCAAAATTCTGAAAGACCGAGGTTCTGTGGTTGAAGCAAGATTCAAACATAGGACCTAAATTTTCATTATAGGATTATAGAGCTTTCAGATGAGACAAAAAACTGAAACTTACACAGTTTGCAGTTCTGCAGATTTTCTTTAGATATTTTGAGTCCTGACGTCATAAGACGTCATGTGATGTCACTCACCATGAGCACGTTTTGCAGAATCCTTTATCTGCATGTTCTTAAAGCATTATACCCGTAAACTTTAAAAATGATCTCCTTCAAAAATTCTGGCCAGATATCAAAATGTTTTGGTACATTTGGTACAAATGTTTTGATGTTTCTTAGGTAACTATCTACCAAGACTGCTAAAATGATTCCGTTTCCTGAAAAAAACATGGCCGCCAGGGGTAGGGTTAATTTGCCTTATATGTTTATAGTAGAAATTGTAAACGACATCTTCTCTGAAACCGCTGGACAGAAATTGAATAACCTTGGCAGGAATGATCCCTTGGTGAACCTTCACAAAAGTTGCTAAAATAAACTTGATCCATATAGAACTCTTGTTGCCATGGCAGTGGAAAGAAAGAAAAAAAAGAGAGAATACTTTAAAAACATTTCCTTCAAAACTACTAACTTGATTTCAAATTGTTTTGGTACAGATGTTCCTTGGGTAACCATCTACCATGATTACTAAAATTATTCTGATCCATAAAAAGAACATGGCCCCCAGGGGCAGGGCTAATTTGCCTTTATATAGTGAAAACTTTAAAAGACATCTGCTCCAAAACTACTGCCAGATTTTAAAATGTTGGCGCAGATGTTCTGTGGCAACCAAGATTGCTCCTTTAGAACAATGGTTCTCAGGTGAGCGATATAGGGCCATCATGGGCCTCTTGTTAGTACTTTCTTTAAGGGAACGTTAATCAGACCAAAGTAAGTGTAAATAAACCTAAGCTTGTGGCCATATAATCTTCGTAACATTGTGGCCATATATTGCTTAGGATAAAAACTGAGGTCACTACAGTCGTGGCACAGCATGATATCCCGGACCCACTCATCAACTGGGGCTAGACAGGATGTCATGTAGTGCCTGGGGGCAAGTTGACAATGGGGGCACAGCAGGTGTCAATCAGTCGTCTTGATGACAACGACAAATCACTGTGTTATATTGGCCATAATACAGAGTGGATCTCTCCTACCCATGCAGCTTATTTACACAGGAAAGACACTCATGTACTCACAAAAATTATGACACATTTGTAATGAAGCAAAACTTCACAAATGAAATGATAAGACGAATAATATATATACATGTACATATATATCATATATATATATATAAGACATATCATGTATATATTATAAAAAGATGTACCATAAAACACGACTAGTATTGCAACCGCAATATGAACAAAAGTGCGTGGAGTACGGTAAATTATGGTGGAAACCAACTTAAATTAGTTGCAGTTGTACATTCAACACAATTAGTAACTTAACAAACATTATGAATATTTTGTTTGGAGATTTGTTTATTTGCTTATTAATACATTATATTCCAGATTCAACATAAACTTAATATATATATTATTGAACTCAATTTTCTCAAGAGTCTGTTGGGGTATGGGAGAAGGTCGTCATTATTGGCGAGTTGTTTGACATGATAAATGAAAACTTTTTGTGGGGACATAAATTTGTGGATAGCGGCGTCCACAAAATCACCGAAAATTAATCCCCACGAAATATAATGATTTTACAGCATAAACAGTCTTTTATAAATGCAAATTTAGCCTAGTGCTACAGTCACCGACACTGGAGAGAAAAATATATGTTAAGCTTAACTAATTATGATTTTAAATCTAAATGGTTAAACAAAATAAATATACTGTGTTCAGATGGACATTGGTTCCAAAAATAATAGCAAGGTGGTCTTACTTCTGATATGGTCTTTAAGTAAGGTTTTATCATAAATCTCAATACCGCCCTCTATGTTTAACCCTTCTGCTGCCTACAGGACGGAAGAACCCGTCATACACAAGACATCGTATTTGCCAACAAGACGGTTCATCCATTTTGTGGGGTTTCTCATGTGGAACTTCCATAACGGATAAACCCGTCTTGTTTGCAGATACGCCGTCTCATGTGTAGGACATGGTAACCTGTCCTATTGGAAGCAAAAGAGAAGCAGGCAACATTATGCTAGTACAGTAATAGCCTGTAATTTCTAAGAAATAACTTAGATATTCCTTGGCAAATAGCCTGTTTATATATGTTAGGTGACCGGGAAGTAAAAGGGTTAATGTATTTCAGGATGGGAGTCTGCAGTGTCCGACGTGCAAGACTATATATGGAGAGAAGATGGGCAACTGTCCGCGGGGTGAGATGGAGTATCGCCTTATAGACACTGAACTGCCAGGATACGAGGGCCACCAGACGTACCAGATTCTGTACCATATACCCAGTGGCACACAGGTCAGTCCATGTTTGTGTGTGTGTTTAAACATGTTTCTTTTATAGCTGAGAAACTTTGAATTGACTACTGATGTGCTAATTTTTGTTGGTATAGAAATATGTGTCTCAACTCACTTTGACCAATGAACCTTTTTAGTTTTTCTATGATGCATATTCTTGTATAATTCATGCATGAAAATAAAACACACTTAGATTTTATGACAATTTCCTTATATTGTTTTATTCTCTATATAGTATATTTAAAAAAAATCTTTTTCTTTGAAGCCATTTGTGACAATTTTGAATTTCATTTGGTACATATTGTCACATCATGGCCCTTTGCCATAATTGCTGAATATGTTTTATCCTTTGCATAATATGGCCTCTAGATGGTTTAGTTACTTTTCTTACTTAAGAAATGTTTGTATCAGATATATGAATCTGGTTGCCTCTGAAGGTAATCAGGTAAAGTCAAGTGACTTGATTTGTTTTAAGCTTACATACTCTGGTTAGGGATCTAGGGCCACTATGGCCTTCTTGTTTCATGAAAATGTTATCCCTAGTTTAAAACGGAAACTGTAATAAGTGAGCATCTGTGTGGTTTCCAGGGTCCAGAACACCCTAACCCTGGGAAACGGTTTTCAACACGAGGGTTCCCCAGAATCGGGTACTTACCAGACTGTGATAAAGGAAGGAAGGTATGTATATTTTGATATGTTTTAGCATATTTTTGTCATCTATCTGAAGGTTGATTTTTATGCCCTCACTTAGAAGTGGGTACTTGTACATCCATCCATGATAGAGTTATGGTCCTTAACCCTTTACCTCATGAATATACGTTTACAAATTTTTGACTTGATGAATATTGATTTAATAAACTTAAAATGGTATATGAATTAATGGATTTTTATTTGACACTCAGGTTGTGTAAAAATGAGCCTAAATATTGTATAAGCAAACAGAGGAGACCCTGATCAGATAACTCCTATAGCAGTAATCCTAACTAATCTGGGTCTGCTTTGTAACAAATGTGTCAAAATGAGTCTATATTAAGTAAAGGGATAAATCTAAAAAAAGAGCCAGAGTCTTGAAACTAGTATAAATCTTGTTCTTTAGTATTGGACTTGATAGGATTGTTCTCAAGTATGGGACTTATCAGGATTGTTCTTTAGTATTGGACTTGGCAGGATTGTTCTCAAGTATTGGACTTGATCAGGATTGTTTTCAAGTATGGGACTTATCAGGATTGTTCTTTAGTATTGGACTTGGCAGGATTGTTCTCAAGTATTGGACTTGACAGGATTGTTCTCAAGTATTGGACTTGACAGGATTGTTCTCAAGTATTGGACTTGACAGGATTGTTCTCAAGTATGGGACTTGACAGGATTATTCTCAAGTATTGGACTTGACAGGATTGTTCTCAAGTATGGGGCTTGACAGGATTGTTCTCAAGTATGGGACTTGACAGGATTGTTCTCCAGTATGGACTTGACAGGATTGTTCTCCAGTGTGGGACTTGACAGGATTGTTCTCTAGTGTGGGACTTGACAGGATTGTTCTCTAGTTTGGGACTTGACAGGATTGTTCTCAGTTTGGGACTTGACAGGATTGTTCTCCAGTATGAGACTTGACAGGATTGTTCTCCAGTATGGGACTTGACAGGATTGTTCTCCAGTATGGGACTTGACAGGATTGTTCTCCAGTATGGGACTTGACAGGATTGTTCTCCAGTATGAGACTTGACAGGATTGTTCTCCAGTATGGGACTTGACAGGATTGTTCTCCAGTATGAGACTTGACAGAATTGTTCTCTAGTTTGGGAAGTAGCGCATCTTGGGTTTCTTCAGATTTTATCTAAAATTAATATATGGATATTTCTCAAACAAGTTTTCAAAATTATTTAATTGTAGTTCAGCGCAGTGTAAAGTATTACAAAATGTTAAAAGTTGACAACTGACTACTTAAATTTTCAGTATGAACACTACCACAAAGTTTAACTTTCATCAAAGAACTAACTACTTGTACTTGTTTCTATAACTACAGGTTCTGCAGCTCCTGATTGTTGCCTGGAAACGCAGGTTGACCTTCACAATAGGGATATCCTCGACAACCGGAGAGGAGAACACAGTGACATGGAATGAAATCCACCACAAGACGGAGCTGGGCTCCAACTACTCAGGGCACGGTTACCCAGACGAGAAGTATTTGGACAATGTTCTGCTTGAATTGGCGGTGCATGGAATCACAGAAAAGGATTTGCCATCTTGATATCTGGACAGAGTAGACAGTTGCTGATATTTAATTTCCTGTGACATTGTCTTTTAATTAAGCTAATATTTGTGTCTGTTTGGATTCCAGCAGTAAATGTGTCTCACTGTTAGATGCTTTTAATTCAGGAAAAAAGATCTGAAAAAAAGGTTTGATATTGTTCTTGATTTTTATTGGAGTTGTGTCTTTCGGCATTGTTTCAGATATTTTACATTTCTCTTGGGTTGATATATAATTCTGTTGAAAATTTGGTCTTTTACCTCAGAGAAAGGGAAGAAACTGACCAATATCAGCTTAATATGAAACCAGATCAGCCAGTTTTTAACTCAAGAAAGATCAAGTTTATACTTTTAATTTCTCTTGAGTTTGTTTTAAGATTGGAGGGTTCCACTTGTTTATTCAAGACAGGCTTATTTATTAGTTACCTAATTAATATCTCTTTAGTTATGGATGCATTTTCCTTACTTTACAAGGGGTATTCGAAAAGTATCTGGAAAAATTCCATAAATTATTTATTGATATGGTTATTATAAGAAGATTTTCAAAAGAGACACTTTGATATATTTTGAACTTAATCCAAGAAAGTGATACAAATTGCCCTCATGCAAAATCCACAGTCACTATGGCAACATTGGGTAATGTTGAGCAGGGCAAATTTTCACATGTTTACTTGTCTTTAACGATATAGGCATATTGCCAACGTCAAAATCTACTCAAAATATACAGACTGCTTCAAAGACCTTTTCTCAAGGCCTACATAATGTCAGGAGTAGAAATCTGTCGTCATTTCCATTGGCATCGGAAGTAGAGAACATTCGTTTTGCGAAAACCGTAAATATGGCACTATAATATCGCTATCCCATAAAGTTTTGTAGATTAATGTGTAAAATGAAATCAGAGATACTACCCATGATCATGGGGACTTTCGGCAAAGGTTAAACAAATAAACCCAACATATAAGAATGGTTCAGGGCTTGCACACAATGTTGCTGACCACCCAAGATCTTGACATCTGTGCACGACGTCAGGAAAAAGCAGTCACAATTAAGGAGTTGTCTGGGAAACAATCCGTAAAATTCCATAGGAGCATTTCAGGTCAGACTTTTACAAGATGATCTGTATGTGGGAGATGGGTGTATCGTGCAAAGGAAACTATTTCGAAAAGATATAATTTTAGATGTGTCAGAAAGAATTTGCAGATGCCATATTCTTTTCATGAGTAAGTTGTCCCACTCAACGTCACCCAACATTGCCATAGTGACTGGATTTTGCGTCAGTGTAATTTGTATCATTTTTGCTTTTGGATTAAGTTAAAAATATATCAAAGTATCACGTTTGGAAATTTCATTCTAATAACCATATCAAGGGATAAGTTATGGAACTTTTCCAGATGCTTTTCGAAACACCCCTCATTTATAGTATTTATTTCTCCAATTCTGAAAATAATGTAGGCAGTTAAAAGTTTATTCCCTATACATATTTACAAGAAAATAAAAAAGATAATAGATCTATATAAAGCTTAACATGAGATGTCCCTTAAGCAATTTAAGTATATCTTTCAGTAGTTTTTAGTCCCCGGTTCTCTTTGTCAGGATGGGGAGGAAGCCTTCCAGCTGGCTTGCGGTAGGTCGGTGGTTCTACCCGGATACCTCCGTGCATTCGGGGTCTTCCTTCACCTGTTATTAGCTGGACGTCACTATATGACTGAAATACTGTCGAAACGACGGTAAACCCAAATAGTCAGTTGATAGTCAAGATGGGGCTACTCTGGAAACATTCATTGTTAACAGAAATCTATAGCAAGGTAACATATACACAGCTGAAGTGGCATGTGTATTTGACATGTTCTATGATATGTTTATTGAAATATGCTTTTCTTTTCTGTAGAAAAAAACATCAGGGATGTTTGTGTTCTTGTTTACTGTGTTCTTTTTGTGGGTTCATTCTTTGATGGTAAAACTAGTTTTCTTTACTTTAAAAACATGACTAATTGAGTGTACTGTTTCATTCTTTTTGGTGAAAATTTTAGTGCCACTTAAAGTTTCCTATTGTTTCAAAATTTGTTTCTTTTCATTGTTTCACGAACAGTGTCACTGGCAACCAGTCAAACTGTTTGTGTGACACCAGCCATCCATCCATCACTTCCTATTTCCAGCACTGCTGTTGTTTGATAGGATAAATTAATATCATTAAGTTTAGGTGGTGACTTATTAATTTTTCACCAGTTTTGTGGATATTTTATCAATGAATTTTAGTCTTGTAATAATCATTCATTCAAATGACCTTATGTTTTCATGAACAGAAATGCAAAAGTTTATGAAACCATGAAAAAGCATTTGATACAAATTAAGTAAAATTTAGTGTCTGACAACGGAAAATTATCTGTATACATGGGAAAGATCCATGTCATTGGGAAATGTGTATTAAACTCAACAGGAAAGAGGATTAAGGGGCTTGGTCGAGAAAGAGCTATCTTTACTTCTTGTTGATATAACTTAGGTCTTTGGACTTGAATGTGAATGTTTAGAAATTGTCATAGATTGAGTTATTAAAATGATGTTTTTGCTACATTATTTAAAACCATTGAAAGAGATAAAGATGTATCAATAGATTAAGTTTTTACTGATAAACTTGCTAGTTCTTGCAAATGAATTATATTTTCTTTAAAAAAAATTCACTCCCTCAGATACTGTAAGACTTTTACATTCATTTTTTCATCTGTTTTCCTTTTTCATTTAACCCTTTCCCTCATAGAGGACACCATAAAAAGACCTATGCGAACAGCATAAAACCAGATCAGCCTGCGAGTAACTCGCAGGCTGATCAGGTTTTATGCTGTTCGCTGCTCCTCAGTGGTCTGGAAATGAGGATTTTGTAATTAAATTTGGTAAGGTTTAACTGTGGTTTTCTGCAGATCAGGCTTTATGTGGTATCTACTTAGTGCGTCAAAATGAGTCTATATGAGGGAAAGGGTTAAAATGAGTCTATATGAGGGAAAGGGTTAAGTAAATTTATAGTCATCTAGTTAGTCTTATGCAAACCAATTTTATATGCATTGTAGAAACTATAGCTAAGGCTAGCTTTTTTTCATATTATAGAACTTTCAAAGAACTGAAATCTACTTTTCTTTTGTAAACTACATATGAAAAAATCATTTGATACTGTTGATTTTCACAGCCTTATATGTTTTTTTGTCATTTTTTCTCAATTAACATTGGTAAATTTTTCTTTTATGCATGTCTACACTTGTTCTGTATTTACAAGATTGAACAGGCAATATAAGAGGACAGAGGTGGACATGTTAAAGATTATTTGAGTTTTGACCAAAAAGAGTTTCACTGCATGTCATTTCAAACGATGATGTAACGGATGAATAGTTTGCAAGATTATTATACCCTGGGCTATATACATATAGAGCAGGGTTTGAATTTAGCCAGATTTTGCACTTGCTAATTTTAGCAAGTAGTAAATGTTCTAAAAATCAACAGACAGTTTTAAAGTTTAAATTCTTTACCTGTAAAGAGTCAAGTGACAGTTTTAATGAAACAGTGCAAAACTATGAACCATAGCATACAGTGACAACAAGCTGAGTATGTAATTTTAGTTTTGCAGATTGATGGGTCTTTTCTGTCTCTTTCCAGACATCCACCAACTTGTAACTGCAGGGTTTGGATCATAGTCCTTTAACTCAAAATTAGCTACTCTATTTCCACTCACAAAAAAAAGCAAGTAAAAAAAAAAAAAAAAAAATGTACATGAAATAGTTACTCACACTTATAAATTTCCATCTGCATATAGCAAGTGAGCGAGCTTTAAATTCGAATCCTGTAGAGGGGACTATATAGGAATCTCGTTATGTTCCATTACGTCCTGTCCTGTCACTTCATGTCCTGTCCTATACTTGCATTACATAGTGACATGGTGGGATGCGAGGGTATTTATCACCTTTATTAATGGTTCTTGTTCAGTTTATAAAATGTCTTATTTTTAGGAGAGATTTGTATCTGCAGCGAGTAAATCAATTATCCCAACAGGTTGTTATCATAATGAGTCAATTTGACTAATGCATATGACTTAAGACTGAGCTTTTGATACAGTCTGATGCGGAGAATTAAAGTCTCGGACAAGTACCACAGTATCTTTGTTTATTATGTGATTTGATCAATATTTATTCTGGGCGCAAGAGCCGGCACAGTTCCTGATACAGTTTTTAAATGCTGGACAGTGTTGTGCATTTCTACATGCCTGTCAGCATAAACTATACACAACAAATTGTCTATGATGATGATAATGACTTTCCTATATTTAAAATTAAGTTTAACATTTTAAGTTCTATCTGAAGAGTGTTATATTGTACTTAAACAAAATCAAGTATCAAGTACTTGCCGTTTTCATCTTTAAGAAGCAAGTACCAGTAGAGCAGCACGAAATGGAATTTTCCCCGAATGCCAGCAACAATATTCCTTTGGCCCAATTCTTTGACGCTTGTGTCAAAAGTTTTTTTTTTGTATTTCTTTAATGCAGATCAAGAAACAAATTCTTACAGCATATCATTATATTTTGGTTTTCAATGAGATACTGAAATGTGTCAGTGATATATAATTTATATCTAATTGTTGAAACTGAGTATAGAATTTTGGTTCCCTATCTGTACATTGAAATATATAGTTAAGTAGAACGTAAAACAGATAAGGATTTCCTTAACGTCATATAATTCAACGTGATATGGGGCCATTTTGGTAATGTCTGACTAGTTTAATGCAAAAACTGTAGAAAAGAACATAAGATAAAAAGAAAATTTGTTTGTTTTGAGTAAATATGGAATATATCTCATCTCGAAGTGATACAATTTTCACATGTCCACTTGCGCTACGCACTCATGAAAATATTGTAATTGTATCGCTCCTCAATGAGATATATTCCATATTCACCCAAAGCAAACAAATATCCTCTATTTCTCAACAGTTTCTTAATTAAACTGATACAAATGTACTTGACACCTGTATCAGCCATAAAGGATTCTTTTCCTCACGCCCTGGAACTCAAACCCATAATCTTAGGGTTCACAGGCCAGAACATGACCACTGAATCACAGTGCCTGTCAGTAATAAATGATAAAACTCCAAAATAATGTGTTAACCCTTTCCCTCATAGAGGAAACCATGAAAAGACCTATGCGAACAGCATAAAACCTGATCAGCCTGCGAGTTACTCGCAGGCTGATCAGGTTTTATGCTGTTCGCTGCTCCTCAGTGGTCTGGAAATGAGGATTTTGTAATTTAATTTGTTAAGGTTTAAATGTGGTTTTCTGCAGATCAGGCTTTATGTGGTACCTACTGAGTGCGTCAAAATGAGTCTATATGAGGGAAAGGGTTAATAGCCAGCCTTAAGTCATATGGATTTGGCATCTTGTCTGTAGTTTGTAATTGCCTCTATAAGCATACATATGTTTATCCTACTTAATCCTTTACCTCATAAATATTCATGTACAAATTTATGATTTGATGAATATTAATGGAATGAACTTAAGACGGTTTACATTTTTTTTCTCATTTTTTTTGTCATGTGGAGTCAATATTGTGCATGAAGGGAACCTAAGGGACTCTGATGGCCCTGCTCTGTTTGCCAAAGTGTGAAAATGAGTTTTTATTTTATGCTAACTGATAAAATATAGGGTTTTATCAGTGAGATATCGCAGTGTGTCTGACATAGATATGCTGGAACTACTTTTTATTGGGAGATATTTGGGGTCTTGATGTATTTACTAGTCAGCGTATGGACTTTCCAGTATTATTTTTGTCTGACAGTGTTTAGTAAATACCTAAATCAAATTAATAAATGTCTGACTTTTTTCTTGTTCCAACTATCCAATCTGGCGGACAAAATGTGTATTCAAAAGAACTTGAATTCATCAGCATGTGAATAGGAATGATAACAAACTAGTTCCATTCTTTCATCATCAGCATAAAATAAAATTAATAAAAAAAGAAACTTTGTTTTGCGTGGATGTAGAAGATATCTCATCTCAAAGTGATACAATTTTTTATATTTTCACTCGCGCTTCGCGCTCATGAAAATATTGAAATTGTATCACTTATCGATGAGATATATTCCATATCAACTCAAAACAAACAAATCTCCTCAAAATAACGAGTAAAAGATTAATATGATGTTCTAGAAAAATCCTATATATCGTGTATCATATGTAATACATTTAACAAGTTCTATTGAAGTCGAACATGAGGTCTGTTGTATGAACATTTTCATATCTATGATATTGGGAGTCTAGATCCTTGTTTTAGACTTCAAATTATGTGAAATTGTTTTAACATTTATTGTTCCTTTCAAAATATTTGTTAAAATATGAGAACTTCTAGTGTATTTAGTTCTTTTTTATATCCCATATATCCATTTTGTAACTGTGTTAAATGAATGCAGAAATTAATTTGATTTAAATTAGGCCCATTAATTGTTGAGTTATTTTTGTTATGCCCCCCTTTGAAGAAGAGGGGGCATATTGTTTTGCTGGTCGGATTGTTGGTTGGTCCGTCGGTAGACCTCTTAGTTTCCGATCAATAACTGGTGAATGCTTGGGCCCACATTCCTCAAACTTCTTAGAGTGATTGGTCATGACTAGTAGATGACCCCTATAGATTTTGGGGTCACTTGGTCAAAGGTCAAGGTCACAGTAAACTCGATGGGAGTCGGGGGAGCGTAGGGGGGTGGAGGCATATTTGTCGTTCCGACAACTCTTGTTTATTTGTATGGGTTTAACATCTCAGTCAATTTGGTACTTTGTCAACGGGAGACCAACAGAGTGCTGTGAAATTATGCTGTAGACAAATATCACGAGACCACACCCTGACCACACCCTGTCACGTTATCCTGACACCGAAATAATCAATCCTGGAGCTACCTTTATATGCTGAAAAGGGAGCTACTGGTATACCAGTACCATGAACAACAACTTTTGTTTGCTGTGGCCAGGGATCAAACCCAAATGTTGCTTTAAAATTTGGTCTGAAGAAGAAAATATTTAAAGTGAAAAGTTGACTGGAACATTATTTTTTAAAGTAATTATGTCTCTCTCCATAATTATATAGGGGAGGCATATTGTTTTTTGCCAGAGTTGTCTGTTCGTCTGTCTGTGTCACGTTTTGTCCATAGCATTACTCAAAATGTTTAAAATCTTAACTTGAAACTTTACATGTGGATAGATCTCATTGAGGACAAGTGTCATGCACAAGAATTGTAACTTTGCATATCATATTTTTGTAGTATAATCCATTGCCTATGGTTTCTTGTTGGAGTTATTCCCCTTTTCACAATTTCTTGACCGCAAGATAACACCTGTCCTACTTAGGCTATTGAAACAAAATTTCATTTATGGAAAGAAATTGTTGAGAGGAAGTGTCACACACAAGGTTCATTGCTCTGGGAGGAGCTTGTTCATTAATTCATTAATGTCAGCCCTTTAACTATTTACTCCATGAATACTGATGACGTAATTCAAGACTCAATGAATATTAAACAACATGAATTTAAACAATGGGATTTTTGGCTTGAAGTTGAATAAGCCATATATTCAGTTAATATAAACATCTGCAAACGTTTTGTACCCTAGCCACACAAGTGCTTCCTGTTGCCTGTCCTGATTTTTTTTTTTTTACATGTGAAAAATAACAATGTATTACTATTTTAAGTCATTGTTTGCAAAAGTGAGTTAATATTTTGGTAGCTGAAATCATGGTAGATCTACTACTTTTGTGCATATGTCACTGTGTGTGAGGGGAAGTGAGGGGAGACCTCAGTTTTCTACAAAAACAAATCTCTAATATTATAATGAGGAAAATGTGCAACAAGGCCAAAACTCGAACCCGGGACCCCTAGCTTACAGGGCATCACCAATTTAACACAGAACTCTCACCGATAAGGGATATAAGGGGAGCTTACTGCTAACAAGATAACTGACTTAATATCAGTGATGAGTCTGTGATCAGTCTCCTGAAATATTTAAGTTGTTAAAATGGTTTAGTGGCGAATTTCGTCAGTCTTGTGTTCCTCACAAAAATACACAAACCTTTTCATTTCTTAACAGATACGAGTGTTGTTAGGAATAGACCATTTCACTCCGAAATGAGAGGTAAACCTACGTAAATCAACGAGTACTTCCCGAACACAAATCTATTCGATATATTGACCCATGGGAATTAAATATTTTCCCCAGTCACTGATTGGTTAATTTAAATCAATGAGTTATACCGGAAATTGCCGATTATCTAGTGAAATGTTCTATTAGAATATTTATGTAAGTCAGCTTAGTCATGTATATAATTGAGTATTCGTAAAGGAGAAACAGTGATTGTGTTGTTTTTTTACCTTATTTCAATATTACTTGGCACAAAGTATTGAATTTAATGGTGGACCCAGTGCCAGGGCAACGCGGCGTTTTGTTTTTCCCACAGGACTTCTATCCATTTTAGTATAATATAATAATAATAATATAGTAAAAGATAAGCCCCGTTTATAATAAATGTACAAGGATTGCAACGCCTTTTCGCACCCAACACACTGTCAAATCAGGAGAGTGAGCAAAAAATGTTGAGTTGTTCCTGTAGAATGGCGTGATTTAAAATACCATCGGTTGTTTTGGGGTGCATTTTAGTATTCACTATATTGCTATCATTCATTATTCCGATCGTATATAATTCAACCAAACGTGGGTTGGGTGTCGAAAAGGCGTTGCATTCCTTGTGCTTTTATATTATGGGACTATATTTTTTCACTGTATTACTTATTTATTGATAGAGCTTCAAACTCCTGTGGTTGTTCCATGCATGATGTAACACTATGTCTCAACTCTGAGACCAATACTATGTATAGTAAAGATATTTGCTCAACTGGAGACGAATTTATATTGGGAATCACATAAAAAGACTTAGAACTGATTCATTGCATTGGCTACATTTATTTGAAAGTAAAAAAAGACATAAATATAACAATTTTACAAACACCAGATATATACAAGTCCGTATTCAATGTCCTTGGCTTGGATTGTCTCTGCTTTGATATTATGATTAGATGACGTCACTTCCGGAAAGAAGATTTCGTCTGCTACTTAGTAGCTTTTCATATTACCTGGAAAATAAATACTAGAATTATAGAACCTGCTAAAATTCATTTCGAGAACATGTAATTCCGAATATTTCATGTCGGGATTGAATTACATGAAAGTCACAAACGAAAGTAAACTGATTATTTACCACGAGATAGGTGGCAATCATAATCAGGACATCCCTCGAACTTTCCATGCATGTTATCCCTTTTGTCCGTATTTTTATGTGTGTGGTAGATGTTTATAATCTTTACTATGGTGGCATTTTCTGCCAACCACTTATCCACTTAGCTATGTAGAAAGTTTTTTGAAAAATTGTCACATATTCAGTTATTATCTAGCAAGTAGAACATTTTTAAGTTATCCATTTATATATCTTAACAGGAAAAAACTGTCTGTAAATGCCCACTACTGCCAACCACATATTCACTTAGGTTAACTGGATATCATGTTGTTTTTTTCCAGATACTTATGTAAAAAAAAAGCTTGTTACCCACATAATTTAACTGCCTAACTTGAAAAAAAAAAAAAAAAGCACGATATCCAGTCATCTTAATTGAATAAATGGTTGGCAGTAGTGGCACTAACAAACTGTTTTGTCATGTTAAATACCTAAAGGATAACACGAAAGTTTTCTATTTGCCAGATACTAACTGAATATGTGGTCAATTTTCAGAAAAGTTTTGACATAACCAGTGGGGAAGTAGCTGTCAGAAATATGTCACCATACTTTACAAATAAAAACAAAAATGTTATCTGCTTAATAGGGCCATTTCATTAAGGATTTTTCCCTGTCGGTCCGATCTGGACCAGATTGTCCCCGACGAATCAGTTTTTGACCGACCCGATTGTTGTCCTGAATCGCATCTAATCGTCCCCCCTTTTTGACCCGATTGAGTCCCGACCGATGGACCATTTGACTTGACTATTTGAGTTTACTGTCACTTCGACAGTATTTCAGTCATTTAGCGACGTCCAGCTAATTACAGGCGAAGAAAACCCCGAATGCACGGAGGCATCCGGGTAGAACCACCGACCTACCGCAAGCACCATTGTTCGGGACTCAATCGGGTCAAAAAGGGATGAGTTTCCGGGGATAATAATAATTTATCTTTATAATAAGTACCCGCAATTACATGAACCCCAGTAGAGAGCGACGAAAGCTATACGCTCCAGAGAGCGGGCGAGAGACGACCAAGATGACCACGAGCCGACGGGTTTTGGTCGGCTACTGTTTAAAAAAAAAAGGGGGGGAGGCATTATTGGGATTAAAACAATCCTTGATAAAATGGCCTTATTACCCAATTAAATGTTTCACTCAGTAAAGGAACTGATATTATGAGTGGCACAGTATATTTAAGGTGGGATATTAATGCCATGATAAATTGATACCAACCTTTACCGCCCATCATCATGCCTCCTTTACCGAAACCTGTCAAAGTAAAATACATCTGTTATTTCATAGAGTGTAATAAAATACACAATATTATATATTCATTCTCCTTCAATTCCGAAGAGGAAGACACCATAAAATAACCGTACACTCTGTTTATTATGCACAATGAACATTACAGATTGGTTAAAGTTTGAACAGTAACGTACATATAGACAATGGCTTAACAGCCCTCGTACACCCCATATACCTTTGTCGGAAATAATTTAGAGTTACGAATTAACAATATGACTGTGCGCCAACATTAACATATACCCGTCGAAGGTTAGTTACAAATGAAGCTATTGAAAGTAATGTCGAACATTTGTACATTTTCAGCATGGTTTGTTTTATTCAGCTTTGTCGGTCTGGCAAAAGACCTATTCAATATATTATGTCTATGGTCTGGCGTAAGATCAATATATGTGCGTTTATTTGCATAAGCCAATGATCTAATGCAGTTAATTAACATCTGTACCTCCTCCAAGCATGGAACTGCCCCCTAAACCAGAACTGCCCATGTCAAATCCCATCATTCCGCCTCCAAACATCGATCCTCCGCCCAGTCCTCCTGTTCCAAAGTTGGCCCCGCCCCCAAGACCAGAGTTGCCAAGCCCACTGTTTACCATAGACCCGCCCCCGATGCCAGCATTTCCGAAATTATTACCGAAGGAATTGTCTCCGAAACCACCCATTCCACCTGAGAGAGAAAACAGTTATATATATATAAATTTGTATATCTCGAAACGGATGATTCAAGAAATACTTAGTATTTTCTCTCATATCAAAGGAATAAGACCGGTAGACCAGTAATGTTTGTAGATCAATCTAAATTACTACATGTTCTTTGCATTTGAAATCAAAGTGAAACAGGTATATTCAAACAGTTTGCTAACTAACTGGAACTTGAAAATGACATTCAATATAAAACGACGTTTATTTCATTTGTTCAAAAAATAATAATTATACCCCCAAGGGCTCCGCCACCGTTGCCAAAGGATCCGCTTCCTTTCATGTAGCCGCTTCCTCCCAATCCGGCCCCGAAGTTACCGCCCATATTGCCTCCAATTCCTCCTCCCAAACTTCCGCCGTTTACCATCATTACGTTTGGACCTAAAATGATATTTCTCCTGTCATTATTCGGTAAAAAAATACAAAATATTATTGCAACCCCATCATTCTAATACGTCATACAAAACATTCATATGTGAGCATCGGAAGACTGCATGTTGTTCCCATAAACACGGAAACGTGTATATATAGATCAACAATTTGTGTCCTCTCTTTATTAATTATGCTGTAACTTCGGTTCGTATTGCATTACTGCGTGTGATTTACATATTTTTCTGTATTAAGAAGATTCACCATTTCATTTCAACCATTCTTTAATGCGAAATACGGGTCCAATGTCTTTACTTATTTCCAGTTATCATAATACTTTTATACGGCCCCAGTAACCTTGGGGTCAGAACCGTCACATCGGTAGATCGAGGTAGAAGGTTCGATTACTACTGTCATAAATGCCAGTGGATAAGCACCTTTTGTTTGGCATTCGGCGTACAATTGGAATTAAACCAGTTTTCTCTATGTAATATATAATATCACGGCATGACCGTCTTTACATGTAGACAAAGGCATAATAATTTATTTACCACTGTTCACTGGACCGGGACCCCCTCCAAGTAGACCGGCTCCGCCCAATCCGCCGCCCATTGACATACCACCATACTTTCTACCGCCGAACCCTAGTGAGCTAATCCCGCCTCCAATGACTGGGCCACTCCCACCGCCGTTCATTGGTCCGCCTCCCAGCATGCCACTTCCTCCTAGACCAATCATTCCGTTCCCTCCTCTATTCCCGCCTCTATTCCCCCCAAACATACCGCCTCCCATACCTCCTCGGAACCCGCCTGTTGTAGTTTAAACATATTTCATTGTCAAATATGTACAAAATAAACAAAACGATATCAAAATACTGCAAATATACAAATGACAAAAGGGTCTGACCACAAGTTCTCACAACTTAGATTGCTTATTGCATAAATATATAAGGAAAGATAGGCAAATGATGAAAAGACCTTTAGATATTTATTTTATATAGTCTTTACACATCACGAAAATTATAATGCTCCTACTTGTAGCCTAAATAACTTGATGTATAAGGTACAGTCAAGTTTCCAATTCATAACTCTGTCGCTGGTATCCACTCTTTTATATTATTTATTTTGTTTATTGTGATGTGAATATAAACGATGTACATATGTACAAGTTTAAATAAAGTATATGTTCTGTACTGTTCTTTAAATTGTAACTAGTGCATTCTACGTTTTGTATCAATGAAAATCAGATAAATCGTTCTGATTCGTTTCAAAGCTTTTTTCTCTATATTTTTTCATATCAAAATATCTTTGTTCAGGCTATGAAAGGCAGCCCTGGTAGAAACTATTACCAAACTAGCGCTTTGTTATATGTTTAACCTTCATTGAGCAACAACCTCTGTTAAGCGGGCATTTTTTTTCCCTTCCTTTTACTGACAGATCAAGACAGGTTTGAATGTATACTGGACTTTACGATAAATGGTAAACATCAGCCGCGGGGTTGTATTATAAAAGTGAGATTCGAACTTACCGACTCCTCTCCTCCCGTAGGACTTGAACGTAGCCAGGGCGTCGTCCAGGCTTAGCGCGACGCACAGGGCGACAAGAGACGCTTTTAGGAAGGCCATACTGCAACATAGAGTATTTCACACTAGTGTAAGCTCGCACTGTTAATAAGTGACTTGACTATTAGAGTTTACCGTCGCTTCGACAGTATTTCAGTCATATAGCGACGTCCAGCTAATTACAGGTGGAGGAAGACCCCGAATGCACGGAGGCCCATGTTAATGAGTACCACTACTACCAATGCCATTAGTTTAGTCTGTGTGGTTACTTTTTTTTTCATATTTTTTTTATGGCGTTTTTCGATATTTGAAGGTTGTTTGCCAAAAACATGTTTGCTCAGTAAGAAAATGACAAATTCTGGGACTACAAGATGCACAATATTCAAGATATAAATCTAATGTATTCTGGTGATGGCGCTGTCCGCTGACAGTCAATAGTAGTAGTAGTAGCAGTGCATGGTTGTTGTTGTTGTGTACTAAAAATATTTACTCGTATTTGTTGTAATAAATATGAAAGGAGTTTGAAATTTTGACATTTATCATAGAAACTGATTTTTTTTATTTAACATTTTATCTCTATTATTTTTTTGAAAATTTTTTTTTTTTTTAAATTAATTAAGTTATTTTTTTTTAATTTTCTGTCTATTGAACGAAATAGAAAACATAATTATTTTCATGTATTCAAAAATATAAAAAAGATGAGCGTTATTGCTTGCATTTGGTTTTCTTTTCTCCCATACAAGACCATTTTTCTATTAATATTTCAAATAATCCCAGTTTAAGCATGTATTCTTCCTGTGTTATTTAGAAATCCTGGTTAAAAATATGGCTGCTCTTTTATTAATAATTGTATTCTTTTATCCAAAATAATGAACTTGAAATCCATTTATACTCTCGTATAAGTATATATTTTTTAGATTTTTTTTTCTACTTAGTTAAGGTAAATGGTATGTAAAAGTTATTTAGAATAATTTTGATGAAATAGTTTAATTGAAGAACAAGAAGAATAATAAGAAGAAGAAATACGAATAAGATGAAGAGATTGAGAGGAATAAAACGTTTATATACATTACATTTGATATTATCTTAAAAGATTCATCTGGTTTGAATTCCACCATCAATACTTAGCGCTAAGTACTACTTAAATACTTAGAGGCGAATTTCAAAATTCTTTTTTTGTTTATTTTGTTATTGAATAAAAGTATCCACATATTTATTACGAAATGTCAAGTATATGACTAATTTAAAATAATGCTTACTTTAGTTATTACGCGCAATTCGTAATGTTATAATTAATAATATCCGAAGTAAGTAGTATAAGATGTTTATTCATGTTTTATTTTATGATTTACATAAATATGAAATTCTTTAAAAACGCGTGATCTGTAGAAAATATAAAGCTTTGTATTCATACTTTGCTTTTTGACAAATAATTACGCATGGAACTATGTATTACCTTCATGTTTAATATACATCTATAAAACTAACCAGCGCTACATTATCATACGCTACTTCTCTGATAAGCACCTAGTTGTTTTATTTTCACTTGTGCAAAATTTCGACTACCTCACCTTATTGTAAAATGTATTATGTATTGCTATAAACGTGTATTGTACAGTTTTATGCCAGATAAAGACTATGTTATGTTAATGTTATGTATTAACCACATCTGCTAAGAAAGGAAATATTTAGTATTTATATTAGAGAATAAAAATGACGGAAATCGCTTCTAAGTATTTCTTAGCGCTAAGTATTGTTAGTGAAATTCGAACAAGCTTTTGAAAATAGGAGAAAAAAATCTCTACGTCAAATAAAATAACTTACTTACGTTTCAAGAGGAACCTGGTATCAAGCCGAAGAGTCGAAGTAAACTAAGTTAGTTAGGCCCTGTGATCCTTTATATACAACTGGTGATGCCGAGGTGTGAAATAATATTCGATCTTACATCTTTTATCGTCGGATGCATGTTGTAATCAGCTTTGTCTTGCCGAACAGGAGGATACAACATATGTTCGGTTAAACAACCCACCATGTTCTTTGGTGATAAACGGTAAAGTACGTGCGGGCTTATAAAAACGATCAGCTGTCATAAAATACAGTGATTTGACAACATCCGAAATAAGGTCGCCTTTATGTTGCGCAACGTCCATTAAGACAAGCGTCCGCGGCCATAAAGAACAAGATTTGGGCTGTGGCGGGCAGGATGTTAGCTTGTTGCTGGTCATGTTCGAGATCCCTACAATCGTTAGTAGGGTCGTTCGTTATTGATTTATCGGGCCAGAGTTCGTGTTAACATGGCCTTATGTCATTAAAAGCTGACGGTCACGAATCGGAAGTATCGGGAGCATTCGGCAAATTTCGGGAAATATCGGGAGTATTGGCAAAGTTCGAATAATATCGGGCGTATTCGGGTATTGTAATATATATTGTAGTCGTTACGACAGTATTTCAGACGAAAACAGGGACGTCCAGCTTATCTCAGGTGGAGGAAGACATCAAGTGCACATGTGACATTCCGGTAGAACCAACGGCTTGCCACATGCCATATGATAGACTTCCTGGCATAAGGAATCCGTGTGATTGGACTGAGGCTCGAACCCATGGGGACGACAGGCTAAGTGATATATAACAACAGCGACAATTACCTCTCAGCTCATCCAAGGAGACCCCTGATCATATTAAATATGCAGTGTATGTACATTGTTGATATCATAAAGAAGAGGTGTGTGTGCGCGAGCACGCGCGCGCGCGTGTGTGTTAAACATGTGCTGCAATTCTCAAAAAAAAAAAAAAAAAAGAAAAAAAAAAAGGTAAAAATGTTGAGTGAATTGTACAGGATTTGCCATCCCATCCTTTTTACATCCGAATGCATAATTTGCTTATAATAGAATTTGCGACCGACTGACATACACGCACAAAAAATAGGTAGGTAGATTTATAAGTTGTGACCAAAATTGATAGTTGTATGCAAAAAAGGAGACAGAAAATAATAAAATTATTAAAAGGGGCCGAAATTATCGTGATCTCCAGAGATGAAAGGGTGAGTTGATGGTTTACTTCACGTGATTACATGCTTGTACATAAAAGCAGGCCCATAATTAGCATTCATTTCCTTCCTATACTTAATGTCCTGTGAAGTTCGAATTATTATAGCCTGTTTTGATTTATATATCATAATGAATTATTACATTTCTAACGTGAAAGAATTTGTGCAATAAATTATTAGCAATTCATCTTTGAAAAATATTAATTTAGAGTATAATTTGGAGCCCGAAGTTAAATATAGATTAAATTACAGATTCTGAATTTGGTCTATCTTACTTATGTGAAAGTTATTTTTCTTCATGTTTTTCATTTATTAATACATCCACTTTTAATATATGTATATCCACGAAGTTGACCTAAATAGAAATTCAACGAAATTAAATATCAGTGTTTCATTTCCTGCCAGACGTCTTTCTATTACCTTGAAATAAATACGTCAGGGAGAATGTTTATCGCCATTTTTGT
The DNA here is from genome assembly GCA_021229015.1 of Solen grandis. NCBI lineage: Eukaryota > Metazoa > Mollusca > Bivalvia > Adapedonta > Solenidae > Solen > Solen grandis. The sequence continues at coordinate 35,713,659 of CM037777.1, read as the reverse complement.
TTTCTATGTTTCTTGACTTAGCTTGACTATTTGAGTTTACCGTCGCTTCGACAGTATTTCAGTCATATAGCGACGTCCAGCTAATCACAGGTGGAGGAAGACCCCGAATGCACGAAGGCAGCCGGGTAGAACCACCGACCTACCGCAAGCCAGCTGGAAGGCTTCCTCACATGAAAATCCGAATGACCCTGCCGGGTTTCGAACCCACGCGGTGAGGGACTGAGTGATAGCTTAAGTCAGCGACTTTACCCTCTCGGCCACGGAGGCCCCCTTGCTTGACGCTAATCATATATTTAGGTATTTCCAGGAATGGTGTACCCGGTGTCAGAATAGTGTGACTAGGTGTCTACGGCGTGATGCTGAAGTGTGACGACACTGCATCTGTCTCAAGCAGACATAATCTCGAAATGACTTAAATACCGTCGGTGGGACGTTAGACTCAATAATCAAACAAACTAGCATATGTTTATTTTATGGGATTATTTTCTATAACAAAACAAAAGTGCTCTAAGTCATTAAAATTATCGCATAGACCGGACAATCTCCGCAACGCTAGTACATGTATCTAATACAAAATTTGGCATTATTGTGGATTATTTTGTGTAACAAACACTACGTTCGATTGAATCTCTCCCCTTTCCCCTGATTTTATAGAAGTTATGGTATGTCAATTTTTTTCCAATGTTTTCGACGATGTCATTAATGACTGCAATCATTCAGTACTTTACAAGTTTAACTATTATCTTATTTCAGCCACGCTTTTACCCATGTGAGTAACGGTATTTTTTTCTATAACAATGGTTATCTTTATATTTTGAACAAGCGCTACGTTCGAATGCTCCCTAGGGCCTTAGACCTTAGGGGTCAAGGTCATTTGATGAAGGTCAGGGTACCCGGCAGGTAGAGTTTATCAAGGTGCATGCACCTGTAAAGTTTGAAGACCGTAGGTGGAAGGATTTACGTGTTGTGGTCAAGGTTAAGTTTTGTGACAGACAAACGCCAGACAAACAGACAGACAGACTAAAACAATATGCACCGATCTATCGATGCGGTGACATAAAATTAATGTTAAAAGGACCAAAGGATAGGACAAAAACACCATAGTAATTTTTTAGTTAAATATTATACAACCAGACAAAAATGACGAATCGTTGTATTGGCCGGTGTTTTGCTATCGCTTAGTAACACAGAACTGGATTTTCCGCGGAATACATCTGCCCCACAATCGTTCTGGAACGAGAATATACGGTATTTCGCCGAGTTTCTTATCTTTGGGTTTAGGTCTTTGGTCCTATGTATTGTATATTAGAAAATATATCGAGTCATTCAACGACCTCAGCTGGTGGAGAAATCGAATAAGCATTTGATTTTTTACTTTTTTCCCTCTCTTTTTGACTAAATTTGCACATGTTTTTTTTTCATGAGCACTTTTAAACATATGAGTTATAATAATATATTGATATTTCTTCCGAACAGATATCACCCGACTTGCATGGCTTGGAGAAAGAAGTGCAAACACGTATCAACAAAACTAAACGCGTCCATGAGTGAAATGGGAAAATGCTAAATGCAGTTACTCGAAAATGCTCCCAACAAAACGAATGGGGCTTACAAACATTAATGTGTGGTCACTGTATGACTGGTCTACTTAAAATGCAACCAACATTTCATGCAGTATATCAATTAAGTTTAAAAATGCCAAAGCATTAGAAATTGATAACATACTCTAATTAGGTAAGTTTTTTTATTTTTTTTATTTTCTTGAAATGTTGAAATAATTGTAACAATAAAATGAGTTGATTAATCTTAATCAAAGTTTCCTTGTGTTTTTCCTCTTTGATAATAAATGAAATCCCTATTGATTTGCACAAATGCGAATTCATTTAAAACATGTAAGAGTGAGTCTTCCTAAAGCATAAATACGAATAATATCTGGGCAAGAATTTAATTTGCACTGTAAGATCAAAATGGCCTTCCTGAGCACATCAATAAAAATAATGTTAGATATATATATATATGAAAAGTCATTGGCATTGCTCAGTACGATTGTTAACAAATTGATGTATCATTTTAAACAATTTCCTGAAGCACTTAGACTGATAAGATCAGATTAAGAAAGAAGTTGTTAGCTTCCTGTGCTAACTCATCACAAATGAATTAATCATTAAATAAATTCATTATGGTACATGCCTGACATACCAATTAACAAGTCAGATCAGAAAAATGAAACAGCATCACGGTGCATAACCATATCGGCGGTCTCTCTGCAAAAATCACTACATCGGCAGGCTCTCTGCGTTCGCACCGGTCATTCTCTGATATAAAAACAAACTCATGATGGACAGAGGGCAAAAAAAAAAGAAAAAAAAAAAAAAAAGAGAGAGAGATCAATGGCCACTTTTAACACATGAGTTGCTCTATATTAAGTAGTGTACGGAATATATGAGTATATTTACTATGTATATGTGTGTTCATTTTTCAATTATCTGCCACTGTGCTCCGAAACTCGGACAGTTTAGTGATGTACCAACATGGAACACAACCTCGGCATTTTCTATAGGCATGCTCTCTGCAAGCCACGATTTCTCTTATTGTTTTTGGAAAAGGAATAATTTCATGGGTCCTTACCCCTTATGTGTTTTCACTTTCGTACATGATATGTAATTTGTATTTTTTTTTCGTAGTCAGATACAAATCTATTAAAAGTATGTATGTGTTACTTATTTTTTTAACTATCTTAGCTAATATTGTCGATAAGAATAATTATGAAAGATGGACTTTGAAGAATTCCACAGAAATTTTATAGGTTATACTATCTAGGGACCAAGCATGGAGCTTGAGGACTACAAAATCACATGTTTTAAGAATTGCCCTGATATTTATATATATAGAAAGAAGGTCTAAATCAAGGGACCAAGCTTGTAGCTTGAGTCATCATGGGGATTCAGTAAATTGCCAAATTGAGGAATCTCAAGACCACTATATAAGCAATATAAGAGTACAGTAAAAGTTGACTTTAAGACCACCTTGGAATTAATACCAAAATTTTTTTAGTACTGCTCTGGCTATATTGATAAAGTTTACTTTTGAGACCACCTTGCTATTTCAACCACTTTTTATGTCAACTGATGTAAGCAGAGGTGACACATAGGTATCACTTTCCTGTTGTCTGTCCACCCATCTGTCCATAACGCACGCCAAAGAAATAAGTGTCACACTTATATGTTCCTTCAAAATTCAGTTATAAATAAAAATGATCTATCAATAAGTTCATTCATTTTAAGTAAACGAGGTACTAACGTCATTCTTTTTGGAGCATTCAGCCAAAGCGAGGATTTGCGTTTTCTTTTTCTGGATTTGAAACAAGAAATATATTTGAATTAAGTGAAATACTCTCTCTCTCTCTCTTTATATATATATATATCCCTTATATTTTCATGTAATGTAGCTGCGGGAAAACCTGCAATACATGAATGAATAAATGCGCCCATGTATTTAAAGTCACAAAAGATTATTAAGTCGATTATTACTTTGTCAAATACAAGGCCACTAGGGGCATGACCAACATACGATATAATGATTATGATATAATAGGCATTTTATATAATAATTTTATTATCCTTAAACATCGTACTGAAGACCAATAAGATTAATCATACGGTCATAAATTGTTTTGGGGGAAAATTTAGAAAAAGCTGTAATATACCTAATAACAATCATTTTAACCATGGTCAATACAATACTGAAAACAAATGTTTTGAAAAGACAATAAATCAAATTTTCAGAAATGTTTTTCTGATTCGTAAAAAAAGAACTTAACACCTTTCTTGATAAAAAGGTGAAAATTTGATATTTAAATAGGATAGTTCTATGGGTAACGAAATATAGAAGAAAATCCCATCATTTTCATGCATATAATTTGTCAATACCTATGGTAAAGCGTATTTCGTAAAATTGTGATGGTCGCGTAGAACAGAAACATCCCTGTAAAGTCATTAGATTTACACACACCCGTTTTTACTTGTGTTATTTCAAAGCTTAAGAGTATTTATGCAGCAATGCAATGTTGCTGTTTATATGTTCACGGATTTTACAAGTTTGGTAGGCCTATGTCACAGAAGGGTCCGTCTGTCTGTCCGTCTGTCCGTCCTTCCGTCCCACATATGTGCGGAGCATAACTCAAAAAGTATTTATGGTATTAACTTGATATTTCATAGGTGAATAGATCTCATTGAGGAGGAATGCAGTGCACAAGAATAATAACTTTACCTTTCATAATTTTTGAGTTATTGCCCTTTGTTATTTTTCAGACTTTATATTTGTCTGGAGAATAACTCAAAAAGTATTTAAGATATCAACATGACACTTCATATGTGGATAGATCTTATAGAGGAGAAGTGCAGTGCATATTTTTTTAGTTATTGCCCTTTGTTATTTTTCAGGTTTAATTTTTATCACAGTGACCTTGACATTTTACCTGTAGACCTCAAAATAGGGGAATTAGGTCTTCACATGGGTTGCATATCTATAATCACTTCAAACACCATTCTTCATTACCGAAAATATTCTGTTAAAAATGAAATATTCTTCTCTCCAACACCTCTTCTAAAGAGCAAGCATTCGGTGGGGGATGGCCATGTCAACATGGCTCTTGTTACTTTAATATCACCTTCAGTTGCCGCGATTAGGCCGATGTTTTAGTTTTATTTCGATATGAATGAACAATATACATGCGAGGAAGAAACAACTTATATTTCAAGGTTATTTGCAGCCACAGAGTGTCTATACTAACCGGATGTGTAATAACTTGTTGACGTATTTCACCACATCCTGTTTCTTGCATAGGGGAGAATGAATGGTGTATTTTGGAACAAACGAAGGGTGAGAAACCTGATACTTCACAATAAAATACAAAGTACGCTCGCAGAATGATTTAAAACATACAGTCGCTGGCAAAATGCAGGGAGCCTGTCTGTGGTAAATGCAGAGAGCCTGCCCGTGCTTCAAAAAGTGATGTGCAGAGAGACCTCCCGTGCACCAACAAAACCAAAAGTAGGGGGAGGAGGGTATCAAGAAATTTACATAAATATCGACCAATTTATCGGTATCTTCTTGAAGAATATACCCAAAAGTATACGTACGATGCTCATATTATGGACGTAATCAAAGCAATCACTCGCTAAAGGCTGTAGAAAGTACCGAGGTTGTGTTCCATGTTGGTACATCACTAAACTGTTTTTCCGAGTTTCGCAGTGCAATGGCTGATAATTGAAAAGTGGATACGCATATACATAGTAAATATACTCTAAAATTCCGTGCACTATTTAGAATTGAGAACTCTCCTGTTAAAAGTGACCATTGATATCTTTTTTGCCCTCAGTCCACCATGAGTTTGTGTTTATAGCAGAGAATGACCGGTGCTAATGAAGAGAGCCTGCCGATATAGAGACCACCGATAAGGTTATGCACCGTAAGATTTCCCTCGTGAGTTTCATATCTTGAAAGCGTTGTTTATTACAAATTGGTAAAATTATAACACATTTAAAATCATATAATCACTTATTGAATAGAGTTGGGTGTACTGAACCTCGCTCATTACAAATCATAGGATATTATAAATGCATGAGCACAACATCTTTCAAATAAATAAAACAATATGATACAAAGTTCGCCTTTCTGAGACTTATCACAAATTTTGTGATAAGTTTCAGAAAGGCGGCAAATCGCTTCGTGCGTGTAAGTATTACTTCCCTGAGAACAGGATGAATAAGTAACTAAAATCATTACGGCAAACAGTAGCACATGACAAGATTTGGATCTTAAACTATTGGGCCATAAATCACTTAACTTGAACATGCTGAAGACATATATGCGTCTTCTATATCAATAGCGAAGAAATAAAAAGGTCCAACAATTTAAGCTAGATGTTAATATTTGGACAAGCAGATTAAGATTCATCAAAGTTCGTTACGAGGAGGGAAAAGAAGAAAGTCATTTTCCAAATGAAATCAATCACGACGCAGACCAACGAACAACTGGCCACCTGGTTTTTATCTGAAGCACTTCTATATCATGAAAATGTGTTAATTTATGCACTTTTCTTTGGGTCTGGACAACCCAGAGGCAATTGTGTAGGCCTTCCCACAAACCACACATGGGTCCTTTTACCGGTATGAAAGTCCAGATGGTCCTTGTGGGGACATTTTTCACGAAAATATTTCCCACAAATGACGAACACGAGAGACCGCACCACATTTGTTGTTCTAATATCCAAAGCAGAAGCTACACCGTGCGTATTTCTTCTAAGAAAATACATATATATATAAAACATTTTGAATTTTGACAGCACATTATATTCCACTGTTATTTTGTCAAAACAACGATGCAATTGGTAATTACTTAATTTACTGAGCCATACATCAACATGAAATATAAAATACTTTTCAAACGAAGATCATTTGTTTCTGTAACAAATTGTTTTCGTTTTTGGTATAAGAAAAGGCATTCATACCCCTTTATGACCTGTCAATTGATTCATTTATGTTATTAAAATGTGATACAGCAAAAAATATACATTTGTATATCGTGAAAGCACGTGCTAATCTTGATTTAAATGCCATACTTTATCCGAAAATTAATGTAATAAATGTGCCGGCTGTCTACAGCATATACATGGTGCATCATTGTCATGACGACGAAAGTGAATACTGTAGCCATTGCTACTTCTCATTTCCTTTCCTTTCCTTTAGATAGCTTCGTGTCACTTGCTGTAAGCAGAGGTGACACATAGGAATCACTTTCCCGTCGTCTGCCTGTCCATCACTTTTTTTCTGTCACGCTTTAGTTCCAGAGAACACTCTTGTTCTCAGTCTAACACGCCCCATTGCAGACTAGAATCTATACGTTTTTTCTTTTTCCTTTTCCTTTATTCTTTGTACATTAAATTACCATTTGTAAATTAATAACAATACAATGGTCTTTTACTACGAAATGAAATGTGATTTTCTCCTATTGAAAAATAAATTGAATATAGACATTCCAACCTTTGTTATTACAAAGAGTTTCTCTCTGCAATGCAATATCTCAAAGCCTACTTTATCTTTAAAGTTTTCCTAGCCTACTTTATCAATTTTGGAAATTTACTTATTTTGGCTTCCTATAGCAACAATAAATAAAAATTTAACATAGTTCAGAACTGTTACATTATTTAAAAAGAAATGCGAACATGCACCTTAGGAATAAAGAATTAAATATGGAACTCGGGGGACCTCGCCTATTTTACCGAGAATTCAGATAAAAAAATCAGTCGATTCGCAATGGCACTTACCTGCTTGGAGAAAGGTACTCTAGAACGTAGGCTCTTGAATTAATCGAGTATGTTAATGAAACAAATCATGCAATTTTGAGGGGAAAACGCACTCTATCGCCATTTAGTTTCATTACTTTATCCAAACAAAGGTCAAGTGATTCTCATCCCTGAAACAGTGAACAAAAGGGTCACCCGAGAAACATTGCCTTTATTGCCTGCATTGCTTAAGAAATGAAGATGTTAGAGTGTATGCATGGCAAATATGTGTCACGTTCTGGTATTTCAAGGGCCTAAAATGTAAATCTATCAGTCCAGTATTAGTCATGATCGAACTTTTTTATATTTCAAGGGCCATAACTGCTGACGGAATTGGCCGATAACAACAATAATAAAAAAAATGCTGAGAGATAATGGCTATAAATATTGACATGAAGTTTAAAAATGTCTCAAGAATGAGTTGACTTGACTAGACTTGACTATTTGAGTTTACCGTCACTTCGACAGTATATCAGTCATATAGCGACGTCCAGCTAATTACAGGTGGAGGAAGATCCCGAATGCACGGAGGCATCCAGGCATCCAGGTACATGAAGAACCACCGACCTACCGCAAGCCAGCTGGAAGGCTTCCTCACATACGTTTCAAGAATGTGAACAAATGAAATCTGGCATCTTTTTTTATTAAAAGGGCCATACCTCCTGACCAAATTGGTCGCCATAATCGAACTTGGCCGAGACTTAATGACTTTAAACATTGTCACGAAGTTTGAGAAGTTTGCTGAAGCAATAAAGATGCTAGAGTGTAAACAAAATGAAATCTGTTTTTTTTTATATTAAAAGGGGCATAATTGCTACCAGTCGGCCGATATCAGCCATAATCGACTTGACCGAGAGATTATAGCATAAACATTGTCATAAAGTTTGTAATGATTGCTTAAAAAATGAAAATGCTAGAGTGTAACAAAACTAATTATGGACGACTGACGGATGGCGGACATTCTACGGTCTAATAGGTTATCCTAATACAAACGCTCAGGTGAGCTAAAAAAACATATACACTCGGGTACATTCAAAAAGTTATGCGACGAATCTACCCTATTTTTGTATATAATTTTCATTTAATGTTAACTATCAATACGTGGTACTTGCAAATAATTATTATTGTAAGTAGTAGATTTTAATAATTATAATTGTACGATGTAAGCTGTCGTAAGTTGCAGTATTCAAATATTATTATTGTACGATGTAAGCTGTCATAAGTTGCAGTGTTCAATAATTATTATTGTACGATGTAAGCTGTCACAAGTTTCAGTGTTCAATAATAATTATTATTATGTAAGCTGTCATAAGTGTTCAATATTCATTATTGTACGATGTAAGCTGTCATAAGTTGCAGCATTCAATAATTATTATTGTACGATGTAAGCTGTCATAAGTTGCAGCATTCAATAATTATTATTGTATAATGTAAGCTGTCATAAGTTGTAGTGTTCAATAATTATTATTGTACGATGTAAGCTGTCATAAGTTGTAGTGTTCAATAATTATTATTGTACGATGTAAGCTGTCATAAGTTGTAGTGTTCAATAATTATTATTGTACGATGTAAGCTGTCATAAGTTGTAGTGTTCAATAATCATTATTGTACGATGTAAGCTGTCATAAGTTGTAGTGTTCAATAATTATTATTGTACGATGTAAGCTGTCATAAGTTGCAGTGTTCAATAATTATTATTGTACGATGTAAGCTGTCATAAGTTGTAGTGTTCAATAATTATTATTGTACGATGTAAGCTGTCATAAGTTGTAGTGTTAAATAATTATAATTGTACGATGTAAGCTGTTCATAAGTTGCAGCATTTAATAATTATTATTGTACGATGTAAGCTGTCATAAGTTGCAGTGTTCAATAATTATTATTGTACGATGTAAGCTGTCATAAGTTGCAGCATTCAATAATTATTATTGTACGATGTAAGCTGTCATAAGTTGCAGTATTCAATATTGTACGATGTAAGCTGTCATAAGTTGCAGCATTCAATAATTATAATTGTACGATGTAAGCTGTCACAAGTTGCAGAATTCAATGATTATTATTGTACGAAGTAAGCTGTCATAAGTTGTAGTGTTCAATGATTATTATTGTACGATGTAAGCTGTCATAAGTTGTAGTGCTCAATGATTATTATTGTACGAAGTAAGCTGTCATAAGTTGTGGTGTTCAATGATTATTATTGAACGAAGTAAGCTGTCATAATTTGTAGTGTTCAATGGTTATTATTGTACAAGTAAGCTGTCATAATTTGTAATGTTCAATGATTATTTTTGTACGAAGTAAGCTGTCATAAGCTGTTGTATTCAATGATTATTATTGTACGATGTAAGCTGCCATCAGTTGCAGTGTTAAAAAATTATTATTGTACGAAGTAAGCTGTCATAAATTGTAGTGTCCAATGGTTATTATTGTACAAGTAAGCTGTCATAATTTGTAATGTTCAATGATTATTATTGTACGAAGTAAGCTGTCATAAATTGTAGTGTTCAATATTTTTTATTGCGCGATGCAAACTATAATTGATAGTGGTAAATGACACTGGTTTTTTTACGAAACGGGGTTTATCAGAAAAGTCAATAAGTTTAAGACAGGTATAGAATTTAATTTGTGTTTCAGCTCTCTTTCGCCTGTAGCAGTGCTCTTGGCGGACCTGTATTTGGACTTTATGTACTTGGTATAATTTTTCCATGGGAAAATAAATGGGTCAGTTTGATATTGTTTAAATGGATGCGGTTGTAACCCAAAACAATTTTGTAATATTTTCCCATAAACTCAATTTTTTTTTTATCTTTTTTTTACACCATTTGATATGAAAACGTTAATAGCTTATTTCATTTAGAGCATTAAGATTATGTTCATTGACTATATACTTTGTAGAATTAAATTAATCAATACACTCAAAAATCAAATTGAAACTGTTGACCTAACAGTATGCTTATATTCTGCAAAAGAGAATGTACACTAAGGTTTTCAATTCAAATAACTTTTCAACATTAATAACGAAATATTTTGGTAAAAAATATAAAGTAACACTATCTCCCGTTATTAGTAAATGTATCATATATTTCTGTCCTGGTTGATGTGTGTCTAACTTCTCCAGGGCGGCCTTATAGGGGTCGTGTGCAGCCTACTCTTCATGGGCTGGATCTGTTTTGGGACCATCATCAGCAAAACAAGCGTCAGCATCCGTTCCCCTGTGTCCGTGGCCGCCTGTAACTGGAACCTGACGACATCCGCTACCGCAGCAACCACTGCTGCTGTAACAGCTGTAACAACGTCTTCTGTTACCACGGCAACCACTGCTTCACAGTACAACCACAAATATAAATGATAAATATGAGTAAGTACGTTATATGACATCAGTTCTTTCAGCCTTACTCAGTCCTAGTAATACTTCAATAATTGAGAAAACGTATGCCACCATTATTTGTTCCCTAATTAAGATTTCTATTTATTCAAGATTTTAAAATATTTTAATTTGTCATTTGTGGCAACAATATGTCAGTCAATCAATTTTAGAGTTAGTCACATGTGAATGATGCAGTGTTTTCATATCATGTACAAGAGAAATCTTACAAGACATTTCACATTATCCTTACATCAGATAAACCGATCTAGGTTCTACCACTGTAAAAAAGGCCGAGAACAAAGCAAGGAAGGACACTTTATCTGCTTTTATTATGACGTGCAATACTCGATATATTATATATGTATGTGCAATGAATATCATATTCTTAATTTTGACCATTTTATGCAATATTTGTTATATGCCAATGTTTGGATATCAATGTTTTTCATCATTTATATTCTTTTGTTCATTCAAATGCTCCATTTTTATTCGTATGGTAAAAACGCTCATTCATGAATAAAGCAGAATATAAATGAATAAAACGTTCAATATAAATGAACAAAATAGATTAATAATAAAAACTCCATATTTGAGACCAAATCGATTGAATAAATAAAGGTAAAAAATGAAATGTTAATATCCAATACTTAAAATAATTTGTGGTTATGACATTTGTAAATCTTGGAATAATTGTAATTTAAGAGTTGGCAAGTAGATTTGATATTGTACATTATCTTAAAAGTATGTTGCGACTCGGTATTATTAATGTAAAAATTATTATTATTTTTAAGGTACCTAAAATCAGGGTCACTTTATTTTCCTCATCATTATTTGTGAAGGGGTCGTGGTCATCCTACTCCACACCGAACATAATTTGTCATAAGTTATGAATAGATAATGCAATATAATTATTATCTGTAATAATATATAGGGTCTGAGAAAAGAGAGCAAAAACATCAAAAACAAACTGAAAATATGGAGGGAAACATATTCACCAAATTATTTTTTTCTGTACATAAGTTGTCATTATTAAGATTTCATTTTCTGATTTAATAGGGCTAACAGGCTAGCGATATAATAAAGTCATCCGGATTGAATGACTAGTCTCTTTTAATAGAAAATCAAAATTTATTATTTTCAGAAACATTATTGGATTGTCAACAATCTTAAAAAATGGGAAAAACGCTTTTTCTTTAATAGAAAAATAAAGCCAAATAAATAAATAAATAAATAAATAAAAAAGAAAAATGTAGAGGAGCAGTGGGGATACTTTTATTTATGTAAATTGCAGATAAAACTGGCAGTAATTTTAAATCTACGGAGAACTGAAATATATAATTATTACTGTGCAATTCATGATTGAATTTTATTGATAAATATTTTTTTAATGTAAATAGTGCACATTTTTTACACAATTTGGGGCACGATAAACTTTTCCACAAATTTATTTAAAAGTAAAAATAATGCTGATCCTAAATGAGATTAGTTTCAATGTGTAACGGTATAAACGAATTAAAAAAAATCAGGTTTAAGTCTGTCTGTAGAATTTTAGATGATATTTCAATAGATTAAATTCTACTGATGAAAAAAAATATTTAAAATTCAATTGATTAACGGATGTCAAAATTTAGTGTGGAAAGGTTTAAAGTGAGTGAAAAATGCAAAAATATGTTTATGCATAATGAAGACCAAACGAAAAGGTTATAGAATGAAATTTTTAAAGTTTAGTGAGTTAAAATAGATAAATATTTTAAAAAAAATCATATTTTGGATTCTCACACGAGATAAGTATGCGTTATAAACATTGACGGTTTGTGGCATGAGCTTTTCAAGAAATAATCAATCATTTTATTGTATATTAAACAATATCGAGTTCAGGTACATGCTATTATATCACGGGGCGAACACAGAGTGTTATAATTTTGTGCACCTGAACGAGAAGACTGCGGTTAAATTTACAACAAAATGTTATAGATTTTGTGCTTATGGGCATAGTGCTTACATTCTTTTTCGTAAACTGTATTCTATAGAGTCGTATGAATCAGTTCGGATATGAAACGGAAAGGGCCGGACTTTCGGCTTGTCAAGATGTCCCTCGATTTTATTACAGTCGTGTGCTATTATATACATTTTCAAATCCCAGATTGTCAACACCTTTCGTGGAAGGGATGTCCTTTTTATCTTGGTTGTCTTTTCTCTCCAATTGTTTGCCAAGTCATCTTCTGTGAACAGAAATGGAAGCGAAGTAAATAAATGGATGTAAAAGTTAAGATAAATTTATAAATTTAAAAAGATACATAAATGTATGTACCAGTCAATGTTTCGTACTCGTTAAATCAATATTTAATATAAATAAGTTATTTGTACTGGAAAATTATATGCAGAAAGCATTAGTAAAACAAAAAAACAAAAAACAAAAAAAAAAACAAAAAAAAAAACGAGAACATTTTATGTAAGTGAAATGATTAAAAAATGGATGCTATATCATTATAAAGCTCTCAGAATAAATGTAAATAAATATAAATCTGTCTGTAAATTTGAATTCAAGAATAACAAAGTAAACTTTCCGTTAATTAGTTCTTACTTAAAACGTTTTATTGTTGATGCGAATACCAATAAAAAAGTTTATAGAAAACTTATAGCAAATAATAATATTCCAAATAGTCAAAAAAAAAAAAAGAAGAAAACAAGTACACTGTCCTGGGTTCAGTTAACCATTACGCTTGCTACTGTTACGTATTTAGTTCTCTGGATAACTCTACTTGATAACTCAGGGATACAAACGCAAACCTTAGGGACTTTTAATGCTTACTGAACGCAGGGCTGATTTGTCTTTCCTCTAACATTTCACATTACAAGACATTCATGTATTCAATGGTTATAGACAAGGATACTTAGTTGAAAGTTAGGTACTAATAATTTGTTGTACAAAATGAATAAAAATACAGGACAGGATAGTGTTGTTTTTAAAATTTTTGGAAGTTATAAATCTGCAAAAATTAGCAATGCAGAAAGAGAAAAGTGGCCAATTGTAAAAAAATTGTCTCAAATACTTTAATTGATTTTTTAATAAAAAATAAAACAACTAATTTACAAATATATATATTTGATAAATATGTTTCCCTCCATTCTTCAGTTTGTTTTTGATGTTTTTGTTCTTTTTTTCTTCAGACCCTACATATTATTACAGATAATAATCATATTGCATAATCTATAAATAACTTATGACAAATTATGCACGTTGTGGAATGGGATGACCACGACCCCTTCACAAATATTGATGAGGAAAAAAAAGTGAACCTGATTTTAGGTACCTGGAAAAATAAATTTTACATTAATAACACTGAGTCACAACATACTGCAAATCGTAGTTTGTCTTTTTCGGCGCAGCTGCATAAAATTGATTTTGACCTACTTCTTAAACCAATCAAATGTTGGTATGCATATGAAGCCAAAGTAATTCCAATGCTTTCATTGGCTTGTATATTTTATTTTAAGGATATTTAGGATATTCCAATTTAAAATGGGAGTTTCAGTTTGTATATATCTTTCTACTTGGTATTACAGGTTTCTTTTTCAGTTTAAGCATGAATAATAACGCAATAATGAAAATTTAACACTTCCATATCAATTTAGGAATGCTGTTTTAGCAATATGATTTAAAACATTTAAATAAGAAGCAGGCGTATGTCTATTTTTAGACCACAATTTTCCCTTAAGTGGACTCGGCTTTTAAGGGAGGTAACTACTGCGAAGAAGCTGTGCAGTTTGTTGTGTAGATCTGGTATAAATAATCGGATATACGCGATTCATAATCTTTCGGTTTCGCTTGGTTACATTTGAATTGTCTTTACTTTAAAAAAAATCAGCAAGTGCATAATATTATATGGACGTTGGTAGATTTTTTTAGTTTGTAAATTAAATCCGTTTTGTAAGATAGTTTTCACAATACCCTCATAAACTTGGTATTTATATACATTTTTGCTAACGTTTCAAACTTAATAATAGTTTTAATCTGTTTCATATGTTACAATTGACAATTTTTTTTAGCTACGCGAATATCTTTTTTAAAGATATTTCTTATTTCATATTTTTTATTGAAAAAGGTCTGTTTGTAAAATTAGAAATGTTCTTTTAAATGATGCCCCTACATGGATTTTAAATTTCTTATCCCCTTAACAATAACAGTTCCGTCGGAGATCCATCATCAAAATAAAATGATAAGGTGATATAGATAAAATAACAAGATTAAATAAAATAATGATAAATGTAAATCAAATATAGACAATTGTATTTTAAGTATAGTCAAAAATCTGATTTAACAAAAAGTCTCTCTCCTAAAATTTGCTATATTTTATTTATTATTGTCTTCTAGACAGGCTTAGTCTGCGGCATTCTATCATGAAACTGATGGTAATCTCCTACGGTGTAAGTTACGATTTATCATTCATGAATAAAAATACTACCTCTCCATGGCGTACACCAAAACGTAAAGGTTTCCGAATTTTCTCAGGTAGGTAGGGACATAAAACGTCAAATATTGGGCATATCAGCAATGGATTCAACTTCTTAGGGTCAGTCACTCCTGAAATGTTTGTATATATAATGCAAGATGAATGCATGAATGATTAGAGGGACTAAAATATGGATTTGTTTGTCTAGAAGGACGGTCGAATGAATAGAGGAATGGGTGGTTTGGAATAGAGTTCGATCAAAAACAAGCATTTGTTTCCTTTTTTTTATATAATGTACAATATCAAATATACTGACCAACTCTTGATGTACGTTTATACCAAGATTTACAAAAGTCATAACCACACTTAAGTCTCGAAGCGGATAAAGTGTCCTCCCTTGCCTTGGTCTCGGTCTTGTTTATTACGGGTGTGTGTGTGTGTGTAAAGATAATGTGAAATGTCTTGAAAAAGTTCTCTTGTACATGGTTATTAAAACACTGCATCATTCTCATGTAACTAACTCCAATATTGTTTGACATATTGTTGGTGGGCCGTTTAAACGTAATCACAAACTGATTCACAGACAGTAAGTACTCGATAAAGAGACTGGGAATGTCGTTAACCTGTGATGATGCTGACGACCATACCGACAACCACTGTCACCATCATCCCGATAGTAGCGTACCACATGAAGGATACAGTGTAGAGCTTTTGTATACCCCTGAAATGTATTATTGTTAGCATTCATTCCATTATTAAAAACAAATCACTGATCACATTCATATGAGGCCCAAATTGAATAGAATACTAAAAAAAGAAGGTAGGAACGCACTCTGCTGCTCTTGTTTCACACAATTTTGTATAGAAAAAAGATAACTAAGTTGACATTCATTTATTGATAAGCATTTTTTTTAATATGAGTATTTAGAAATCTTAGAAAGAAAATAATGGTAGCATACGTTTCCTCAATTATTGAAGTATCACTAGCACTGAGTAAGGCTGGAAGATTTGATGCAATATAACGTACTTACTCATACTTATCGTATATATTTGTGGTTGTAAGATACTGTGCAGCTGTGGTTGCCTTGGTAACAGCAGACGTTGTTACAGCTGTTACAGCAGCAGTGGTTGCTGCGGTAGCGGATGTCGTCAAGTTCCAGTTACAGGCGGCCACGGACACAGGGGAACGGATGCTGACGCTTGTCTTGGTGATGATGGTCCCAAAACAGATCCAGCCCATGAAGAGCAGGCTGCATACGACTCCTATAAGGCCGCCCTGGAGACACATCATCCAGGACGGAAATATATGACGAGAGATAGTGTTACTTTATGTTTGTTTTCAAAAATGTAGGACTAATATTATTTGTACCGAAACCCGTAGGGTATATATTCTTCTTTGTAGAGCATAAGCATACTGCTGGGTCAACAGTTTCAATTTGACTTTTATGTGTTTTGAATAATTTAATTCTATTATAACAAAGTATATTGTCAATATACATTATGTTAATGCTTACTATAAAATAAATTAAATGAAATAAGTTAATCACTTTTTCTCCTCAAATGGTGTAAAAAACGATGAGTATAAAAATAATGTTTATGGGAAAATATTACACAATTATGTTGGTTTACAAAAACACCCATTTAAGCATTATCAAACTCACCCATTTATTTGCCCATGGAAAGATCATACCAAGTACATAAAGCCCGAATACAGGTCCACCAAGAGCACTGCCAAAGGCGAGAGAGAGCTGAAACACAAATCAAATCTATAACCAGTCAAACCTGTCTTAAGTGAGAAGTCAGCGGAACAAGCACAGCTATCCGATTAGCATATGTTGCTAAATGAATGTCCTTTTATTTCGTAATTGACACCACGTATAACAGAAAAATACATTAAACCAAACCCAAAACTTTACTTTCAGACATTTCATTGTCACCACTTATACAAAACAGGAAGATTTTGCTGTGCAATCGGCGGAAAACAATAAATCGACCTGAAGTTAGTTTGAATTAACACTTCAAAGTTTAACACGCTGTGATTTTTTATATCTGGTTAAATGGTTACATATTGAATCATTCGTAGTATTTAACTCCACTTGAAATATTTTACAAAACGATCAGTGAGGAGGAGAGAGTCAGAAAGGAAGTGGAAGATTGTGTCAAACCTGCAGGACAAGGGTATCTACATGGGATACACCAAAGGTAAGGAGAAGCGTTATCAGGCCGAACACCACCACTGCAAATAGCAAGTTATACACTGAATAAGGAAAATCGATGTTTCTATAATAATATCATGAGATATTTCTATTCTTTGACACTAAAGTTTCAGACATTTTAGGCAATTTTGGTCGGACATGAAAAAAACCTGAAAAGAAACAGTCATGTATGAATTCCGATTTAAAAGAAAGTAGAAACCAATTTCTGTAACTGTTCTTCTTTATTTCTACAAAACGACATAAATCAGAGAAGGAACCATTAACACGCGGGTGGCCCTCGAACCAGTGAGCTTCAAAGTTACCAAACTGGTGCTATACTAATGAGCCACAGCAGCCAACATGGTCACGGGATGAGATGTCAGTTATCTTTGGGGATACTTGCCTAATACCTTGGAGACCACGGAAGACCTTTCAGGCGACATGTCCTGGCAGCAGAAGGCCTTAATAAAGTTCTTTAACATAACCGCGGCCAAGGCGTTCAGTCCGGAGGACAGAGTGCTGCAAAATGCAAACAATTAAACATGTTTCAGAGGGCACCTGCACTAAACGAATGTTTTCATATGACAGATCCGAGTGTTTGGTCCAACTGAATTGTATATTTAGTTATCATAGGTAACCGTCCGCCAAGCTCCTGATATTTTTTTTTTTATATCAGCGCAAATTTGGTACCTGTAGGGGCATGAGATTATAAAGGGGTGTGGTGTTCAAAACTTAACTCTAGACTTGACTTGACAATTTGAATTTACCGTCGCTTCGACAGTATTTCAGTCATATTTCAGCCCAGCTAATTACAGGTGGAGGAAGACCCCGAATGCACGGAGACATCCGGGTAGAACCACCGACCTACCGTAAGCCAGCTGGAAGGCTTCCTCACATGAAAATCCGATTGATCCTGCCGGGATATACTCTAGAGAAAGTAGCTCAGCAACAATAATATAATATAAATGAATATAGTAAGTAGTGGTCAGGCCTAGGTAATGGTAATGGTTGCAACATACGAAAGCCATTGCCTTAAATATCTTATAAGAAAGAAAGTTTTCACATTGTCCCTACAAAGCATTCACTCTGCATCGAAACATACTTTTCACGTCTTGTTATCCCATGTGCTTAATGCCTTAATATACTTTTGAGACCCAAAAAAAAAAGCAAAACAAACGGCTTTTCATTGGTTGGCGATTACAAACTAGCAAAGTCTTTAGCAAAGGAATCAAATAAAGAAATATCTTTTAAAAAGATATGCGGTGTTGATTGGGGTTAAATTAATGGAGAACATAGAATGGCTTTATAATATATTAATTATTATTTGTGAAGCTTTTTATATCGGAAAATCAAAATAAACATTGAAAAGGACTCAGCTGGCAAAACGTCCCAGCGAATTTTTTTCTATAACTGGTACCCTTAACAGGTCCAATCACAATTTAGAAGGGACCGAAATTGATTTACAATTCAAAATTATATTTTTGAATGATTCATGGTTTAAGCCATTCTTACTCAACTGAATTGATTTCAGTGCTTCTCTTCCACAATATCTCAGTTTCATGAAAATATAAACTATCCCTACCATTTTGTAGAAAAATTGCAAGGTATTCTGTCTTAGCCAACATTTTCTCCCCACAATATCAGAAGAAACGCCGTTACTTTTTATCACAAAGAGAAAAAAAACGCCAATTTTTCACAAATGAAGAGGTACTGGACCAACCCACAATTCAAGGAAAAAATAATTGCGCCCCCTACCGCAATCAGCGGAGTAAACGTTAGGATAATAAGCGAACCATAATCTCTATCAATCACACGGATACTGTGAAGCCAAGTGCAGATATCTTTAAAGCCCCCTTCCGAAAAAGGTCTAAATGTGCATCTAACATACGTGTTCTGATAAAATAACTATAATATATATCAAAGAAACTGTAATTCAGTCAAGATACCTTTTTAGATTTAGCATATGTTTCAGATATTTTGTCATCTCACTAAACTATGGTGCGATTTTTTCCGTAAGTAATATCTACCAAAGACACTACGTTATTTTCTTAAAGTTAGTGGATATAACGGTTTAGAGTTCCTTCTACTTACATAACGTTATCTCTTGAGTACGACTGGGAACAAGATTAAGTTAAAAGTTGTAAAGCTACGCCGAAACAGTTCAGGAGAATAAGGATGGTGTTCAAGTTGAATAACAATTCTAAAACTGTACAGTTCTACTTTTTGGACATCGTCTGATTAAGATTAAGCCTATCAGTTTTTGACAACAGCTGCCAGATCTTTGCTTTCTGTAGACTTTCCTTTGATAGTTTTATCGTTTTTGCAAGGAAAGTGTACAACGGGGTCACTAGAATTAAGAAAATGACATACTAAAAATCCTTATCCTTTCCCCCCTTTGCAATGAATGGTCTGACCTGACAATTACTCAACATTTGGGCTGAAATTAATACACCAGAGTTTCATAATCAATGAGCAACTCAGGCTACATTTTTCAAAAGTTTTTTTATGTGCGTGAAACTATTTAGGATCCAATTAAGCAAAACGTGTCTTTAATTTTCAAACGGCAAATCAAAATATAATGGGCGGTCCCTTCTAAAATGCGCATCAGTTATTTCGGAAAAAGGACATCAGCAATCTTTAAAGGTATCAATGTTCCTCTTTGTTGCAATAACGGGCATGCCTGGATAGGCTCCCCTTAATATTTTCATTCACAAGATAAACTGTTCTTAACATCACCGTTGAATTGCCATATCGTGAAAATATTGCAAAGCATCCCAGTCTTTAACGTAAGCCATTATTTCTATCTTCACGTTTTATTATAGCATTGAAATATGAATAGTGAATCATTCAAGAATGAATGTCTCGGTCAGTTTTTATCGGATTGAATCGAAATTTTACTGGTAAGTTGAGAAATAAAGACAAACCAATGACACCTTTATTAAACACGATTTCTATGGAAGACCATTGGTGACAGATTTTCATTGAATGGTCCGCATACCAAAGCCAATAAACGTTCCTGGTGGATAGAGTGTTCGACAAGAAATCAAGAGGTTGTGGTTTCGATCCCCCGCCGCGCCTTACCAAAGAAGTTAAAATGGCACTAGTATATGTCCTTTGCTTGGCTCCATGGTCATGTGACAGACTTGGGTGTTTTTTTTTTAAACTGTCTATGGTGCACAACTCAATATCTGTCTCACGTAGACACATTCGCCATAGTAACTGAAAAACTGTCAGTGGAACTTGGTCAAAGTCACACTTTCCAGGTTAGCAATGTCTTGAATGTATACACAAAGTAATTTGTTTTACCTGAGGCTACCAGAAAAAATACAGGAAATGATGAGTCCCGGCAGACCATGTGTGTCCCCAAGTACGTCTAACATCATAAGGGGAACCATCTGCCAAGACAGCCAAGAACAATTCATTTTTTTGACGTCGCTCCTTAATCTATTTGCTATTTCTGTTACATAACCACTTTTTCAAATTGTTGTTTTTAATTACGTTTTGCCGACAGATACTGAATTCAATAAGATTGGTTTAGCTCACCAGAGCACAGCGTTCTCAAGATGAGCTATTGCGACCATTCTGCAACGGTCTTAGTGCGTCGTCAAGAGTTTGTCTCCTCTGAAACCAGTTGACTGAAACTTTTGAACCTGGCATGTATAAACATTGGGTTGTCCTTCACAAAATTGTTTAGAATAAATAAATCATGTAGAACTCGTTTGATTCACCTCTGGCTCTGCTATAACAAAGTTCATCCTTTAAAACTTCCATAAGGTAGAGTTAAATTTCATCCATTGATTTCAGAAAAAAAGAAATTCTTCAGTAACCAGCAAAGGTAGTATAAAGAAAATATCCGACCCTTGGGAACCTCATTTCTAAACATTGTCAATGGGCTACTAATAACCATCTATCTTTCTCCCTGCCATGTCAACACGAGTTTTGCATGGATCGAGTTTATTTTAGCAACTTTTGTGAAAGACCAAACAAGTCCCTACCAAGTTCCATCAACTTACGCTCAATAAAGATGTATTTTTAAAGATAATTGTTGATGACGGACGATAAAAGACGACAACAAACTGAGTGTGATCACAAAACCTCGTTCACATTAGGTACGTATTGCTCTGGTGAGTTGGTTAATAAACAAAGCGAAAAAACAACAACAAAAACAACAACAAAACAACAACAAAACACCCCCCCAAAACAACAACAACAACAACAAAAAAAACAAAACAAAAAAAAAAAAACCCCCCAAAAAGAACGATTTAATAATTAAATAAATTCATTGACGACATAAGAATGAGTAATGAGTACAAAAAATAGTAAATAGAAGGTTGTCTGACCTGGTCATAGCTTTTAATCAGTCCGAAGTACAGGGGGTCGCACTGTGAGTAGAAGGCATACATGACCACACCCAGGAGACTGGTCAAAGTCAAGACAAGAGCCATACCGGGCAGGTTCACCATGTAAGCTCTGAAACACGTGTATCTTGTTTTGACATAACATATGTATAAACAACAAAATATATCAAACGTGCGGCTAAGACCTAATTTTACTCAGTCATAGATACCCACGTAAAGATATTTTTGCCCAGTTTTTGAAATATCCGAATAAGATGCTTATACTAAAGAGTACCCGTTCCTTGACAAGTATCACCAATGGTAAGGCTACCTGCAAATTGTTTACACATAACAACGAGCGATTCTCACTAATCAGTTGGGAGAATAGGGGGCAATTAAGGGCTGGTATAGACGCAAGCTATATATACTCGTAATGTACTAATACACGAGCAAAGAAGGTAAAATTTATTAACAACTGCAGACGTATGCAATTAAAAGAGACATATAAGCCAACCGTTCTTTAGATAGTTTTATGTTGAGAAAGTATATGAAAGAAAGTAGGAAAAAAATGAGAGATGAAAGGTTGATCCATTAATACGGAAAATTCATTAATCCGGAAATTAACCCAAGGACCAAAGTGTCCGGACTAACGAGGTTTCACTGTATATACTTAATTAAATGTTTTTAACGATATTCGCTGATGATATAGTATAATAACGAAATTATTACTGGTGCATCTATTTTACCACACATTAGATAAAATCATTATAAAAATAAAATTACAGTTCTCACGATTTTTAATTTGTAGAGTACTGAAGTTTTATTAATAAAAATTTCGGTTAGGTTAGGATTAAGATTACACTTTGTCTTTTGATGAAATAAAAATCAAGAAGTTTCACAAAAGAGCATTTTTACTTGTTATTGTTTTGTTTGAATAAATCAATCTTTATTATTGAATATTGATAGAAAGACGTACAGACGCGCCTTTGAGAGACTGCTGACCGAAAGCGCCCTTTGCACCATTGCCTGATTGGTTCCGTAGGCACCACTCCAAATTATTCCTCCGCCAATCACGACGTTCCAAACCGAATAACGCTGACGTGGGTCCGTACCAAAACTATACAAAATCAAAATATTTTTATCTCAGGTTCGAGCCAATGACAAGAGTGTTGTTCAGCAGTTTGTATTTATTGATAAACACACTTTGAACTACATCCAAAATC
Source organism: Solen grandis (assembly GCA_021229015.1). Lineage (NCBI taxonomy): Eukaryota > Metazoa > Mollusca > Bivalvia > Adapedonta > Solenidae > Solen > Solen grandis. The sequence goes on along the minus strand of CM037777.1, from coordinate 35,690,738 downwards.
ATTTTTCAGAGGACTTGATTATTCAGACATCAAGATTTCGTCCCGTGATAAGTTTTAAGCAGACGTAGAATTTTACTGCTCCTTAAAATTTATGGATTATTTATTTATGTATATATTTGGATATAAAGTGGACAAGTGTGATCATAAATATGGGTAGATTTGTGACTGTGATTTCTAACACAGGGGAAATACAGTTATATATACGGTTATAGCAAAACGAAATAAAAGCAGTTGCTCTGGTGTAAATAATAATAACGGTAAACAAATTTAAGGACGTTTCAGCGGTTTACCACTGATTTTAATTTTGCGGTTTACCACCGATTTTTTTTTTTGTTTTGAAAAAAATATTTTACTTTCAGTAGAATGATAAAGGAAACCTCAAGTTTTAGGATTTATGTATTAAAACATGATTAGAGGTATGTTTGTTAAATGCTGAGTGTCCAAAAAGTCACATTTAAGTGTTTTATGCAAAATCGGCTAAAATTTAAATAAAAATATCAGTTTAACATTTTGAAATTTAGTTTAAACACAAACGTGGTGAGGTATACATTTTTTGCATGTACAGAAAACCTATCGTATATCAAAGGATTGAATCTGGAAAAAATAAGGGAAAATATCCGTTATTTTTTTTTAATCAAGAAAAAATATAAATATAATTTCATAGCTTTTGTGTAGTTTTTGTATACATTTTGGTCCTGACACACTAGTAATGTTTGCTCGTTTTCTATTTTCCATGAATGTTTGACAGCATTTTCGCCAGTGACTTATAAAACACATAACAATTTACAAATTGTGATTAAATATTCTGAAAATATTATTTTGATATGTCATTAAAGCATTTCGAATGCAATCTTTCTTATTTTTTAATACTTCCTAAAAATTTAAAAACATATTTCCCTCCACTTTTATTTCAAATACTTTTTAGTCTAAAGTACTTCCGAGAAAAATTGTAAAAATTCCCGCTTCAAA
>CM037777.1:35639669-35689669 GCA_021229015.1 Solen grandis | reverse complement strand
AACCCTGTACCATTCAAAAGCAGTCTAGGACATGATCTACATGACCAGGATAAGAATAACTTGCAGACTGATCAGGTTTTATGTTGTTTGCTACTCACCTGAGTATTGGGGGTGAGGGTTAATGCTGTAAAACCTGGTTAGACAAACCTCGCTTGGTCCAGTCTGGCTTAAATGGCAGAAACTGAATTTGTTTGCTAAAGGGTTACCGGCAATGCAAGTTGTGTGTGTTCCAGTTACTACACCTATTTTGAGCCTAATTGTGGACTAAGTCCTTAATGTAATTAATTGAACTATTTTGCATGTTAATAGTCATGTTTGCTTCTTTAGATAATAGACATGCTAGATAAAACCTGGACATGGGATACTGTTATTTCTTGTATGTTTTTGCTAATATGAAATGACAAACATGGAATGGCTTCCAAGACAGAAAGCTTATTTGTTGGTTTGATTGATTTTTTTTGATTTTTTTTTGTATATATTTTGTCAGAATGATATGTGGTTTAAAGAGAGTTAAGGTATACAGGAATTTCTAAATCCAATGTGTGTGGTCACTATATTATGTACAAAAACTGTACAAAATTAAGTTTTTAGTACTTGTATACAGAATAATATTTCATAGGAGTAGGCTGCTGTAATATTGAGCATTGTGTAGTAGGTGGTTGTAACATACTCTTGATTAAGTTGAACAGCTATGCTTAATTTGGTTGAGGTGTAGGGGAAAGGATAATGAAAATAAATTGAGGTTTCATTCTTTTGGACCAATGTCTCCAGGCTCAAAGAAATCACTGTATGTACTCATATGTGTGGATTGATGCTATAATAACATGCTTTACAAATTTATATACTGTGTCATCAATAGCCCTTCACCATGAGGGTGATAAAACAGTGTGACTTTTCCAGTACAAATGAGAGCAGGGTTCATACTGTTGATACTTCTCTGTAACATGGAGTTGAGAAGGCATGACTGTAAAACCTGTCCAGGCTCTGGAAAACTTTCAGTCTGATCTGGCATGTTAGCAGTCTACTGTGGTGTTAGTGTGCCTGGCGAGGGATTAATTTGATTTGTAGAACCAAACTATTCACAGATTAGGGAAGTATCGGTAATTGTTCATTTTTCAAGTGCATTAAACATATTCTAAATTATGTTGAAATAGGCTCAGAAATCCATGTTTAGCTCAATGCTACTGCTGTAAATGTCTCATGTATTGGTTTTAATTGGCATACTAAATTGCTCGTGTATCATCAGAATCTTTACTTTATTATGTGTGTATTAATTCATTTGTTTCTAAGGTGACGATTGGTTATTGTAAATGGAGTTTTAGTGCAATAGAAGTACATATCTTTAGTTTGTCCCAGGGTGCCTGTTACATGGTTCAGTTAGCTTCAGCCTGTCCATAACAACCATTGTCATGGCTACTGCTAGTTGTCTCCATGTCAGATAATATTTGAAGAAAGTCATCTTGAGTTATTAAGGAAAATACTATTGTTTTTCATTAGTGAGGTGTATAAATAAGGCATTTAGTGAGAAACTATTTCTTTAAATCAAAGAATGAAAATATACAGGACACATAGAAAAATGAATGATTAACAAATGTATGTTTATAGGCTTAAATCATATTCCATGGTAGAGATACCAAACTAGTAACAGAATATCGAAAGCCTAATAGGTTATTTGCTGTTTATATTTTTGTACCATTTTTCTTTCATTATATATATTTAATCTCATATAAACTTTTACAACATTTGGCCTATTGCAGTGTAATCTGTTGAATATACATGTAACCATTAAACTTAACATACATAGTGTAATTCATTAGGAAGGTTTTGCTCAGATGATTTAAAAATTGATGGCAAATAAAAGACTGGAAATGCAGAGGAAGACTTTCAGTGGAACAATAAATGTGATCATGAATTTTGTATTCCAAGTCTGGCTGTGACTATGTACGTATTTCCTTACCAACTGAAGTCGTACTAAAAATAGCGGTGTGGAAAATCTTTCTCTCAGGACCTTGTCTTCCACACTGTGTTTTTCACTTCCTTTTGTATTGATATTGGAAAAGTTGAGTGTGTTTGATTGAATGACATCATATTGGTGCCAGAGTTCAACAAAGGCATACATTAATTCAATGAATAAGGATTCAGTTCTGACGTCTAATGGTGTACACTAAACTGAGAAAAAGATCAACCAAATTGGTTAGACTGAGATCTGTAATCCTGTAATTCAGAAGAACATGTGTATGAGTCTCTGACTCCTCATCTTCAAACTCAAAGATATCCGATATGTTGCTTTGACTGAAAAACTGCTGCATTAAAAAAATGATAAAACCAATTTCATGAAAATCTATCAATAATCAAAGGAGTTACTGCAATTGAAACGCCATAATGTACGATTTCAATGGTAAAAGTTACCTACATTCTTATTACATACATAAGGTAATTGATTTTTTTTTTAACCCTTTCCCTCATAGAAGACACCATGAAAAGACCTATGTGAACAGCATAAAACCAGATCAGCCTGTGAGTAACTTGCAGGCTGATTAGGTTTTATGCTGTTCGCTGCTCCTCAGTGGTCTGGAAATGAGGATTTTGTAATTAAATTTGGTAAGGTTTAACTGTGGTTTTCTGCAGATCAGGCTTTATGTGATACCTATTGAGGGCGTCAAAATGAGTCTATATGAGGGAAAGGGTTAAGATTGTGATTGGTTTGTTAACATGATCAGTTTCTAAGATAAGTAATGCTGACAACCGTTGAAGTGTTTTGTTTCCAGGGCAACTTGATGACTTGATTCACACTTAAGTTTTTCATATGAGTTTTATACCAATTTTAAACCAGTATCTCAACTGTTTAATTTCAAAAATTTATTATTGGATTGATATTCATGTTATTTGACAATATTTTACAGTTTTGGGCATCAGTACCTTTACAGGGTTTCACCCTCTTCTTGGGACAAAGAATTTGTAGTGACTTGTATTCACAGGTCTTGTATTCACAGATCATCTTAAAGTACTTCTTAATATTGGTTGAAACTTTCAAAAATCCTCTATTTTCTGATATAAGTTCTCAAACTAATCATCCGATTTATTATATTTTGGGAACTAACAAATAATAAGATTAACATTTAATATTATTATCAAAATTTAAGAATGATACTGAATAAATACTCTGTATCAAAATTCACAGATTTTCTACTGAAGTGAAAGAATTAACTTTAGATGCTTTGTGAAAACAAGTCATGGCCTCAGTTTGAGATTTTTCAAGAAATAAATTTGTTTTTGCTTGTTTTTTCCTGTTGAAAATAATAAAAGAAATGATTAGAATTGTAAATTTTGTCTAAATTCTATTAAAAAAAACCAAATGTGTTATAATTTATATGCATTACAAAAAGTATTTCTATTACGAAATTAGCCATGGGTGATTTGGGAAAATAAAGAGGCTAGATTGCCTTGGGAATGGCCTTTAAATTCCTCTTTTTTCTGGAAGGAAAATATGTATTAATTGCACAATATTTATAAACAGAATAAAAATGCAATGTTTTTAACTGTAACAAATTGAAGGTAAATCATAGTCATCATTCCATACATTAAAAATGGCTACATTTGATCATTTATTTGTGTCAAAAAGTTTTGACAGAAGTCTACACAATTCATTACAAAAACTGGTAGGACAACTGAATGGCCTAAATACATGGATTAAATGCAAGAAAAACATTATTTGGTCTTAAGTAATGTACAAGTTTATTGTCTGTCACCCTGAATTCTCTGGTTACCATGCCACACATGGGCTCATATACGTAGAACAAAACACATGCTGAGGGTGCCAACATTGTGAATCTGGCAAATAAATAAATCAGCTTACAAAATTCATATTAAGTTTACTTCATAAAATGTTCAATTTATAAGTCCCCTACCGGTGATGTCCGGAAATCTGGATTACAAGATAAGTTAAAAACTGTTTAAGATAAAATGATGTAACTTGTTATATGAATAGATGGCAGAATGGAGATTCTGCACGTCACTTTGTTGTTGTTGTTTTCTCTTACCAAAATTCTGGTTGCTATGGTTATGGAAAAATTATGCACCTTTACCAGTAGGGGACTCATGTGTTGGTGCAACACCAGTTTCTTGTTTCATTTTGTTTATAACAGGGTCTTTATAACAATCAAAGCAGGGTTCCATACAAATTGATTTTTTTTTTAGTTTTTGTTCAATATTAAATTTATTGTTTATAAAAAATAGTTATTGTTTCTATGTTTATAATGAGGTTATCATTCAGTTGTGTCCTGACTTTTGTATTGTTTATGGCCCCTTTTATTAAGTTTTCAAATTGCTAAGTAAAGTAATGCAATGACAACCATTTAGTCATTACAGTGCGAGTAATTTATAATGATAAAAACTAATTATTTTGGGTAAATAACAAATTACAGCAATGAAAGACTAACTTAACTTTCTATAGTCCCGATATTGAACTATACAAATATTGATCAGTTCATATCAAAGTTTTAGTGTGGACTCAGTTGATGCTTTTCATTTCTTGTACATTTTATTTTTAAATTTTAATGTTTAGAATAAATTCTTTGTAATTTAGAAGTCAGATGTGAAGTTCACATTGGATGACGGCCGTGTTTATGTTAACAGAGGTGTATTGGACCAGTATACAGGCTTTATTCCTGAATTATTTTGTTATCTTTTATGAGGGAACAAATTTTCATGTAGAACTGTAGAATATTTTTAAACATTGTTAATATTATTAAAATCATTTATTTCATGAAGATAAATTGGTGTTTGTTTTCTATTTAAAGTCATACACTTGTATTTGGGATGAGCAGGGACTCATTATAAGTCCATATAGTGTACTTGGTATAATTTGCAGTAAAGAAACAGGCCCCCACTAGACGAATATAATTAGGATGGTGTACTTGGTGTTAGGTATGGTAAATAAACAGAGACCTGATTTAGTATATATAGTGTACTTGATACTAGTATATGAGAAGGAACCCACTGTACATTAAGTGTACTTAGTATGAGATAATACTGTAGTAGTTACGCAGGGACCCAATAAACATATCTAAAAATACTTGGAGAGAGGTAGAGTAAAACAAAAACTGTAAACACATGTATATTATAGTGTGTTTAATGTAAGGTATAGTAGATAAACGGTATATACTTGTCCTTAGTATAAAGTATAATAGATAAACACAATAACATCACAATATTTATTTACAGAATTAAATGTGTAAAAAAAACTTACACAATTATAAACCATACACAAGTTTATTACTCACAGGATATTATTTTACCATATACTCTAAAAATACAAAAATATATATAATCAAATGCATCATACACACCTTTCCTATGGCTTTATGACCGCAGCACCCACTAAGCAAATTAGTAATGTTTTAACTTAACATTTGTCTTATGCTTGAAGCCGCCTAGCTTAAACATTTTTTTTATTATTTTCATGGTGAAGCAATACACATTTACCCAGAATATAACCATCTGTTTGACTATTCATTTCCCGAACGAAGACACATGTTCTGTCTCTTTAACTAATATATTCAAGTTCATCCCCATAAGCTATAAAATCAGTAGGAACCATAGGCCCAATAAACAATGGTCAAAGTAAAACAGTTGTGGTTTATACGAAGCCATTATTTTTCACAAGGTTGGAATAAAACGGCACAGATTTTTTCTCGGTCCTTTCCCTATTTGGGTCAGTAAAGTTGACACTGTATAGCCCAAACTTCTGGGTGTAGCCACTTGTCCATTCAAGATTGTCCATCAAGGACCAGGCCACGTACCCTCGGACATCACACTGGTCAAACTTGATAGCTGAAATATAGTTTCCTCTCCTTGTTTTATCAAGCAAATATTGGACAACCAATAGAGATATGAAAAAAAAACATTGCTTGTAATACAATTTTATTATATCTTTATTTATTGTAAAACGCTTAAAATATGTATAAATAATCTATTCTAAACATAAATAAAAAGGTTTGGCAATGTTTGCTATACTTTCAATCAAATTCCTCGAAATCGATAATTAATTGTATACAGTATCACATGACTATAATTAAGGTTCAACCCCCTTCTTCAAATATGAAATTCATGTACAGTCTTGTAATATTTTGATAAATTTTTTATTAGGACTTTCTGCCTACAGGAAGAAAGTCCTATTGGGTTTGTACTGTTTTTAGCTCACCTGAGCACAATGTGCTCATGGTGAGCTTTTGTGATCGCCTTTTGTCCATCGTGCTGGGGAAATTCTGGACCAGTCCGTTTTTTCCCCCTATCCAATATATTGTGCGTGATGGTGGGGAAGTTCTGAACCCTTTCGAAAATGGGTCAGGTTGGATCCAAAAGTAGGTCAAATCTTAGAAAAATCTTGTTTACATACTAGAGGCCACAATTTTGATCCAATCTTCCTCAATCTTGGTCAGAATGTTTGTCTTGATAATATCTTGAACCCTTTTGAAAATGGGTCAGGTTGGATCAAAAAGTAGGTCAGTAGGTCAAATCTTAGAAAAATCTTGTTTATACTCTGAGGGCAATCATCCTCAAACTTTGGCAGAATGTTTGTCATGATGATATCTTTTGTGGATGGGGTCAGAAAATTCCTGAACATTGTTTCACCTCATCACCTGTATTCTTAAGCAATCTGTTTTGTACAGGCAATGAATGATACTTTTCTCAGGTGAGTGATCTAGGGCCATCTTGGCCCTCTTGTTGAAAATATGATGATGAATTTTATTTGTAGAGCAATGTTTGGCTGTTCTTTTGATGCTTAAAGTTTAATGATTGGCCTAAGATTCATGGAGTAATGGGAACAAAACGAAATTCGTGCATATAGGTTTGGTGATTTTTTTCATTTTACAGGAGGTTTAAGAGCTTGTATCTCAAAAAGTATTGGAACATTTTCCTATACATAAAGCATGTGAAATGTAGAGAATTTTCAGACGTTATTTTGGTATCTTAAGTTTTGAAATTGATCAAAGTATAAGGAAGTTACATCAAAAATACGAATTTTAACCCAATTGTAAGAATTTTCGAAAAAATATCCTACTTTCGCTTTCACCTTAATTGAAGCATTTTCGGAAAATGTACGTTTACAGCTATGTATTAGTCATATAAATTGCAAAAAAACTTTTTACTTATATCATATTAATATTACTAGCTAAATAAGCGTACCGTTCCCGGTGGCCGAGTGGTTAGAGCGTCCGCCTCGGGAGCGGGAGATCGTGGGTTCGATCCCCGACCACGACATACCAAAGTCGTAAAAAATGGTACTTTTATAGCTCCCTTGCTTGGCGCACAGCATATAAGGTTAGTTGCAGGACTGGTTAGCTCGGTATCAGGATAATGTGACTGGGTATGGTATCATGCCACATGTCTACGGCGTGATACGGCAGTGTGACAGCACTTAGAAGTAATGTTACTACCTTGTGTCTCGCTAGCGCTCGACACGGTAGTAAATCCGTCCCTATATACTCTATGGAGCAGAGCGGTCGTGATTCACAACCGCTGATTTTTCAAGAAGATGAAGCAAAAATATGCAACTAAAAACATATTGGGCTATCTATTGACAATTAATCTCCTACCACAAAGCGAGAAAAGTATCGTCAATGTCATTTTCGAAGTTTGTAAGCACTTTTTCTGAAACCGACGTGTGTTATTGTGTTCTAATCTGATCTTCCGGTATCATTCAACTCGGAAACGAAATCCGATGATTTTGAAAATGTTTGTGTATTGAAGGGTTGCAAAGGGTTTTCTTTTGAAAATACGACCAAAATCGGTAACACTTTCATAAGATACACCGATTTATAGTTGCAAAACCCGCTGTCAAGCCGTATTTACGAAAATCAATTTTGCTCCAATAAATCGTAACGTCGGTGGCCCGAAGGATTCGCCACATGACGTTTCGACATCGTAACTAGACAGCACTATACCCGCATGAAGTAGACATCATCTCCAAATGACTGAAATACGTGGGACGTTAAACCCAACAAACAAACAAACTTAACAAGTGTTGACAATGATTTAATGTTGTGTCAAATCATTTTATTCACATTACTTATACATATCAGTTGCAGTGTTGCGTCACCCATAATCCTTTGAGCGTTTTGACACATGTCATTTAGACCGTTGTTGAAACATTGCAATTTCCCGACTTTATTGTTGCATCAATCAATAAATGCTGTACAAGCTATATTCCAAATTTATGATAAATGATAAGCTATGTGAAAATATATGTTATAGTACAATGTAATTTAATTGCCAGCTTGAGAATCAATGGGCGTGTATAAGTGTAGACGTTTGAAACAAAATGATCAACACTTGTCATCCGTTCAAGACGCTGCAAGCTAATTTGTCCGTTAGCTAAAAGAGCCAAATGGAGTAACTTTGTTTAGAGTTTGCCCGCTATTTCTATCTAATCAGTAAGCCCAAAATTTCAAATTCCTGGTCGATTTAATTTGTTAAGAGTTCGAGATTTTGCGAGACTTGTCTACTTAATTGTGATTTAACTGTTAAGAGTTAACGGCGAAATAAGCATTTCATTATTTCAAATTATGCTCCGCCCTATTCACATGATATCATATATGGCAGTGTTTACAACACCGATCTCTACACACGAGGTGTGCACACTGGCGCATGTTGACGTCTTTTGTATACATTTAGTAAAGTTGCTTAAATAATCAAGTTTATAGATAAACATTTACATAAGAATGAGGAGTTTCGGAAATATTTTTTGCAAAGGGATGATTACCAGCTCGATCCTAAGGACTCCTAAGGAAAGAAAAAAATGCTAATTTAAATACTAAAATACAAGTACAGTTTATTAGGTTTAACGTCCCACCGACAGTATTTAAGTCTTTTGGAGACAATGTCTACTTGAGACAAACACTGCACAGTATCACGTCGTAGACAGTTGGCATGATACCACACCCAGTCACATTATCCGGACACCGGGCCATTAGTCCTGGAACTACCCTTATTAAGCTGAGCGCCAAGCAAGGGAGCTATACCAGTACCTATGTTTACGAATTTGGTAAATACAAGAATTGAAATTGATATAACGTTTCTAAACAATTTACAGATCATGTATTAACTCGTTTGATTTGGTATTTCCAGGGTATTCCTAGCCTTGATATCTTCCGCTGACACCGACCTTTTTTAAACGATTATTACATTTGTATTTACATATTTCGGTCTTTCCTTAATGTCAATCAGTTGATATTTTCTGATGTCTTAACTAATTAAAACAAGATAAATAAATTTAAAAAAAACAGCCATCACATAAATTAATTTTCCGTGCCTCTTGATTGAAATCTGAAAAAGAAAAGAGCCGACGGTCAAAAAACGCGCGAAATTTATGTGTTACATCCATATTTGGAAAGCACGTGCACGTGTGTGAATACTTTAACAACACGCTGACGTAACACTTATATGGCGCCATCTCCTAATATAGCAGCGTAACGCAGTAATAAGGCGGGGCAAACTCTAAGTTAGTGAGAGAATTTAACAGTTAAGAAGCCGTCACTCGCTACGCTCGTTCTGGCTTCTTAGCTGTTAAATTCTCTCTTAATAAACTTTAACTATAGCGTACTACAGTCGTCTCCATCGTATGTACAAGCATTGAAATTTAACTCACGAGGCTACACACGTCGACGATTCTATTGCATGGTAGCATTTACGGTTTTATTCCCGCGGCTGTACACGAATTAAAAAAAAAAAGAATTTTGATATGCAGAATTTAAGGTTTAAGTTTAACTGCTTATATTTTGAAAACCTATAAAACTAGACTAAAATATGCTACAATTGAATTGAAGGGATTTTCAGGACATATATTTTGGTACCTAGAATACTAAAATTGGAATTTCTCAGCCCCTCACTGCTGTGGATTCGAATCCCTTTAGGGACTTCGGATCTTTCATGTGAGGAAGCCTTCCAGCTGGCTTGCGGTAGGTCTGTGGTTCTATCCGGGTACCTCTGTGTACTCGGGGTCTTCCTCCACCTGTAATTAGCTGGACGTCGCTATATGATTGAAATACTATCGCAGCGACGGTAAACCCCAATACAACAACAAATAAAATTGGTCAAGTTATAAGAAAGCGATATCAAAATAAAGATTTATTTATTTTTGCCATCAAAAAGTTCATGCATGAGAAGTCTATACGAAAAAAAAAAAAAGTAAAAGGTAGGGAATTTAATATATATTCTTTCTAACGGTATTAATCTTTACATTTCAAAATGTTTCAGAAATTCCTATCATTCGTATCAACGAATGAAATCTAGTTATTATTGATACTATCAATAATCTTTAACCAGTAACAACATACCGTAGGACTCCACTGAAAACTAATCATTTGGATAGACATGATTTGATTTTAGATTAAATACAGAGTATATCATGTACTACCTTTCAAGACCTCGTTTGTATAGCGGTTGTAATAATCTATCCGAACGTCATCGTCAAGTGACGCCCCGTCGTCAGAGACGCCGTTCTCCGTGATGTACACGGGCGGGTTGTTGTACTTCCTCTTGATCCACCGTAACAAAGCACGTAGTCCCCAAGGATTCACTTTCAGCCAGTCCGAACGAGTACTGTAACAATGTCAGTGATTTTTTTAACTGTAATAACTGATCCAGAGTGTGTCATTCAATATTTCGCAGCGATTGCCTACTTTCCTTGTCAGTGTGACAAAAAACTTCTTATACCATGAAAATCAACCATAATGTCTTCGTCACACTGTCCCGAAACTGACAACAGATGGCCATACCGTTTACGATTAGGGAATTTTGAGAAGGAAAATAAAATAGCCCCGAACTTGGTAAGCAGCCGACGCATGTACCCGATCAACACACGAAGCGAACACGATTATGAGTTTTTTTTGTTTTTTTTTATAAAAGTATTTTACCCGCAGGACACCTGAAGGCCACACGATGGTTTCACGGAGCTGAGAAACGTCACCGGCTTTAGATGACCTCACGAATGGCCCGATATTTGTTGAGTTTGAACATTTCCACCTGGTGTCAATTTCGGGACAGTGACGCGGGCATTACACATTCCGTCAATCTGACTAAAGTCATCTCCTATATATACGCCACGCTACATTACCGTAGGAAGATCTGTACTTTAGTCAGATTGACATTCCGTCAGTGAACATGAATCTCATTCAAAATGACATGTTCCAGAACACGCACCTAAACTTCAGAACACTATATCTGATATTTTGGCGATCAGCTGACCATCGGAAACGAAACAAAGTAAACCAGCTGCACCCATATGTAAAATGTTTAAAGTAATCTTTATACATGTAGTGACGTTTTGCTTTGAACGTCACCGCCATTTTAGGCATCTTTCTATGTGTGTTATTTCTTTCCTTATTTTTAACATGTAGAAAGACAATTCATTTTCTCCACGGTACCTACATGAACCTTCGCTTTAGAATATCCACCATCTCATTAAAATCAGCTCTTCGATTTTGCTCCATAATCTACGCTACGAGGATCTGACAGCATCCCGTGAAAGACCTGTACGCCATGAATATTGATAATAAAATGACAATCGATATTGTTTAATGACATTAAGCGTTTCAAATCAACTGGTGATGTCGGTAAAATTCAAATTTCCGTTCGCTGCCGTTATTCTGCGAAGTTGTACCCTATCATTTTGTAGCCGACGATTTCTTTGATTCAAAGGTCAATTTGAGACGACCTTTAATGCGATGTCACCAGATCCTACCTAGCGAACTTCAGTTAGGATATGGTTTTAATGAGAATATCTACACTATTAAAAGGAGGGTTCCCTGTCCCTATTGCATTGCATCAGATACAGATAGCGTTAGGCATCCACAACTGTGCCTCATTTTGCCTTCTCCGACAGACACTTACTTTGGCCAGCAGTTGTCCACCTTAGTATAGAGATCTTGGTCGCCGTCGTAGTTGTTATGGTTGTCACTGGGGTTGTGTTTCACGTACTGGGTGGTGTAATGGTTCAGTCCCATGAAATCGTAGGCACCTGAAGGGTCATACACAATCAGGATTGGTTAGTGTAATAAACTGAAGGAATCTTCAAGGAAGAACTTTAAATCCTATATATTATAAGTTCAATTGTTTGTTTGCTTGCTTTGATTTAACGTCCCACCGACATTATTTCAGCCATTTTTTTGTGAGACATGCCAGAGATCACACCCAACCAGTACTGGAACTACCATCGTCTGCTGCTGTGCGCCAGCTACAAAGGAGAAAATATATACCTGTCATATTACTGACATTGCTACGAGTATGTCGAGGCGACTTATGAAACCCACAGCCTTAGATGTCCATTACAATTAAACACCGGAGTAACTGACGGGTTGGCGCCAGTCTGATCGCTGACCATCAGTATCTGTTAGATAAGCAGGCATCGCGCAAATGACTTGTGGTATGCATCTACAAATTTACACAAACGTCCTTCTACAATTTACTTAATCAATGAAAATTTATTTACATATATACACACAATTCACAGTCTTGCATAAAGGAGAATCTTCCTTTACCACATTTATATGGACACGTGTTTGTTTTTAAATTTTGGTATACTGAATATCAATACTATGGTACGAATGAAAACTATCGAAGATATTACAACGATTTACATCTGTATGCTACACCTGCCTTTGTTCATCTTCTTCTCTTCCTCGGTGAAAACCGGAAGTCTGGACACGTTTCGGTTTTCCTCGCGACTCTTCCTACCGACGTACTGTTTCATGACAGACGGGTAGTCGCCGTTCCCGAACATCGGGTTTGCAAACCAACCAAGTTTAAAGTTTAATGCCCGCTCGGCTGCAAAACGGTCCAGTAAGGAATTCGAGATGGGTTCTTTCCAGTCACAATCGAGAGTGATTCCGACCTGACCTACAGTAACAGGAATTAAACTGAAGGAGTTGTCGTCAATAAATGGGTAACAAAGTAAAAATAAACAAATCGAATATTCTCTGATGAAAGAACATATAAGCCAAAGACCTATTATTGTTATTATAGGTCTTTGTATAAGCTAACAGGTTAATAAAAGGGCATTATTTTAATTTCAATCTAAAAGGTATTTTGTAGCATTTATAATTGTACAAATATACCGGCTTCAGTCGAGTTTCTTTTAAATCCAGACGGGTGAAGCAAAAAAAAAAAAAAATGAGTTTCGTATAAATGGGTCCTTATTTTGATTAGAAGTGGATAGTTTAATGTAAATCTGCATAAATAACAATATCAATAGTGGATCAACAGACGATATTGTACTATTTTGAAGCCACTTCAAGACAACTACGACACCTGTGGGCCTCGCATGTGGTCATTTCCGGTGCATCTGTGGTTAGTTTAGCATTCACGAATACAAAAAGCAAGAACCCAGCCCCCCCCCCCCCCCTATATATAAGTATTTTCGTAACTGATGTATACTTTGATTATTTCAATGGCAATGTTAAAGAGGCAAATACTATGATCAGCAGTTCAGAAGAAAATTGTCAGAGCATATATTTATTACGACTTGTACAATACATGGTACATCGTCATTTGCAATATACAATACACAGTAAATTTAATAACAGTGGCTCTTGGACTGAATGAACACAAAGAGAGAGAACAAAAGTTATGCATATATATGTTTATATAAACATGAATATAAATAGGAGTGTAGTACATAACTATATTAAACAACTACAATAAATGACAGAATACTGACATTGTTTATATAATTGATTCTAATATCAAATGCCTTTTGAACAAAAAATGACAAATTATTCAATGTTGTTTTTTCTTGCGAAAATAAGAGTAAATATTTAATTAATGGACAGGTCTGCTATAAAAACGAGGATTAATAAACCTACCACGAATGTCGTTATATAGTGGACATATAAATAGAAAATTGTATATATCTTCAATATCTCTTTTGTCGCAGCAAGTACAATAACGTTCGTTTCTTGGCACGGCATTATTACCAAAACACCTGTCTGGATTCTTAAAGAATGTGATGAAATTCGAAGTCGAGTCAGATGATAGCGACACTCAAAAGATAACATATCTAAGTATGGTTCATAGCAAAAATATTTGTTAAATAATTTGTATTCTTCTAAGACAGCACTACGTTCTACAGAACTAAAACCTTCTTGTATGAAACAGTCTATAACCTTTTGTTTAAACACCCGAGGAAATATTTTAACATCAATATTGTCACTATTCAAAAATATTTGAAAACCCATATTTATCTAAAAGCATCTTTAAATTAAACACCCAATTTCTTTTACCTAAATTACAGTCATCTAATGAAATCAAGTACAAATTTCTCAGAATGCTATTTTGAGACTTGAGAAATTTACAACAAAACTTAACAATCCTAAAATAACGATTTACAAACAATAGATACCTACCAAGTTCCCCGTAAACGGCGGAAGAGCTACTACTTTAACGAACGTTCAAAATACTTTTACAGAATTTAAGGTGTACCCTTTCTAACTCATTTGATTTAGTAAATCCCCAGACTTCAACAGCATAATTAAGGATAAACAAATGAATCGAATAACTGGCACAGTAACTTAGGTTTAATTGCGATGCGCTTGCAATTTATAAGAAGCGCATTTAGTGCTCCCTTTCCCTCATATAGACTCATTTTGACGCACTCATGTAAAGTACCATGTAAAGCCTGATCTGCAGAAAACCATAGTTAACCCTTACCAAATTTAATTATAAAGTCTTCATTTACAGACCACTGAGGAGCAGCGAACAGCATAAAACCTGATCAGCCTACGAGTTACTCGCAGGCTGATCTGGTTTTATGCTGTTCGCATAGGTCTTTTCATGGTGTCCTCTGTGAGGGAAAGGGTTAAGAGATTTTCCAAGCAAATGTTCGTTATTTAACACAAAAGATCCTGTATAATTGAAAATTGTCCTTAAGTAATTAAAATTATCTACTACGTCGATATCATTGTTGTTATAAACCCATTTTCATTTGCTAATACGGATCCCCTCTTTCTACATACAACTATCTTTGTTTTTGAACAATTAACCTCTAAACCCCCATTTGCAACAATATGAATAAAATAAGTCCAAATTTGTTTGTAATTCACCAGATGTCTTCCCAAAAATTACCATATCATCAACGAATAAAAGTGTGGAGAAAATCATATCTTTGACTTTAAGCCTTCCCTCCATTGGCCTGAAAATAATTTTCCAAATCTGCTAAAAACAAAGACACTAAAATGGGAGATATTGTTTCCCCCTGCTTTAAGCCAACAAAACAGTTATAACAGTTAGTCTGATAAGGTATACCATACTTAATACAAGATCTAACCGATTCATACATACTCTTTATAACACGCATAATTTATAAAATAAACCATTCCTGTAAATACCATCATAAAAAAATGCTACATGTAGGCGTTCATTTCTATTAAAAAATAACTAACAATTGAATGCAAAGCAAATATTGCGTCGACCGTGAAAAAACCTTTCCTAATCCCAAACTGTGCATCAGGAATTATATCAAAGGTATAAGAAATGCGTCAACCTATTATTCAACAACGTAGTAAAAAGAAACAACAGTGAAATTCCCCGATAATTGTTGTTCATGTATCAGAAGCAAACTCTACTGAAACTCACCATTATACATGGGTTTAAACAGCTTGTCATATGTGTGGTACGCCTTCACATGGGATCGTACGACGTTATGGGCGACCCTGTACACCCCCTCTCCCGGGCTGTAGACGCCAGGAGCAAACACCCCGATACCGTAACCCAACCAGGATACCACAAATGCCTCGTTGAACGTGATCCACATAGGGACCTGAATGATAGTAATATCATGAACATATCATGTATTTACCAAACTCAATCTTATAAAATAGCAGTATAATCTACAAATGTTATTAAAATTTGAGAAAATAAATAAATAAATTTAATATATTAATTAATTATTTAATTCTTTTCAGTATATGTTCGTAACTCTATTTTCAGCATGTCCTATATCCTTGATCCGGCATGATATTATTAACACGTCTATATATGGAGAGGATATTTGTTCGTTTTTGTGGAAGTAGTTTTATTTCGTCGAGTCGACTTTGAAAATTGTATTGTCGTAGCTACGAGTGAGAATTAATACAATTTTCAAAGTTTATGAGAAGAAATTAAATAATGAATCTTCAACAAAAAACGAACAAATATTTCTTTTTTTATTCATGTTGGAAAGACTGAAATTATATTGTTATAATTTCCACTGTGAAATTATCACATATAATTTTATTCATATCGAAGTAATGCACTCAAAGGCATAAAAATAAAGCAGTTGACCTTATATTTAAAACATAGTTACCCTGTCACCAAAAAATTCGAAGCATATCTTGGCATATTCATTAAAGTGATCGACAATTGAGTCGTTTTCGAAGCCCCCGTGTTCCTGGAGAGCCTGAGGGAGGTCCCAGTGGTATAACGTCACCATCGGCTGGATCCCATTCGCCAGCAGCTCGTCAATCAAGTTGTTATAGTAATGGACCCCAGCTGCATTCAAGGATTTTGGTGTACCGTCCGGAAGGACCCGACTCCAGGCGATAGAGAAGCGGTAGTGGGACACCTTAAGACAACACAAAACCAGATGATGTTACATCTCTAGCGACTTTCGTGTTAAACCTTTACGTTATAATGAAACACTCAGCCAAAGTTATAATGATTCACTTTAGAATTTCTTTATTTTGAAAAAAAATTGTATTTCGAAGTACATGCATTATGCAAACTGTAGAAAACCCGTTAAAAGTAGGAAAAATGAAAGAAAATGGTGTTAATAGTCAATTAAGAGTTCTCTAAATATAATGATAACAAATTTTAGTCAACTTTAGCTACAATAGACTATGCTGTTGTGTCTAGTATTGTTGTCAACATAAATATGAATGGATATGAAATCAGTAGGCATGACATTTATTGACCAAATCAATTTTGCCTTAGACCGTGGAAGAAGTGACCAAGAGATGATGTTCGCTTCAAAAATCAATTAGTATGGTCAATAAAAATAGTTTGTGCCTTTAATTTAAAAAAAATAAACATTTTATATCAAAGTTTTGAATATTAAAACTGGCAACACAAAATCGAACATATCTCAAGTGAAACAAATTGTCTTTTAATTGATACACGCATACAGTATTTAGAAAAACCTTTTGATAATGTTGTACACGATTTTTTTTTACTATTATGAACCATACATACTCCAAGACGTTTGACCATTTGAACGTCCCTCTTGTAGTTATGGTAACTGTCACAAGCCATGTCACCAGTGGCGCTATTTGCCAGGCGGTTGTTGTGAGCGAAAACGTCCCAGATACTAGGCCCCTTACCTGAAATTATAGCATTTTCTTTGTTTTGCCATGGCGCCTTTTGTTTCGTACAAATGAAAACATACCCTGAAATATGTTATATTTTATGGATCATATGCTACCTTTGTTGTACATATGAGCTTTGAAAGATAAACGATGTTAACAATTATTTACGAATAAAAATAAGTATATAATGAAATGACGTCGAAACTCATAATTTTATGTATTAATATTAGTTCATCGCAAGTTGTGCGAAATACAAGAGGATTTATCCAGCAGGATGAGAGTAAATTCTGTTCCTAGAATGCAATATGTAATGCCATACCATCGGCGTTCCAGCCTCCCTCTATCTGGAAGGCGGCTGTTGCCACGCCCCAGCTGAATCCCGTCGGGAAGCTCTCCTCCAGGAAATTGCTCTCCTCTCTCACATCTAAAAATGTAAAAAACAAAAAAACAAAAAAAAACATTCATCAGCAAAAAACTGGTAATTTTTTTAAAATCATTTTTAAGGACTTAGAAAGTTATTGCTGAAAGATTTAAGTGTTTTATTGTCATGAACGATTTTCAAAATATACCAAAATGCACAGATAAATAATTCTTTTATGAATTTGTGCCCGCAGGGCTTTATCAAAAATCACGAAGAAATATAACAGCACTAGCACTGCGGGCGAAAATTCATAAAATAGTTATTTATCTGTGTGTTTAACATTGCTCCCTATATGGAGCTTTTGTATACCCAAATGAAAAACATTATGTTTGACCACAACAACAACAACATTTTATGACGAGAAGGCCATCCGCTCATGGGCATGGTCAATGTTAAAAAAAAACTTGAGGTCAAACAATTATCTCCTGCTTCGACAAGTTTTGTTCTGATGTATTAGTCGACTTCCACTGTTTAGATCAAAGAGAACATTTATTGCACTCTCGTATCTCAAATTTTAAAAGGACGGACAACTCTTTGAGTAATACAAAACTATCTGTACAACGCCTGGTCCTGGTAGATCTATTTAGCTATTTCAGATTATTGAAGTATACATTTTATTAACTTTGTCATTCTTTGTTAATATTAATTTCACAAAAATAACTAAATCAAACATACCCTAATATGAAACCTAATCTGAAAGTAGACATAAAATGGTGAACTTTAGAGAGTCTCTACTAGGGTTTCTATGAATACATTTCTGATTTTAAGAATGCAGCAAGCCGTCTATAGTAGCTAGAAACGCTTACCAGGCATCGCTGACCTTGCTAATTTGCATATTTTCCATGACAAGTTTAACCGTACCTCTCCGTGCTTAGTGCGGATCGACGCAATGCGATTATGCATTTACGAATGCGAATGGAATATGTTACACAGACCTTTTATTCATAACCGTAACCGCTATTCATGTGCTGTTGTTTGTAAACGTGTTATTTTGCTCTGTAAACATCCATTTTAAGCGTGAACAACATATATCAGTGACACTCATAAATCAGAACAGCAACTCATTTTACATACTTGAAGATCTATTCCTGTAAAAAGAAAACAAAGTAGCGCTTCGAATGTCTGTAATTAACCTAAAGTAGTTCACGGGTAATTTTGCATGGAAGCGAGTTAGGTTTCTCCCAGAGCATTTCTTAACTTTGAAATAGAAACAAACATTCAAGTATCTAAAACATCAAATACCTGGCAAGTTTTACTCTTACGTAACAGTAGAAAGTGTATATAAATCGGGCCCTAGGGAATGACCTATTTCTGAAGTTTATACAGTCAGGTTCATGACCCTATTTCCGGATTGTTTTGTAACAGAGTGCGAATTCGATTGTCTTACAACCAACTATAGTTGCAAGAGAGTGTGTGGAGTTTTTGCGTCATGTGGCTTTTGTCTCTATTGTATCAATAATTAAGAATCACAGCTTTTTTCCTGTTAATCCGGCTGCCGTTTCTCAGCGCATTGAGCGCTTTGATTTCAAATGGAGGCTTTTTTAAATAGCTGTATACAACAGACACGACCTGAAGGCACTTACAGTCGTTTACGAAGTGAGGTGGATATTTGAAGTCAGCGCCTTGGTTCTTTATGAGGGTGGAATAAAAGTCAACGGAAGCTTTGGCGGTTCTTTCCTTGTTACCAAAGTCCACAAAATGCAGACCGAACCTCTCCGAGTATCCCGTTGTCCACTCGAACTCGTCCATGAATGTTGTATAGTAACCACCTACACGAATGCCGTTTTTCGTGGCTGTAAAACATCATTGAATAATAACAGATAAATAAACAGTAAAACTTTTCTCTAGTGTCAAATATGACAACTGAGAACAAAATGTTCAATACTAGTCTGTTGAGGAAATGTCCGTATGAGAAAATGATAAAATCATGTAATGGCCGTAAAAGGACTTTAAATGAAAGCAAAGTCAGACAAACTGTCGAATTATAAATTGTTGTAGACGTTTTAAATTTTGCGAAAAAAGGTAGCGATTTTTATTTGATATTGCCATAGAAGCTCTTCCGACTAACCGTCTCTCAGAGTCTGGACGGTGTCCTTCATGTGCTGGATGCGGTGCTGATCCTTCAGTGTCCCGCAGTCTCCCACCCCGCGGTCCATCACGATCACCTTCTTGTTGTTGTACCTGGTCTTGATTAGACCCAGAAGTTTGCCCAGGGCATAACCAGTGGGTCTGTGGGCAGAACATGCTTGTTATTCTGTCATTCTTAGGAAGAACGTGCGATATCTAATTAATCATTGTTACGGTAGCTATAATACACGTTTTCCCGAATACGATGTAACGGTATTCTTAATAAGAAAAAAAATGCTGAAGTGAACATTTGGCACAATAAATATTTCTGGCTCGCTGATTGGGTTGAAATAGCGAGCAACCTTTAATAGCAAAAGTACAATTGCACTGTGCTGTTGAGACAGTACCCGTTACTTCCGCGAATACAAACATCAAGTCCGACTAGTTACGTAATACTCGTAGTTAGTGTCTATCAGGAGAGAATTAGTTACCCTAAATACGTAGCTTATCAGAAGCTCTGAACATTCAAATTAATCCACGCTTTTCTCATTAGAACGCCTTTCTATTTAACTATGTACAAATAGATCGATGTTTTCAATTGCGCATGTGAAGAAGAGGAGGGTCTCACAAATTTTAGAACTCTTAAAGGTGTATGGTACGGTGGCACTGAGGTGACATGTGCAATAGTTTTTTTTTGGTATTGTTTTCCCGAGTTAATTTTTTTTTTTAACTCGGGAAAACAAAGTTATTTTTGTTTTCCCGTGTTAAATTTTTTTTTTAACTCGGGAAAACAAAAAAATATTGTTTTCCCGAGTTAATTTTTTTTTTTAACTCGGGAAAACAAAGCCATTTTTGTTTTCCCGTGTTATTTTTTTTTTTTAACTCGGGAAAACAAAAAATATTGTTTTCCCGAGTTAAATTTTTTTTTTAACTCGGGAAAACAAAAAATATTGTTTTCCCGAGTTAATTTTTTTTTTTAACTCAGGAAAACAAAAAATATTGTTTTCCCGTGTTATTTTTTTTTTTTAACTCGGGAAAACAAAAAATTAAGTCGTGCGCACGACTTAATTGGCCAATCAAATCCGCTTATTATGTTGTGGCCACGACTTAATAAGTTGTGGGAACGACATAATTGGCCAATCAGAGCCCTCAGTCAGAGTTAATGTCTGAGTTAAAATATATATATAAATATATATTATATATTATTATATATATATATATATTAAAAATATATTTTGAATAATTGTAGTACTATACCTCCAACAAGCTGGCCGTTGCGTTTACTGGTCCAGTCCGGCTGTAAGAATTTAAAGCGCCCACCATTTCCATGCATTATGTACTCAGCAAAAAAGAAACTTTACATTTATTGACTATATTCCTTTAAAACACTTAGGATACAAGTAATAATCACCTGCAAATATGTTTGAATTCGCTTATAGTCACCAACCAAAAATCATTGTTTACAATGGCGTATAACTGTTTACGTGAAAACATTTTACAGTCAGCTTAAACATTCCGAGGGATCGTGTTTTAGCATTATTCTTGCACTTAACATCAAACCCAGAGTCTAGGTCAAGAAAAACAACTTCTGGGACAGGTACTGAGAGCTGTTTGTAAATTAGATTATATAATGTATATATATAATGTAATATTATGTAATCATAAATTACACCATCCATTTGAATTGAAATAAGAAGGATATTCCTTCACCGCGAGACTATGAGAACGAATTGTGTAGGCAGCAGCATTGGTCATCGTTATCAATAAGTTTAGGCTATGAAGTGATCCAGAAAGTTTCGACAACGATAATCAAATGGAAAGGCATGTAAAGATGCTTTTTTCTGAGTATATATTGCATGTCCGATCTGGTTTTAGCTTTTCATTTGGCGAGATAGTCTGTTTATCAAAGTTTGAATTTCTCTGTTAATCCTTTTCGTTCTTAAAATATGTATGAAATATATGTCTTGAAATTTCAAGATAATTCTGGGAAACTATCACACAGAGTTAATGGAATTCGGTCAGTTGGTAATTCTTAGGATACAAAAGGCAAAAATCCAAGTCTCAGTCCGATACCCTTTCTAGTTAGTGTAGTTTACTTGAATTATCTGATTTTTTCAAGATTTTATCTCGAATTTCAAGGATTTTGTATCTTGAATTATCGAAAACTGATTTGAAGATATTATCTTGAATTTTCAAGATCCTGTTTAGAATTCCTAAACCTTATGTTGACTTTTAAAGATCTTATGCTGATTTTTTTATGCTTCCCGAAGGGGGAGCATAAAGTTGCCGCTTTGTCCTTCCCGTCCGTCTGTTCGTCATAATTTTGTCCGGAGCATTACACAAAAAATGTAAAATGTATCAACATGAAACTTCATAGGTAGATAGATCTCAGTGTGGAGAAGTGCGGTGTACAATAACCATAACTCTAGGATGACTAATTTAAGAGTTATCGCCATTTGAATACTTGTACATGTTAGACCAAAGGGTGGTCTCTTAAGATTTTCCTCAGTTGAGGTGTTCTCTTCAGCAAGTTTAATAGTACATTAAAACATTTTTTTAAACAACATGCATCTTTAAAGGTTTCTAGATCCCTTTACAACACTGCTTCTGCAAACTTACAGATGGTTTTGCTGTTGCCTTTTAGGCACTTGATGAATTTCTATATCAAAATTATAGACTGTACAGACCCTGATCAGATGGCTGCTGTAGGAGCAAGCTCCCTCATATATGTATATTTTGTTTGCAAATGTCACCAGTGTACAAGTACTGTGTAAATAAGTAAACTGTGTGCGTATAAATAAATACTGGCTACAGATATGCAGTCTGTGAGTGTGAGTGTATCTGGGGAGATGGGTTGGGTGTTAAAAAGGAAGACAGACACACACATATTAGAATTTGTATTGCCAAATGTTATTTTTAGCATAATGCTTACAACTGAAAGAAATATATCAACATTATGAGCTAAAAGTAAAAAATAAGAGTGGGCGTCAATATCTGACACTGTTGTGTTTGTTGTAAAGTTGTTATTCCAGAAATTTAGCACAAATGAATGAGTGTTCAATGATTATCACAAACAATGTTGGTAATAAATAGCCAAGTGAGAATCCAATTAGTGACAAAAACAAAGATTATGTCAATAAAACAACACCCCCCCCCCCCAAAAAAAAAGAGAAAAAAAAAGAAAATAAACATTTTTAAACGTTCATTCTTTTAAAGCTATTGTTTTGAATTTGATAAATTATGATTGTATAACTTAGGACAGAACTTTGCAGCCCTCGTGACTCTGGCGGAGGGCTCTGATTGGCCAATTATGTCGTTCCCACAACTTATTAAGTCGTGGCCACAACATAATAAGCGGATTTGATTGGCTAATTAAGTCGTGCGCACGACTTAATTTTTTGTTTTCCCGAGTTAAAAAAAAAAAAAATAACACGGGAAAACAATATTTTTTGTTTTCCTGAGTTAAAAAAAAAATTTAACTCGGGAAAACAATATTTTTTGTTTTCCCGAGTTAAAAAAAAAAAATAACACGGGAAAACAAAAATGGCTTTGTTTTCCCGAGTTAAAAAAAAAAATTAACTCGGGAAAACAATAAACACGGGAAAACAAAATTGTTTTCCCGAGTTAAAAAAAAAAATTAACTCGGGAAAACAATATTTTTTTGTTTTCCCGAGTTAAAAAAAAAATTTAACACGGGAAAACAAAAATAACTGTTTTCCCGAGTTAAAAAAAAAAAATAACTCGGGAAAACAATACCAAAAAAAAAAATATTGCACATGTCACCTCAGTGCCACCGTAGTATGGGGCAGTTTGCCACATTTTCTTTATAGACAGAGAAGGAAAATTTAAACTGTTCAATATATTTTTTTAAAACGTTATTTTATTCCCTAACTCTGTGCAAAATTTGTAGAAAACCTATGCAACATATTTTATACTATAATCACTAATGCAAATATATTTCAATTTTCAATCATGAAAAAAGCAATATATTTACAGTTTTAAACATAACAGAACTTCTATATGATCAATTGGCTGCAAACTTTGCATAATGAGTTGAAATGGAATCACAACATTAATACGAAATTATATTAGATATCAGTAAGATATATTTTGAGCTATCTGCCATGAATATGGCCTAAAAGTGCTAAAATGTTCATTCAGGGACAGATAACTCAAAAATTTGGACGGTGACCCCCATTCTTTTCCCTTAAAAGTGTTTCTTTTATGATTTTCTATAATCATGCAAAGTTTAAAAAAAATCTATTGAACAGTTTTTATATTCTATATAGAAAATGTAGCAAACTGTCACATACGCCCCTTAACAGATAAATCGACCAGGAATTGAAATTTCTGGCTCACTGATTGGATAGAAATAGCGGACAAATTCTAAATGCTAATCAATAATTTTTCTTGTGACTCAAATAAAAAGGGCAATAAGACTTTTCTCTATGAACATTTGCCATGCTTTTTTCTGTTTATTACTGCTTTCTGTGGTTATGTACCATTTTAATGCATATGAAATATTCAAAGCAAATGCATTCAACAGTCGAATACTTTATTAAATAATAAATAAATAAATAAATAAATAAATAAATAAATAAAAAATGACGACATACTTGCTGGACTGAGATGTGGAGACCATCTGATCAGAAATATAGCCGTCTTTGACCCCTGATATCACGTGACTGACGGACATCGTGGTGTCGGCTGATAGGCCGAGGAAGTCACATTTACCTAGAATTAGAAAGAGAAATATAAAATGAGCAATTATCAAAGTGAATATTGGATACAATGGATACAATGAAATATTGAGATGAAAAGAAAAAAATAGAACGTCTGTGAGAAGCCCTTTGAACCAAAACTATTTCATGTTTTAAGCATGTTAATACAAGAGAGCACTTCGTAAAATGTAAAATTTTGTATTTTTGAGTTTTACAAACAGTTGCAGATAAGACCTTTAGTAAAGAACAGCAGTGAACAAAAATATTTAAAGGTACGTATAGCTTAACGCCATGGTACCTACTCAATATGTTATTTCTCAGCTAAACGTCATGGTACCTACTCAATATGTTATTACTCAGCTAAACGCCATGGTACCTACTCAATATGTTATTACTCAGCTAAACGCATGGTACCTACTCTATATGTTATTACTCAGCTAAACGTCATGGTACCTACTCGATATGTTATTACTCAGCTAAACGTCATGGTACCTACTCAATATGTTATTACTCAGCTAAACGTCATGGTACCTACTCAATATGTTATTACTCAGCTAAACGTCATGGTACCTACTCAATATGTTATTACTCAGCTAAACGTCATGGTACCTACTCAATATGTTATTACTCAGCTAAACGCCATGGTACCTACTCAATATGTTATTACTCAGCTAAACGTCATGGTACCTACTCAATATGTTATTACTCAGCTAAACGAAATATACAACATTATTTATTTTTGTTGACCAATGTCATATACCTTTCTTAGAAAATCACAAAGAAACACAGTTTTGCAAACCTTTATTTCTGTTTATTTCGGCGGTCGTGAACTTTGGAAGACGAGATATTTCCTTCATTACAGGAGGATAATCCCCGCTGCTACCTAGCAATGGCTCGGCAAACCATCCCAGCATAAATTCCTGAGCACGTGCGGTCGCTGCTTGATCCTCACTAGATGACGATGCTGGCTCCATCCAATCAGAATTGAGTACAATACCCACTTCGCCTAAAATCATTTCAAAACGAGTTACATCGTCAGAAAACCCAAGTTTGCTCAATATGTTTTCTTCTTAATCGACCGTGGGATATTTGATTACCAAAACATCGTTTTCATGAAATATTAATTAGGCATTAAATTGGGTCCGTGGCAGAGACAGCGCGGCGACAGCATGGATCATTTGACCAATGAAACGTCGCGGAATTTCGAAAAATTAGCTTCGTTTTACCATGTAGAGGTGACGTCAAACTCCTGCCTAAGCGTAACGGTTTATGAGTCAGCTTTTGCTTTTGTAAATTTCAAAGAAGGGTGTTCAAAATGCTATGCGCTATTTCACTGGCCAGCAAGTAGCTGATTAATATTCATGAAAAACGAAGTTTTGCTAGCTGAATATCCCAGGATGTATCCAGAAGTGATACGGAATGTATACCGTGAGATTTCGACGATGAACGAGTTAATGCATACATGAAACATGCAAGGCATGGCGTATATATGACAGGTTAAATTGACCTACTTTTTATACTGGTAGATGTGTATGGTATAGAACCCGAACCTTCTAGAATGAGATCATTTGTTATCAATGAGCATCACTTTCTAAACACAGAACCAATTTCTAGGAACAGGTTACCTAACAATTTGTTCACCAAAACTACATTAGAAGAATGTTGATCGACAGTTTTGTTTGCTTGTTTTATTTATTTATTTATTTTATTTATTTATTTATTTATTTACATATAGACATACGGAAGATTTCAGTACTTGTTTACATCAGGCAATTCATTTACGGTAAACTGGTTTGCAAATTACATATAGGATACATACACATATTATGCTTAAAATGTGAAGAAACACTTAATATGTATATCACTCACATACCTTTTTGATTAAGTCTGAATTCATTCTTGTAAACATCGAATGCGGCCACGTGCGCTTTGATTAAGTTGTGAGCGACAGTGTACGGGGCTTGTCTTGGTTCCTTTATCCCCGGGGCATGGCTGCCGTCACCATAACCGCGGTAGGCCACGCTCCACGGCTCATAAATAGTTATCCAGTGCTTCACCTGTATAAAGCATACGAAGAAGTACAAAAGTCAACTGCAGTATTTAAGACTGGCAGTAGCCGCCAGCATTCAAAATCAGGCATTGTTGATGTGCTTAATTACCGCAGCCGTTTTCACTGCACTGTATCACTCCGTATTCAGTAGCGTATCAAAGCAAGGCGATTGTGTACACACTGAAGTAAGACCATGATCTCCTTATGTATGCGGCTTATGAATGGAACCTCAATGAAACAAATCAAAGCGCTCAAGACACTGAGAGACTTCCGGCAGGGTTATAATGCATGATACAAAGAAATAGTTTGCCTGACCTACTACTAGTTACTAGATGTGCAGATAAACATGGAGTTTTGGCATTATTTGACCTTTGCCTCTATTGCTTTCATCCCGACGTTAACGCTGGAATTAGAATAATATCACTATTTAAGCATGGAAATCCTGCCGACAGTCTCTCAGCGCATTGTGCGATTTGATCGTCTTACCTTTGAGCCGAGGGCACTGTACATAGCGCGGGCATACTCCTGGAAATGTTGTATTGTGGACTGGTTCTGCCAGCCCCCGTACTGCTGCAGTTTCTCTGGGAGGTCGTTATGGTACAATGTCACCACTGGTGCCACATTTATGCTGTCCAGCGCGTTGACCATGTCAATGTAGTACTTTATCCCACGCTCATTCTTACTAGACTGTGTTCCGTCTGGAAATGCTCTTGACCAGGAGACGGACAGTTGGTAATGAGTGACCTGCAATATGTGAGTATTAAGCTGCATTCAGTAACGCTATCGTGTTTTTTTTCAAGCTCCAGTGGAATCTCCGAGTAATTTTGTCTGATGCACGATCGCAGGTTCAGACTGACCCAATAGTTAAGCTGTTATTTACTGTTGTGAATAACATAAATATTAAGAAAAATAAAATAAAAATAAATCTTAAACGAGGAAGAAGAGAAAGACGACGATGAAAGAGATGTGGACGGATAGACAAGAAAAGCAGACGGATAGAAGGACGGCCGGACAGACAGTAATGTTAGAATAAGATTTGTCAGCCCCACGCCTCACCGCCATCTGCCTGAGGTAACGGCAGTCCTCATGTATCCGGTTATAGCTGTCACAGGCATCGTTCCCGTTGTCTCCCCCTCGCTCGTGTGTGAACTTGTCCCATATACTCTCCCCTTTACCTAAATCACCAATTTGGCAAACAAAACAAAAACAATCGCAATGAGAGAATACATTTATTTCTCTCTCGGAAACATGGGAAACATTTTGCAATTTACAAAATTAATAATCCATCAAGATGGGTTATTGGTTTGACCAGTACTTTGCGTTAAAAGAGGCCGTGAAAGATTCTTATACCAGGCGAGTTTCGAACTTTCAACCTTCAGATAAAGAGTCAAGAACAATACCGCTGAACGAAGACGTACATAACAGCGAGTCACACAGGAAAGAAGGGAAGAAGGATCTCGCTTGACTTTCCCAGGTATTTGTCTTAACATATTTAAGATTACCGATATGGATTCTAGGAGATTGCATTGTACTGTCCGGTGTAATAAATCAAATTTACAAGACGTGTCAATGTTATGATTGTTTTCTCAAACTATATCTGTAGAACTGCTATCCTTGAATATAAGAACAATATAGATACATCAATAGTGATAACAATAAGACATAGAATAAAAAGGAAACTATTTCGTTTTCTTATCAATCAGCTGATGATATATAATGCATATTCATATCTTTGTTACCTCTTTAATTTTCTATTTTAACAGTAAGTATATACGCTTATTGCATATATTACTAATACAAAATAAACTTTTTATCAAATGACAAAAGTAAACAGAAAACCAAGAGCAACCAAACTTGCACAATCACAGCTCAGTTCCCCAATACCCCTAGCGTCTGAGAACACCAAGAAATGATGTGGTTTCGAGATGGGTTCGAAGCATCTGATCCGGTGACACGATCATTACTATGGTTGTATCTTATTCCGGTCTTTATATAGACAATATAAGTACATGCTTTATGTAACATCAATTAAAAGAAAGACAGACATGCTGGTTCTTATTGTCTAGGATCAGAATGTCAAGAGCTCAACCTTCAAGCTGCAAAGTACTGGTCCAACCGTTAGGAGAAATTCAGAAAAAAAAAAAAGAAACTGGTTTCTCAATCGATGTAAAATGAATTAGTAAGATTTTTTTTTTAATGAAATCAGAGTACAGACATATAGACTCACCGTCAGTGTTCCAATTGCCTTCTATTTGGTAGGCGGAAGAGGACACACCCCATTCAAATACGTCCCCGAACCCTCCGTCCAGACTACCCTGGGCTCCATACCACGTAGCACAAAACCCAACAAACAGCACCTGAAGAAATGCAAATCTGCTCATAGTGTCTTCAATGTCATATAAACCTCGTCCCTATGAACTTATTCTACAGGTGTATACAAATTTTCGTCTCAAAACTAAAACCTCTTTGATTAGGCGATAACAATATTGAACGTTAGGATTTATTTGCAGTCAGCAAAAACTAGTAACTTATCCCGTGGGCCCCACATTTTATCATTGCTGGGGATTTCGACCTAATTATATCAGTCGTCTCTCATTCGTAAGCTCCTCTTCAAAACGGACTGCCTCTTGATACAATTTCATAGAAACCTAGGTATCTCACCTTATTTCAAAATGTTTAATATCTTTCATGTAACTTAATGTGCACTTTTGACAATCTATTTGGATAAGTTTATATACTTGATAGTATAGTTTCTTTGTGCGATCAAACAAGGAGTACAAAAAATGACCATGTGGTTGGTGAATTAGATGTCTTATGTACAGCGAAATGCTTAATATACAATTTACAAAGACTGGCCGCTCTGTGCAGGGGGCTGGTAGAGTGTGTCATTCATTAGATTCTTGATGCAGTTGGCCTCGCGTAACGCTCTACTGTGTTCTAGTTTCTGCCCTACTTTCTAGAGACATATTGGCCTTTTCATAAAATGTCACTGAGTCTGACGTAAAGAAAACTCGTAGGTACATATGGACTTGTTCCAGAACACATTTCCACATTGGTATATATCTATATAAGGTACAAACAGAAGCACATGCAATGGAAGGGGCATAGCAAGCAGTACATCAGAACGCACGTGCGTAACCTCCAGACCTTGATAAACTATATATACCCTGAATCTGTATTGTTTCACTAATACAAATATAAACGTTTCAAAATATTCAAGTTCATATACGGAAGCTATTAATTTTGAATCACCCTACCGCCTTGTTTTCTGATAAAACAGCAACAAACAAACAATTAAAATGGATTTCATTGAAAATATTGTCAGTATTTTGTACATATTTTTATTAACGTATGTACCAAATTGTATTAAAATGACAATGAAGCCAATAAGCAGCAATCCACTAAAGTGTTTGTGCATAACATCAAAAGTAGAATACACAGTAGATTTAGCGACACATGCAGTTGATTTATTAGTTATCGTTTATATTCTAAATGTTCAAGAATTTATCGCAAGCGACGCGAAGCGAAGCACTGCGAAACTCCCATAAAATTTAGAATATAAACGATAACATATTTACACAGTTTGGTGGCAGTTTATCATGTACGTCAAATGTAGCTTTGTCATTGACCTCGTTTAATGGAGCCGACCCCCGTTACGTAATGGTTCAGAGTCAGTATCACTGGGAACATTTTATAAGGCTACATAATCATAATCGATCATGATAAAAATATAAAAAACAAATGCAAATCTAACGTAACTACTCGCCGCCGCAGAAATTTCCGCATATAATGTCCAAAGAACACGTAGGCACCATACACACTCATATTTTCTTCATGTCAAGCCCTCACGGACCATTTCATTAAATATATTTTTTTTAAATTTTGAACGAAATACAAGCATTTCATTGGACGATTAAGTATGACATCATGAAGCGCATTTTACATCATCTATGGTGCACATGATTGACTTTATCATACATGCAGTAGCTTGACTGATATAATCGGTATTGATTGACTGAACAGGGTTTGCGCCGATTTTCCCTTCACAAGAATGAAAATATTAAAATGAATTACATTTAAAATACGCTGTGTCTTTCGTGGATCTGATCCTTACCTGAATCTGATTTTTATTGATTTCACTCGTCATGTATAACAATTTCTGGAAAATAATCATTTTTTCCTTTAAATTAAGGCATACGTGTCTGTCCTGTGACTTACTTTAAACTTTATATTCCATTTCCTGCTAGTGATTACAAATAAAGTGGTTAATGATTGGTGGTAGTAAGTGATGTGGTGGGGTGCTGTGTAGATCCCTACCTGGATCATCTGACGGGTTTATTATTGTAAGCACCGAAACCAGATCAAGGCGGACCGTAAGCAGCGTTATTTAATAATCCCCATAAAATATATACAACGTCGGTAGGCAAAACAAAGAGCCCCTACTTGGCACGTCCATAATACTAAAATAAGGCACAATATTTTATAAGATCAAAGTAGTAGAAGTATACACTATAAATATGTTTAAGATTTTTTAAAGACCAGTAAAGAATCGCACAAATTTTCGCATGGGAGACGTTTGAAGCAGTAAAATATATAGATAGAATAAACATGACTTGGGATTATATTTTATTAACGTCATTCATTTGTATATACTTGCTCTAAACAGTAACTCAACTTGTAATGAAACCGGGTATATCGAACTCCCAAATACATCAAACTGTTTTTCCCCTTTATACATACGAGAAATAGTAACAAGAGGAGTGATTGTATTAAAACTAAGATACTTCATGTCTAATCGGTGTCATGTACACATTACATTTGCTTATATATACTAGTTTTTCTTTGTTTTTTTTTTGGTTAATATAATTCATACACATTCTCCATACATACACGTGTGTATGTGAGCCTCATCCCTTATTCTGACCTCTTCTAAAGTGTTGTGTAACCAGACTATGCCTGATCATACCCTTCACCCCAAGGCCGGTCCCCACCAGCCAGCTTACCAAGCACTTCACTTACTTAGTTGTTAAGCATATCTACTTACCCTGCAATCCGTGTTAGATATCACGGATACCGAAATATTTTGCAATATACCATTTCAGACAAAGGTACTAAAGGTGCCAACTTTCTGATATTCAAAATAATGATGAGAAGCTTGTTATTCCTTTGACCCCACTGTCTCTTCTCCCCTCAAAGGGTCGCTTAAGACAGGTTTGACTGACGGTAGGCACCTGACAGGGATCATATTAGGAGCGAAACCAATATTAAGTTAGCCACACCCCAACTCCAAATACAAAAACAACAACAACAAAAACAACAACAACATCAACAACAACACAGCAGCAACAACAATCATTATCATATACTGTCAGCACTAAGGCCGTGGTGAGGCAGCATGATTATAGAGTGAAATAACAGAATGGGAACAGCGGATGCCTCGTCTTACTGGTAGACATTACAAAAATAATATATGCAAACTTCTCATTTAGAAATATATTTTGAAAACGGGAAATGCCGAAATATCAGAATAATAAGTATACAATACTAGTATTAAACTAGTTTTGTGACGTACTCCATTTTTGAGCCCATTATTTGAAATAAATGTTTACAGTATCACTTTAACAACGGAAAGCAATGAATGCATTTAATTAATTATGCTTATTGTGTGGTGTCCAATAGTCTATTAAAATGAAATTGTTTTAAGTGTGAAAAACGCCTTTAACTATCCAACATTTCAAACAAAATTCATGCCTCAATGGGTCTTTTCTTTGAAATAAGGGACAGCTTTCTGCCTTACTTTCTTACATATTGTACTATCAGGAACGATTTTCTAACATATTGGCTTCAAAAGTGGTATATTTTATGACATAGAAAACGTATTAAGATAAATACAATTTGAATTTCTCCCATTGGTTTAGAACATATTTGGATTGAAGACTGTAACAAGTGGATAAAATTGCACTCGATTTGTTGTTATCTCCTCGACACTATCAACTATCATGTATTTACATAGACGACATCAGTAAATTTCTTAAGCAATAAATAGCTGTGATTTATTAGTAAATTGCATTTGAAAAAAAATAGACTGGTTCTCGGCCCATTTTGACATCGTATGAATTTGAGCACAGGGGAGATACTTATAAAGTTGGATATAAAAAGACAAAAAAAAAAAAAGAACAACTAGATCTGTCACTGAATGTATTGAATACCCCCACATATTGCATTTACACAGAAAAAGAGCATTTTAGATGCAACATGGCAGGATATAATTGCAATAATTCCATCGAAGTCTGTTTCAAGTTAACCCTTTGAGCCTTCGAAAAAAAAAATAATAAAGGAGAATACTTAAAAAAAGAATCAGAGTAAATTATTTTTTGACAAGGCACTTTAATTAAATTCTTTTGATAGTTTTCACTTTACATGTATTTCATTAATAATTGATAACCATTAACAGTATTCTTACCAAACATGCTGATGAAATGCACAACTAAACATTGTGCAATCAATTCTGTGAAGTTTCCTCCATTTCTAGTCAGTTTTGGAGACTGAGTGAGGACAAAAATCTGTATGTACATTATGTTGCTAGAAACGGTGGTCCATAACTCTTTAACCCTGTTAAGTTTCATCTAATTCAGTCTTACAGTTCTGGAGATAAAGTTATTGTGTCATGTACTTGTTAAGGATTCTCTAAACACATTTAAAAATCGAATTTTTACAGATAGTGAATCTTATCATCTTCAGTTCACACTGTTTGCCAATGCTGAGCCACAGTTTAGTCTAGGGTAATCCCTGATCACTCAATACCATTGGGCGATATAACCTCACCAATTTCTGCATGAGTACCTTTAACTCATATTGGGCTATGATCTCATTTCGTTTACAATCTTTGTATCCATTTATGAATTAGGGAAGCCTTGACTACCAAGATATTGTGCACAATTTCATCCGCCGGATCACCTTGGTGGAAGATCGGCTTTACACGCTCCTGAGTATCAATGCGCGTTAAGTTATTTTCTGAAGACCGTTTGTCTCTTATATTTGTGTGTGCGACTCATTCTTTTTTAATGATATGAACACTTGAAAACGCGGCAAAAACATGGTCAATAAGTGTTATATATTCCTTTTACTTTTGCAGTTTTGCAAAAGTGAATTTCTTTTCGGTAAGTTCCCCGATGACTTCCTTTGGGGCGTCACCACATCTAACTATCAGATAGAAGGAGGCTGGAACAGCGGTGGTGAGTACCAAATTGCATTATTTCAATCGAGAGAAGATGATGCTACTATTGTTACTGCTGATATTGATAAAGTTGTCGACGATAAAAAGACAAATATGCAAATATGTAAAATATGAGAAAACAACAAAACATAATTTTATTTTCATTAAAGCATGCGGTTTTCAAAATAATATTTTTCGAACCTCAGAGTTATTTACTAAGTCATGATAATTCATGACACAATATAGATTATCGAGAA
This sequence comes from Solen grandis, assembly GCA_021229015.1. Lineage (NCBI taxonomy): Eukaryota > Metazoa > Mollusca > Bivalvia > Adapedonta > Solenidae > Solen > Solen grandis. Next base: position 35,655,601 of record CM037777.1, on the reverse strand, counting down.
ATACGGTTTTGACAGTAATTTGCATGTTTAAGATTATACGTATTTATTTTGCAATAATTCGTTTGGTAGATGCAAAGGCATATTGAAGAGAATATAAAACTGTCCGAAATAACTTTTCCTCGTGACGAAAAAAATAAATAAAAAAAAATGACGGAGATTTGAAGAGATCTCACGAAGAGATTTCACTGAGACGCTTAACATCTTGCAGATTCTTGCAGACGCTTAACAGACAGTTTCACTCATAAAAGACATCTGTAGTTTAATGAGAGACATACATATTTGTTTTTATCGGCAATAAATTGAATAGTTATAATTGATATGGGCCATTTTACACATCTTACGTTACCTCGCGATCACATGATCCTACACGTAGCTTAACGAAAGCTTCTCGTGAAATGTTCTCAACTCATAACAGAGTTGCATATCTTTATTAGGTTAGTAGGTCTTTGGTAGATGTATAATTGGGGAAAGGGATGTTGAGTTTCTGGTAAAGTTCCAGTGGGAGTTTTACAACAACAAAATAATGAATCATGTATACGTCTTAAATTACCTACTTGTCTTTTACATCTAGGTCGTGGCGAAAGTATTTGGGACCACTTTGTACATAACGGTGCCCATATTGCTAATGGTGACACAGCGGACGATGCGGTCCAAAGTTATCCGGATTTCTCAAAGGATATAGCTGGGTTGCAAGAACTTGGGGTGACTAAATTTTACTTTTGATGTACACCTTTTTACAGTTATTTGCGTTTCAAACATAGGCAACTTAATCTTTTAAACCAAATAGCAATCATATCCAATGGACACAACCAAGTTTCGAACCAAAAGCCAATTCCTCCAGGCTGGAAGTTGTTACCACATGGGAAACGTTTGCAGTTGCTCTAAATGCAATACTTTGATGAAATATATAAACAAACATAATTGAAAATCAGCGATCACATTCTTCAAGACAAATGATAAAACACAAGAAAGGGACTAACACAAATAATCTTATGTCATGCTTGTTTGAAAATCGGCATATTTCATTCTACATTTCTGTTGTCACATGTTCATGGTGTGTTTTCAGGTGAATACATACAAGTTTTCAATCGCGTGGAGCCGGATATTCCCAGGGGGGAGGGGCGTGAACCCTAACCAGGCCGGACTGGAGTATTACCGACAGTTGTTAGACAACCTGACGGCCAGCGGTATCAAACCATTCGTTAGTCTCTATCACAAAGATCTACCCCAGAAACTTCAGGTATATAACTAAGGGCTTTATCTATAATTCAAACTGGTCAAACACACAAAAACAGCACGCATGTGAACGCACTGCCTCTGGTTGCGTATGAAGATTAAATTGAACTCGTTGAAATCAAAGTTTTGTAACCAAATGCAATATCATTCCGAAAAAAATAATATGAGCAGATTATTTAGTTACTCGATATATCAGCCGTGTTGATAATAATCTGGTACTTCTTTTATTTACGCTCGATGATATTATCGCTTAAATTTGTTATCTCTATGATTCTTGTATATGGATTTTTTCGTAATCATTTACTTTAAAATTATTAAAACATAAAGCATAAACTTGCGGTAAAGAAAATAATTATGCTATCTTATAAAGTCGGTCACATTTTTTAAGTATAATCTATAAAGTAATTATCTGTCCAGCATGGGGTAAGGTGGCATTTTCAAGTTACCGAGTATAAGTTTGTCTCAGATCATGATCACGAAGATCATGTCGTGGGTAGCGTGTTGAATATAATTTTGAAGTACGATATCATAAAAGTCCGCCTTGAACTGTCACGTGAATAAGAGAAAGTGACTGCTAGGTTGAGATCAGCTATATAAATTCTAATTTTTGGAAAGCTGGCTGTATGGAATAGGTAGGTGGTCGCTATCACAGATAGGCCGATACTATAAAAATAGGCCGGTAAAAACAGGTAGGCACTATCATGGGTAGGCTGGTTAATACAGGTGAGCACTATCATAGGTAAGCAGAACAATACGTGAATGTGAATGAGCACTCTCACACGTAGGATGGTTGAAAGAGGTGAGCACTAATTAAAATACAGGTAAGCTGAATAACACGTGAATATAAGTGAGGTACTATCAAAGGTAGGATAGTTAATAGAGGTGAGCACTATCACAGGTAGGCTTGCTAATACAGATATGAACACTATCACAGGTGGGCTTGCTAATAAAGATGAGCACTATCACAGGTGGGCTTGCTAATACAGATATGAACACTATCACAGGTGGGCTTGCTAATACAGATGAGCACTATCAAAGGTGGGCTTGCTAATACAGATGAGCACTATCACAGGTGGGCTTGCTAATACAGATATGAACACTATCACAGGTGGGCTTGCTAATACAGATGAACACTATCACAGGTGGGCTTGCTAATACAGAGATGAGCACTATCACAGGTGGGCTTGCTAATACAGATGAGCACTATCACAGGTCGGCTTGCTAATACAGATATGAGCACTATCACAGGTGGGCTTGCTAATACAGATTAGCACTTTCACGGGTAGGCTTGCTAATACAGATGAGCACTATCACAGTTGGGCTTGCTAATACAGATAAGCACTACCACAGGTGGGCTTGCTAATACAGAGATGGGCACTTTCACAGGTGGGCTTACTAATACAGAGATTAGCACTATCACAGGTGGTCTTGCTAATACAGATGAGCACTAGCACAGGTAGGCTTGGTAATACAGATGAGCATTATCACAGGTGGGCTTGCTAATACAGATAGCACTATCACGGTGGCTTGCTAATACAGATGAGCACTAGCACAGGTAGGCTTGGTAATACAGGGTGAGCATAAAAATATAGGGGGTTGGGTCACACGTATGGTAACAGACAGTTTAGATTTAATTACACGGTCCGTTTCACTAAACTTCCTACGAACACATTTGATCATAATCGAAAGAATGTTGACCTTTACATGCTGTCCACATACAGAAATGATCCGTAATATCACGTTCTACAAACCCATCACTTTTTGTAAAGAAAAACAACAAGGATGACACTATGTTTTGCATATGTGAATTTACGAACACAAAGAAATTTAGTGAAACAGGTCCCAGATTGATAGAGCAGTGTATTAAGGTACTAGGTTATATATGTTAGGGTCCAGTCATGGAGACCGGACAGTGTCCCTGGAATATTTCAAAATATCTCAGCTCTAATAGTAGGACGAGGTGATGTAACAAACGTTTGATAGATAGAGCAATGCATTCTCGGAGTCTTGGTTATGTAATGGTATACTATGATCTGAATATCAAACTGTCTCCTGTTTACATGCACAATCTTAAACAAACAGGCTTGAGAGCTAGTTGCACAGAAATATTTGAACGCCTGCATCAGATTGCCTTTGAAAATGCTCTTAAATTTGACAGATTTATGAGCAAACAAAACCACTCTACGTGTAGCCATGGGCAAAGGCGAGAATTTCTAGATTTTGTGCGTGGAAAATGTCAGTTTTTCTAGATAATATTTGATATTGAAGTTTTTTCTAAGCGGCTGTTTAGTGAAATTGATTAACCGTACAGACACAAACCCTTGTATAAATTATGCGAGAAATACACATTCCTATGATGAAAACACATTTGCAGGTATGGGTGCTTTTTTCAGGTAAACGTTTAATCAGGTTAAAACTTGTGCAATCTCGAAACTTTTCACCTTACAAATGAAATCCACGTTTATGTTTTCTCTCTTTCTTTTAAAACCCAAAGACATCGAGATCGCTGCTAATTTAAAGGAAATATTAATTCCTATCCCCCCCCCCACTCCGCCCCGCCCCGAATCCGCAAGTGGTCTTGTGCTATTTCCAAATCTTTGAGATTAGTTTGAACGTTCCTTTTTTACGTCATTTGGGAAACAAGTTCATACAACCTAAACTGTCTCGACGGTTTCTGGGTAGAACCAGTACTTTGCATCTGCAAACGTCAGGAAGTTTTTCCGCTAACGGGGTACGAACCCATAAACTTCGAATCCGTTGTTGGATATGTCACCACTAGACCACGGCGGCCTTAATCAAGACCAAGGCTATGTACACTTACACATGGAAACCTCTGTATACATTGTTATACGTCGGACATACATCATGCACAACAACAACAACAACAACAACAACAACAACAACAACAACAACAAACAACATTAAACGCAAGCAAACAACAAAAAGCAAACTGATACCATCATATGTGCTATACTAAGTCAAATATCCGGAATATGTATTCATCCGTTAATCTTGATTTTGCTGTAAAATGTCACTTAATTCTGATATCAATCATTATAGTTGTTTTACATATATGCTTAACATGTCTTATTAACCAAATTAATTGTAAAATAATCTATATATACAGTTTGACTGAGAAAATAACTGTCTTACTCTTTTCAAATCACATTCTTATGATAATAGCAAGTTACTGGTGAGCGTTTCAGCGTATAAATTGTGTTTATATTTTGTTAAAATCTAGGTAGTTCAGTTTTTCTTGTCTACAGGCTAATCATCCATGGCAGGCTGTGTCCAATACCGACTGGTGCATAACGGTGAATTATGCATTTCAGATATACCATGTCAGCATATACATGTGGTTATCCCCATGTCAGCATATACCTGTAATCAAACAAAATTACTTCTCATTTGTACCAATTGAGTTCAGGCAGACGAACGCGATCGCAGTCTGCTGTCAGCTGCTAAAATGTTAAATGCATAAATATGTCTTTTCAGTAGAGTATATAATGTATTATTTATGTGAACCAAACACACACACACACACACACACACACACACACACTTCGATTTTTTTTTTTACCTTTGATTACAGTTTAAAACAATGTACCGGCAGCTGTGTGTATACAAGAAAATACGTGCTTGTATACAGGCATTTGTGTGTGTGTGTGTGATTCAAATATGTCATAACTCACAATCCTTGATAATTGCATTTTTTCTATTGATGTGAATGTTTAACTTTTTGTTGCTTTTTTTACAGGAAGATGGCGGATGGCTCAACGAATCTACCGCGCAGGCATTTTGTGATTTTGCCTCTGTATGCTTTGACAACTTCAGATCAAAGGTAACACTATGTGGTTTTCAGAAAATTAAGAAATAGTTAAAAACTTGGAATGATCTTTTTCGTATAATATACAACGGCACGGACACAAAGTATGATATATGGCGTCACTTAAAACGGACGACAACTCCACTGGTTATGATTCTTAAAACGGACGACAACTCCACTGGTTATGATTCTTAAAACGGACGACAACTCCACTGGTAATGATACTTAAAACGGACGACAACTCCACTGGAAACCGACGACAACAAACTTAAAACGGACGACAACTCCACTGGAAACCGACGACAACTCCACTGGTTATGATATAAAAAGGCGACAACTCTACTGGCTATGATACTTAAAACGGACGACAACTCCACTGGTTATGATACTTAAAACGGACGACAACTCCACTGGTTATGATACTTAAAACGGACAACTCCACTGGTTATGATACTTAAAACGGACGACAACTCCACTGGTTATGATACTTAAAACGGACGATAACTCCACTGGTTATGATACTTAAAACGGACGACAACTCCACTGGTTATGATACTTAAAACGGACGATAACTCCACTGGTTATGATTCTTAAAACGTACGACAACTCCACTGGTTATGATACTAAAACGGACGACAACTCCACTGGTTATGATTCTTAAAACGGACGACAACTCCACTGGTTATGATACTTAAAACGGACGACAACTCCACTGGTTATGATACTTAAAACGGACGACAACTCCACTGGTTATGATACTTAAAACGGACGACAACTCCACTGGTTATGATTCTTAAAACGGACGACAACTCCACTGGTTATGATACTTAAAACGGACGACAACTCCACTGGTTATGATACTTAAAACGGACGACAACTCCACGGACGACAACTCCACTGGTTATGATTCTTAAAACGGACGATAACTCCACTGGTTATGATACTTAAAACGGACAACTCCACTGGTTATGATACTTAAAACGGACAACTCCACTGGTTATGATACTTAAAACGGACAACTCCACTGGTTATGATTCTAAAACGGACAACTCCACTGGTTATGATATACGTATGTCAACGGAATTGGCATTACATGTACGACTGACGAAGATAGTGATTATGAGATATTACGATAAAAGACAATAACGGCAATGGCTTGGTTCTGGAGATTGATGATGATAACAAGAAAAAGATTATGATGTTTTTAATTTCAGGTGGATTTCTGGTCCACGTTTTCAGACCCCCTAATTGCCGTGTATGCCGGGTATGGTACGGGCCAAGAAGCCCCAGGGCTGACGGGGCCCGGGGACAACGTGTATGTGGCGGCACACAACATTTTGAAGGCTCATAGCTGTGCTTACGACAAAGCTAAAACTAAAGACCTAAAAGGTTTGTAAATTCGATGACAATTTTGTAGGGGCAATCTAAAGTCATCATAAATCATGTTTAAATTAAAATTCAATTTTAAACTTATGTTTTTTTTTATTATATATATTATTTGACTTTTTGAAGAAAAAAAAAAAAAAACATCTTTGAGCGTGTATGGTTGGTTCAGTACCTCCCGGGAAGATCTTTACATAATCATATCCAGAATATGAATCGCGCTCAAATCCATCGGAACCGTTGTCAGAGGAAGAACAATCATGAACGTTCGGGAATATAAATATTGTTAAATAATACTTCTACCTTATTCTCGTAAATTATTTAGTCCTTTTTTTTTCATTTTTAGACCTTGTTTTAAACAGCCAGTTCAAAAGTGTGGGAAACACAATATAAATATACCGTTCACCTCCAGTTAGCAGCAGTCTAGCAAAAAACAAAGATTTTTTTTTGTTGCTATAGGACGGAAATTATATTGAAGGAGACACTTTTGTAACCAAGTATGTCTGCTCCAGGCATAGGGGTTTAACATTATTTCTTCTTCACGATAATAATGATAAAAAATAATGATAAAAGGACAAAATAAAATTGCTAAAAATGATGATAAAAATAGCAGTAGTATGAGTTTAATCACTGGATATTTTCAGGCAAGGTCGGGATAGATTTACAAGCCAACTGGTATGAACCCTATAAACATACCGGGCTGGATATAAATGCTACTTCACGTGCAATGGACTTCGAGGTCGGGTGGTTCGCTGACCCAGTATTCGGACATGGCGGTTACCCGGATGAAATGAAAGCCCGTGTAGGAGACAGACTGCCAAGCTTTACAGCAGGGACAATGAAAAATGGTGAATACTTCTTTTTTATGTCTTTTTGTGTAAAAATTAAACATAGATAAGAATCACATATGGATACAAACACTATGAATATAATTTATTTGCACAGACATCACATAGTATTATATACCTACATCCATAAACACATTCGTTACTATAAACATTTATATATATACATATATATACATATATACAAGAGTATAATGATGAAATTAAACTATGCTTACCTGTAAAATGAAGTTGATTGAGATTCTTCTTCATCATGGTATATATTGTATCCATCCATCAACTCACCCACAGTGCAAGCCGATTTCCTGGGTATCGGCTATTTCAACGCCTACAAAGTGTCGGCAGACGAAACTTCCTCCAGCACCCCGGACTGGGCAGACGACAGAGGAGCACGCCTTAGTCAGGACCCGTCTTGGTTGAGGTTCGTGGTGGGTGGTACTGGTATGACGGGGAGTGGGGGAAATTTGTTTGAAATTTGGGTTTTACATCCTCCAGTAGTACAGTCTGTTGAAATTAATGTCATTATCCGTATAATACTGCAGTAACACACCGTAGACATGTGACACGATATTACACTTGGTTTTATGATCTCTTAATCAGCTACCATCCTAGCATCCATCTGTTGACTGTCGCTCTTTGTTGTGTCTTTTCATTCTTTATATGTTGTTTTCGTACTTAACTCCTAAAATACGTAGAAATTTGTTTCATTAGTATTCGTTTTTATAGGTAGTACCCGAGGATTACGTTAGGTTTTATATCTATTTGATTTTCATGAACTTTTTTTTTTTTTAAAAAAAGAAAGGAAAACAAATGTCTTTCAATAGAATAAGCATATGGGTGTATTATTTTAGAAGTGGGATACATAATTAACAAAATCTGATTTGAATAAATATAATTGATTGACAGTAATATATGATTTAAGCGTTTAATTTAAAATCGATATAAAAAAAACTTGCATACACAGAGAGGGAAACCCCGACACGTACATGTACCCGGCGGGACTCCGGCGTCTGCTGAACGAGCTGACCTCCAGATACCCGGATGTTGACCTTTACGTCACGGAGACAGGGGTCATGGACACAGGGGACGGGGTCAAGGACAAGATGAGGGTCGAGTGGATCAGAGAGCACGCGGACGAGGTCCTGAAAGGTACATGTGTTTGTTGATATAATTAATTCTTTTTCGAGTTCAAATTTTGTAAGCTACTGGTTTTAGCAGTTGTCCATATTAATAAGTAGAGGAACTGACTCATGTGACATCACGGTCTGTTGTCAGAGGTAATGCTGGCCTTTGTTCCGGTACTGTGACCTCACGATTTGTTTTGTGACCAGCCTGAATATTACTGGACAATTATATAAGATATTCGGCTTCTGGGTACTTCACTCTGCTACAAACTACAGTGAAGAAAGCACCTTTTGTTGGCTGGATTTTGGTCTACTGACCAAACTAACGGCTTAACTTCACCAACTTAGTACACCTGTGGCTAGTCTTGCAGCATATACAGGACTGCGAGCTGTGTGTGACTGGTATCCAGTCTGGTCTACACCACTCACGACCTTCTTGCAGTTTCTGGAAGGTGTGACGTAGTTGTGTTCCTTGTACATTAGAGAAAAACAATGTACAGCCTTTGTCCTCAAACATCCCTTATTTCGCGGGTATCGTTTAAAATATTTTCAAGTGATTCGGTTTGATAGGAAACTTGTTAAAGTAGGCCTTAAGTACAAACCAAGAACGATCGCGTTTGTCCACAAAAGGCTCGACTTTGACCTTTGGTATGGAAATCGGAAATTCTACATAACTGGCAAATCGTTGAAAACTATAGTTGTCGTATTATACCATTGCTACATTCACACGAATCAAATGTTTGTATTTCATCTCTGGTACAAGAAAGTGTTGAAAACCCAGATACAAAAGCTGAACACTTTAAAGTCCACCCCCTCCCCCACAAAAAAATAACATTTCATACACACATAACCGGAACAATTCACAATTTTATACTTTCAATTTTATTTCCAAAAGAAGTATTAGATCTATGTGATTTTTAGGCATACATATAACTTTAAGAACGATTTCAGCCATACGGATGGATAATTTGACCAATGTAAAAGGATTCTACGTATGGTCACTGATGGATAATTTCGAGTGGACAGCCGGCTACACACAAAAGTACGGACTTTATGAGGTGGACAGGAGCAACCCGGACTTGCCGAGAAAAAGAAAAACATCCGCCATACTGTATTCTAAGGTATATGTACTCGCAGCATAAATATTACCTATGGCACTGTTAGGACCATTTCACAAGATCGGCAATACTCGGTATAATTCGCTGATTTAAGTTGACCAATCAGTGATTGGGGGATACATCTCAAGTGTATGTTTATTTCCCATTAAAAATATGTTGAATTTGACACCAACATGTAGATAAGTGTTCGGAAGTGCTCGTTGATTTACGTAAGTTTAACGTCTCATTTCGGAGTGAAGTGGTCTATTAAGGGAAAACGTTCTTTTATGTAAAATTTTAAATCGAAAAAAAAAAGTTTAGGTTTTTACATTATGATGTACGTTATTTCGTATGGCAGTCTAATGTCAACAAAGTCTCTTGCATGTTGTAAGCATCCGAACTTAAAATTTCAAACTTATTTTCCCCAGCAAGTAACATCTCAACCCAATTCCTTAATACTAGAGTTCATGTATCCGAATAAATAACCTCCTGCAGAAAAGAAGACAGACAAAGGATAATTAGGTTTATGATTGATTGTTTCCGAATCTGAATTGTGTTATCACGTCCCATGTTGTCAAGGAAATATTATAAGTTTGGTGCAGCGATTTATGATTTCGTCAACTTATTGCAGATTTGAGTTTATAATAAACACTTTTAATGCATGTTCCTTTCGAGAATTTCAGTACATCTAGCTCATTATACATGTTTATGAGATGATATGCTGGTTGTATGGGATGCCTGTCTAAGAAGAATTTCAGTCTCTTGTCAATATTACGGTCTTCTTGAGATATTGTAGTGAACTAGTAATACTTACATGTTTTACTTTTTTGAGACGTTTCTGTCTAGTTCAATAATATTATTGAAAGTTTGTTGGGTTCTACGTCCACCGACAGATTTTCCGAGTATACTTCATATAAATATGTAACTGTGACGTTATTGTATCTCTCCTATAAATAAGTGAAATAGTACCACACCTATGGAACCACACTCTCCTGATACTTGGCCACAAGTTCCGGACTTTCCAAATGCATGTATTTAATACTAAGCATCGAACTAGGGAGCTATATACCAGTTCTATTTTAACGACTTGGGTGTATAAAGGATTGGGATCGAACCCGCGACCCCCTGACCATTGAGCAGGCGCTTAAGCTACTTAACTCAAAGGCCGGTGTTGACGTTTCTGATTACATTATATTTCAGATCATCGCTGATAACGGTTTTGAGAGGGGGTACAATGGTTTGGGTTGCATGGCAACAGGACAAGCCCAGCACGAATACGGCATTTACTACGACACGTTCCCTGATAACTTTATCTGGAGCTCAGCCACAGCGGCTTATCAGGTGGAGGGAGGCTGGAACGAGGGAGGTTCGTATATCATAATGTGTGGTTTTAACGGGTTTGGTGAGTAGAAAACGTGGTCGTTAACCCTTTCCCTCATATAGACTCATTTTGACGCACTCAGTAAGTACCACATAAAGCCTTATCTGCAGAAAACCACAGTTAAACCTCACCAAATTTAATTACAAAATCCTTATTTCCAGACCACTGAGGAGCAGCGAACAGCATAAAACCTGATCAGCCTGCGAGTAACTCGCAGGCTGATCAGGTTTTATGCTGTTCGCATAGGTCTTTTCATGGTTTCCTCTATGAGGGAAAGGGTTAACATATAGCTTTATTATATGAAGAGCATAAGCGGAAAATTTCATATTTAAAACAGCATACATATATATTGAAACGCGTTCATGAAATGTGATGCTTTTTGGAAAGTAGCACACAGGGAACAATAAATGAGTTTAAATAGAAGGAGGAAACATTAAAACTTTTCTTATGATTTTTCTATCAAACTTAGTCTTATGCCAATTTATGGCTTATTTTGTGTTTTATTGACCATAATCAAAACATATTTCAGCGAATAAATATTGTGAATTACTAAACAAACCATCCTTTGGCGTCATATATTTGTGGCTAAATAGTTGACTGGTTATAGATGACTAGTGATAGTTGAATGGTTACGAGTAATTGTTTTCATGCATTTCTGTTTTATATTGTTTTCCTTTACATATTTTTCATGAAATGCAGTTTTGTATTTTAAAATACCCGTTTACTTCCATATTTTTCTTGTTGTACATAGTATTTAAACCGATTCATGTTAACATCAGGCCGGGGGATAAGTATCTGGGACACATTTAGCCAGCGCCCCGGGAGTGTTGCCAATAACGACAACGGTAACGTGGCATGTGACAGCTACCACAAGTATCTTGATGACGTCAGAATTATCAAGGACATGGGCGTAAGTTGAACATTTAGGCACAATTGTTATGCATTGGTAGTGTATTAAATAAATTTTGAACAAGAGTACTTTTTCAAAACTATTTTCAGAATTAAATCTTAATTCGATCCTTAGTGACGGTGCTACTTTCTCTTCTCTACCTTTGACGTGATTTGATCACCATGCAGACGCTGTTACTGACCAATAAAGTATTATTACAGACGACACATTACCGGTTCTCTGTTTCTTGGCCACGAATCCTGCCTGACGGAACGATTAACAGCTTAAACGAAGAGGGGATAAAATACTACAACAACCTGATTGATGCGCTGAAAAAAGAAGGTAAATAGGAAGCCTTAAGCGGTATCAATCGAGTAAACCTCACTTTTATATACTTTTCAATATGAACCTCTTAGTCGTTTCATTAAAAAAAAAAAAAAAAAAAAAAAAAATATATATATATATATATATATATATATATATATATATATATATATATGGAACGTAAAAGACTGCCGTGGGTATCCGACGATGCATTAATTCATGTGTCTTACTAGCATAGTTCGTATGTAATTTGGCCGTTGTTTGTAATTTGTGGATCGATTTTATATCAACCGACGTTGATTCAACCATTTCAGGGCTTGAGCCCATGGTGACGCTGTATCACTGGGACCTGCCGCAAGCTTTGCAGGACAGGGGTGGGTGGTTGAATGATTCAATTGTCGACCACTTCGAAAAGTTCGCCAAACTCTGCTTCGATCGCTTTGGCGACAGGGTATGTACATGTTTACAGTGATGTACACATCTATAGTGTGTACACCGTTTGTATATATAATATCATAGGCTATACTAACATTCTTATCATTATCAGATAATTACAACCCCCCCCCCCCGCACAACGAAGTTGTAAGGGGGGTATACTGGATTCAGTTTGTCTGTCTGGCCGCTCTCACTCAAGTGATGCTCCGGGGTGAGGAAATTGGGTTAGGGTTAGTTTTATGGGGTTTCGGGAGTACAATTGGCACTTGTGGGCTGAATTGTTGCTTGTGGGGTGCAAATTACGGGGTGCAAAAGGGCCAAAGATCAAAGGAAAAATCCCACAACGTCACTTCAGGGAGAACGTCCGTCCGTCCGGCCGTCCGTCTGTCGGTTTCTTTGTCCGGGCCGTAACTCAAAAAGTATAAAAGGCATCAAGATGAAACTCCATAAGTGGATAGATCTCATTGAGGTGGCGTGCAGTGACCAAGAACCATAACTCTCTGTTGCGTAATTTAGGAGTTATTATCCATTGTAAATTTTCATACTTTATTTTTGTCCGGGCCGTAACTCAAAAAGTATAAAAGATATCAAGATGAAACTTCATATGTAGATATATCTCATTGAGGGGGCGTGCAGTGACCAAGAACCATAACTCTCTGTCGCGTACTTTTTGAGTTATTGCCCTTTGAAAGTTTTCATACTTAATTTTTGTCCGAACAGTACAATGTAATGCAGCTGTACAATATAGTGTAATAATGGACCTGAACAGTACAGTAATAATCGACCGGAACAGTACAGTGTAATAATGGAGCTGAACAATACTTAGTGGGCCTTCATCCAAATAAATTTATGTATGTGTTAATATTATTTATTTTCCTTATTGAGCCAATACATTTACATGTCTCTGACCTACATGTTATTTGTATTAAAGTCCCTGTGACAAAGCGACATGCGGGGGGGGGGGGGTATTTGCGCCATTACAATGGCAGTTCTATTTTGGGCCTGCAATATAGATATTAACTGGAAACAAAGTTTTCTGTCATTTTACTATGTGCATTAAAAATAGATTATGAATTTGGTGTGAAAGCGATCAACTGAAATCCAGTTTATATAAAATGCTGTTGGTTTATCATATCTTTAAAGTCATTTGAATAGATATTATACTACTTCTGGGGTATAATTTTGTTCTAATCATCATAAATGCCACTAAGTTATGACAGAACGTCACACCCTCAGTAACATAACTTCCGTGTTGGCAGTACCTGTACTTCTGTATGCATATAATCAGCCATGTTGTCACGCAGACAAAGAAAAATGCACAAATATGACATAACTCTTGAAAACCTTAGGTAGGGGTGTTCCTTCATTGGGTGTAGAACTTTTGCCTGTAAGTATATGTGCAAAGTTTCAAAAGCTGCACAAGAAATTCTTGTAAAACGAGCCGTGGACGGCGTAATATGCTTGGTTATTATGAAACCCCTACTTCGTGATGTGGGTATATACTTTTATAACTTAAGGACTTTTAAAACGTACGCTTTGGATAAGTGTGTTTTTACAAAGAAAGCACTTCCTATATGATTATATTCATACATATTTCATTTTTTTTAAATATTTTCAGTTGTAAAGTTAATGTTTTATATAGTAAATATATGATATACATTTGATAGAATCCTTCGTGTCCGTGTGAAATAACAAATACATAATACTGGCTTACGTTTTCAGTTTTTAAGTCTTATAATGGGAAGTTATAACAGTTTGAGTGAACTGCTGCAGGTGAAGATCTGGATAACGTTTAACGAACCGTGGATCGTTGCGTACCTTGGTTACGGTGTGGCAGCCTTCCCGCCCAACCACTACTCCCCGGGGGAGGACGTGTACATTGCAGCCCATAACATTATCAAGTCCCACGCCAGGGCGTATAGGATATACGACCGAAAACAAGGAGGTGGTTCAACTTTTTTTTTAATTCATTTCATAAATGGGAGTGAGCCAACATCAAAATAAAGCCCACAAAGGCAACTTATTCGTAAAACTGTTACCCCGCCACCTAGCTAACGTGACCGAGTAAATGGGCGTCACTCAACAACATCGTCGCCCGTGACCCACAGTATTACTATATAAGCCATTTCCCCTACCGTATATACCGTGGGATTTTCAACTAGAACAACGTTTTCATGCATATTTATCAGCAACTTTCTGACCAATGAAACAACGCGTAGTGTCTTGAATACTCTTCATTGAAGTTACAATATCAAAAGCTGACTTCCAAAATCCTTTCTGAACAAATATATATAACGCGCTGTTTCACTGGTCAATGATCCGTGCTGTCTCTACTACGGATGAAATAAATTGCCTTATTTATAATTCATGAGAACGAAATTTTCCTAATCAATTTACCTACGGTTGATAAAAATCAAATCATGTTGAGCGAACGACGTTTCCGACGATGGTCCAACAAGCATTAGCACACATAAACACCATTCATTCAACTTTATAGTATGCGACAAGCCGATCTTATTTACTATTGCTTATCAATACAATAGCACATTTAACATATAGGATGGGAAGTTATTACAATACACATCAAAATAAGTTTACATTTGATTGTCAGACATATATTGATTTACACAAGTTTTTGTTTGGTGGTAGTTATAATATTTCGATATTTCAATTAAGAAATATAAGACCGTTCCAGATGTCTGAGTGATTAGAACGCCAGCACTTTACGGGGACCTCAATTCCAAGATAGATATCTATTGCTTATACAAAAATTCGCTAAGAATATAAGCATAGTTCGAGGACTGGTTGGCCCGTTGTCAGATTGTTGTCAAGCTACATATAAATATGTATAACACAAACATGTGACTTACAGGTCAGGTGGGTATCACACTAAATGTTGGCTTCGCATTTCCTGTTGATGAGTACAATCCAGACGATCTGAAGGCCTCTGAGAGGGATCTCAACTTTAACCACGGCTGGTTTGGCCACCCAGTTGTGTTCGGAGACTACCCAGAAGTTATGAGAAAGAATGTTGCGGAGAAGAGCCTAATACAAGGTCATGAAAAATCTCGACTGCCAAAATTCACTGAAGACGAGAAGAAATTCATAAACGGTATGTAGGCTTATGGTATCTTTTTTTTTTTCGGCGTAAGCTGTTTAAAATAGATTTTACCGATCTAATCTTAGTTTATAACCGAAGAGTCCAGAAAACACCCGTTTCATTAGTTTACATAAATTATTTTAGGATATTCCATCAAAAAATGGGAAGTTTCAGGGTGGATATATTTCTGTAGGATTGTTAATTGGCAGATAACAATGAAATCCACTTATTTAAACATAAAACTCATCCAGTTGAAAAAATTAAAACATAAAATCCACCCAGTAAGCTTTTC
>CM037777.1:35589569-35639569 GCA_021229015.1 Solen grandis | reverse complement strand
TTTCCATTATTTTGCGTTTGTTAACCTTTTGATTTAAATCATAGATCACAGGACCCTGATATTCAGTCAAAAAAATCGACCTCTCTATATATAAATTATTTATAGAGAGGTCATTTTTTCTAATATGAGGGTCCTGCACATAGTTTAGTTATAAGGTCAGAACAGTAGAAATGAGAGGGGGCAGTATGTTTATTGTAAGCCGTCAATTGAAACATTTTGTTTTTAATCTTTTCTCGTTACAGTCTCAAATGACTGTAGTGTCTCTAGTCCATCTGTCCGTCACAACTCAGAAGGTACTTTAGGGATTGAGTTTATACTTTATACATTGGTCAACTTTTACTTACCAAGAACAATAACTCTACCTTGCTTTATCTCTATTACTTACTTGAAAGGTGAAATTATGTTTTTCTAGAACATACAGGTATTTCAAAAAACTATTGAAGGCATTGATATCATTCTTTACATACGGGAAGGGTGTGAAGTGACAAAGAAAAATAACTTAATCTTGTCCCATTTTTTTTGCTTTTCTATTAAAATTATTTCGGTTTGCAGCAAATTCATGAAGTATTAAGAGGGTCATTACTAGGAACCCCTATTCCTTATCCATTTTTGTTTAATTTGACAGAGACCAATAAATAAAATAATCTATCTTACCTGCTCATTTAATAAGATATAACTTCCCTGATTTTTTACATGCATATCACAAAAAAATAAGGGATTGACTTTATAATTCACACATTTTAACTTTCACTTCTGACAGTGTCTTTCCGGTTATTGTTTACGGACGTTGATAAATTGTTTACCAATAGACAGACAACATGATCAGCGCTTTTATAAAGAAATTGCGTTTTAGACTTTATATATCATGACATTTTTTTTTAAATCGTAAAATCTATCGAAACCGTCGTATTTCACGCGTTATTTGACCGGAAGTAAATATAAACCACGTGGTCTATGTAAATCAGGTGAGATATCGAAGTCAGGAAGCAGTATATCTGTCTCATGTATGAATATTTTAAGGACCGGTTGACTCAATGTCAGGGAATAATATGACTGGGAATTTAAACCCGAGTTAACAAACATGATTTTGCATTTTTATTCATCTAGATCATCATAAACGAAACTATGAGCAGTAGAGAAGTATATTTGACAAAACTGTGATCCGATAATAATCGGATAATCCCACGCTTAAATATGTCCAAATTACGTCTAGGAAGAGTTAAGCCCTTGTAAATGAAAAATAGGAATTCACTAATGCGGTCTAGATTGCACCGAAAATTTAATTAAATTATTACAAAAAAATATTCGCCATCATACAAAGCGGTCATATCCAAAATATGTATATACATGCAATAAGAATACATTAGAAAAACGCACACTGCGTTCGTATAATAAAAGCATTTTTCGTTAAAATTGATGGGAAACATTTCTAAATTTGATATTAATCTGTTTTGACATTTCCCGGGATGAGACCATTACTTTGAGCATGAAAAGGTCATAATTAAGTAGCATTTTTTACACACATACACACAAATCCTTTGAACAGAAACAAGAAATATGTCGCTGATCAAGTTAAAAGTGCATTCATAAATAAAAATATAGATTTCAACGTTTTAAATGTTGATTTCTTCGTCCGGGTCTTATATGTGTTAATTATACATCAATGGTTTTGTTATACAGTTTACCTCTCATTCAATTAGGGATCTTATTTTCTTTACAAAATGCACGAAGTTTGTAACTAGAGATTACACCGAAGTTGAACACTACGGCTGCTAGACCGCCTTGCCCCTTGCCACTACAGAATATATGATAATTCCAATTTTAGATAACATATCAGTTCCGGATCGAGGAGTTCAGGTAAAGGGGGGGGGGGGGGGGGGCATTGCAAGCGTCACTGCATATCCTAAAATTACTCGAAATCAGCCAATCGTATCACTGGCAAAGCTTTTTAACATGTTGAAGTGTCTTTCTCTGAGCATGTTTACAAATGATATCTCTGGAACTCTCATTAACTTACAGTCCTTCTCCGTCACTACAATAGGTCTATGCCACTTTGACTTGCCTATCAGTAAAGGCTCTTGTCCTAGTTTGACGTTTTTGCAGAATGCTTGGACACTTTTAAGAACATCTCTATAAACACCAACTTCTTCCTGAAACTCGATCTCATTATTTATTTGCTCTAGGAAGCGTCTCTGGAAAAAGTCGTATAACTGATAGTCTAGTCTGTTTCTCACCTTAAAGGTCTGGCGGTCTTTAAGTGTTAAATCAACATTCTTTTGTTTCTCCTTAACACGTTTCGGTGTTTCGTTCTTTTTATGGTACAGGATATCGCCTATATCCCAGCCAAGCCATCTTTTCAGTAACACAAGCGAAAATATTCCATAACCATAACCACACGAAAAAACTTCTCCATTGGACCTCAAATAATCATCAAACATGGTAACAGTGACATTATGAATTTCTTCCACACTTTGGAGTTCAAATCCAACATCATGCGCCATTACGTTATATGTCCTTGAGTATGGGAGAGGATCTGATTCGTACAAACCCGGATTGTGAGTAAGATCGGTGATAAACGTAGATTCGTTCATATGCTTCAAATATGGAGTACTGACCAAGTATCGATAATAAAATGCCGCCGACAAAAATAACGATAAGGGTTCTCGAACAATGGCGAAAAACACGGCAGATTCTGGCCGGAACTTTTTCCCATTGAAAATAGCGTGGTTACACAAAATATCAAACTTCCCGTCCTCTGTTTCATAAATGTCTCTATTCCCAACAGGAGGAATAATCTTGTTATATTGTTCCTTCCGTTTAGAAATAATATGAATCCAATAAGTAATCACAAGGGTCAAATTTCTTTTCAATCCAAACCGGAAGAGAATGTTTTGCACGGTAGAGCTACCTGCCTTGTGAACCGTGAGAAATTCCATCTGGTTAACCTCATGTACATGGCGTGGTGGCAATCGTGTTTCTACGTTTGGAATCTCACCCAATGGAAAAAATATCGAGACAGTTTTCTCTTCCTTTTCCTCTTTTGAAGCTGGATCCAGTTTGACATGCAAATATGTCAAGAAGACGGTTGTTAGAGAAATAAATATTCCAAAAAGCAGCCATGGTCTCATGCTGAAATTCATGCTGAAAGAAAGTGTAGGATTTAATTGCATTATTGCATGCGGCGATTAAACTATATACATGTACATCGGTTTTACAAATACATTATTTATGGATCGGATAAACAAGTTGAAATAATTTCATTCTTATTTCTAACTATACTCGATAAGTCATTACATCAATGGCATCACGTGACAATGGCTTAACGGAGAAATCAATATGCAAGTAAAAGCAAACAATCAAAAATAATATTCAAAGAGGTTAAACCATACCGAATTTCAATATCACGTACTTGAATTTATTATTATTTGTAATTATCAATCAATAATCACTTTGCATATGTTCTTTCTATCCCATTTCGTTATAGATATTTGGAGATTAGCGGGACGTTGGTCCCTGGAACTTTACTATTAAAAGATCTATACAGCTAACTTAGCTTATATCAAACCCGTCAGTACATGGCTATTTAGTTTGAACAAGTTCTATATACTTGAATTTTGCATCAAACATAAATTATATAATTAACTCATTTATGGTTGCTTTCGTCTTACATATATACATAACTGAAAACTTGTGAAAAATTACCTATATGTACCCGGAAACCAGTGTGAGTTGCAAAGAATAAAAAAATGTAATCAACTCATAGATATGTAGATGAAAAAACTCTGATTTGGCTTTTATTAACTTCAAGGTTTTGGGGATTTTTTTTGCACAATTCGAGTTTAATCAACTCGGTATGATATCGTGATTTTAGAGGAAGTCTGTTAGTTTCCTAACCAACAGTCTACAATACCTTCCGGCAAATGGTGGCGTATTGCTAAATCTATTGCTAACTTAAATTAATCAAACCAAAGTAAATCTAAAAAAAAACAAAAACGGTCAGATTTTAACACATCCAACCGATAAACTACAGACCTATTTCGCTTACTAGTATTATATACAAAATACTTGAACAAATTATTTTCAAACACTTATTCAAATTTGTTAAAAGTAATAATCTTCTTAAATATCGATCTGGTTTTCAACCAAACGACTTCACTGTTAATCAATTAATTGATATATACAATATTGTTTTACGTAACCTTGATAAAGGAAAGGATGTCAGATGTGGCAAATGCATTTGATAAGGTGTGGCATAAGGGTCTTCTCTTAAAACTTCAAACATATGGTATAAATGGCAATCTATTGAAATGGATAGAAACTTATATATGTGATAATGAACAGAAAGTAGTTATTGACGGATTTTCATCAAATTTTGCAGTTTTACAAACATGGGTGCCTCAAGGCTCAGTCATTGGACTATTTTGCTTTACTCTTTACATTAATGACATTGTTGATGACATAGATAATGAAATTAAACTTTTCGTAGATGATACATGTGATGTGATGGGAGGGGGGGGGGTTGTCATTCAACATGGTTCTGTAAAATAATTATGATAAGTAATATATGATAACATCAAAAACGTCTCTAAAATAAATTGAATGTAATAGTGTTTGTTGTTTTGGAATTAATCGTCGCTACGACATTATTTCAGTCATATAGTGACGCCCAGATAATTTCAGGTGGAAGAAACTCGAATGCTTAAAGACCTCCAGGTAGAACTACTATACACATGCTTAAGGATAACATATATGAATAAAGAACAGAACTTAAAAAAATTTCATAAAATAGGCCATGACATTTTGGATTTATTTTCTGACATCAGTTCTCATATGATATGTGAACTTTAGTGTTGTGCAATGTAAATAATCATCTTTTTCAACTGATTGGTTTGGAGTGGGAAGTATCTGGCTTCGTCCGGGGATCGCATCCTGGGCGTCGGGTTAACAAGCCGACGCTCTAACCACTTCACCAAAGAGCTATCCTAGAAGTGAAGCTATTGGAAGTATACTTATACTTCAAAGGTCGATCACTACATACATGCACAGTGTAACCAGGACACGCGTATCACTAAAAGAGAAAGAAAGAGAAAACATGCATTTATATAAGAGACACGTGTTCAACGGAGTGAATGCTGCTTCTTTGCTTTCTTCGCAGTTTCTTATAGAAAAATCATATCATATATCCGGAATAAGCTGCTATTACGAGGTGAACTCATTTCACAAATAAATCAATTCGTTAATGGGAACAAGTATCATTTTTAAAATGTTACAGTTGTATAGAAATAGTTTTTAGCAAAAAAAAACTTCATACAACAGATTAGTTACGAATTTCTAGAGGGCAAATTCTATTCGGAATACCAAGACTATCAATAGATTAAGGAGATTTCAATGCCTGGTTCCTATGGAGGCTATTAGTTGCCAAAATCAAGCCTTGTTGATCTGAGTTGAACAGTTTATTTTCCGACAAAATATACAATTCATTTGAATTTCTTAGTATTTAAACTTCAGAGATACATTCTTGGACTGAATTTGCCTATGCAACATTGCAAATACGTATTTCAACAAAATGCATTTTGTTAAACTACAAAACGCCTTCTTACTTTAACGCTCGCAACTTTACATTGTCCGACAATCATGATTCGGCTCAGCTTAATCCAGGTTTACACGTTTGCATTGTTGATAAATAAGCTCCGCCCATTTCCCCGCCCACTTCATCATCGTAAATAAACGTAATTGTCCGCTCACTTTCGGTATTTTCCGACAACGACTGGCAAATCTCCACGCAGTAATCTCCCATGTACGAATAAGGGAAGTGTTGCAGCGTGTAGGTCTACACATTCAATGTAAATGCATTATGAGAATTAAACAGTATCACAATTATTTACTAAGCATCATGTGTTTCAGTTGCATGAGTGTCATTGTATGCAGGTATTGAATCAATATCAGAAGATATAAAAAAGATTAGTTTTTGAAACGTACCCCACCTACATTGTAAAGCCAGCAATATAAGCCCAGCATGGCGTAAATTTATATTTAGATTTTTATAGCCCTGGCCAGGATTTTAACTTTGATGTTTTTTTAGTCGAGCCACCAAAGCCACGTGATATGAGAACCCACCTCACCACAATTGAGCTTTTTTCAAAATTTAATATCTAGCCACTGCCATTACTGGTGTTGTGAATTCGCGCTCAATGCCACTTTCATAAAAAAAAGTCGATATTTTTATTCACAATTTTCAGAAAAACAATGCATAATCTTCACAAACAGAGCTGAGGTGTTCCAGACTCAATTTTTTGAATAACAATTCAAGAACACATCCAAAATTAAGGTGCCTTAAGTAGTCAATATTGACTATTGGCAGTATAAAGTTCAAGTTGAAGTATTCATTATGTCTTTAATCAGTTTAAAGATTGATCCTTTGCTTGTCATTAATTTTAAAAAAAAATTCCAAATTATTTTGAATCTCAGACTTATTGATAAATCTTTTACTAAATTAAACTCTTAATGGGTTGTTTTTTTCCAGACAGTAAAAAATACTGCTTGACTATAAATCAAGATTTTTTATGCAAAACAAATATATTTATAGAAGGAATAAGTCAAATTGATATTTAAGGTTCAGTTAAGTTGCCGCTTTACTATTGTCCAATTTTCAAGTCTAAACAGATGGAAGATTTGCTAGAGATAGATCTATACAATAATTTTTACAGGCCAAATTCTGGCTGCTGCCTTTCCCAGTAATATTAAGTAACATTTAATTACTATATCACAAATATAACCTTAATACTAGGGTATGACTGGATAAGAAAAAAGAGAAAAAAAATCTATGCAGTTTCTAATGTAAAGCTTTCATTTCTTAATATTCACTTATAACGTTAGTAAAATTAAAACCAAAATTATGAAGCTTTAATGTCTGTACATAGCAACTTCCCTTTCATAGATCTACATAACATTTTTTCAACCATTTTTTTTTTCGTTTTCATTTTACCATGTATATATTAAAAGAGTCCAAAGGTAAGTATAATGATTAACAATTGATGTATATAAAATTATTGTATCTACAAAGTATCATTTTCAGACTCAGGTAAATACGAAATCTTTCTATACTTACCGATTTATCATGGTGTAAGAGTTACCTCTCTTTATTTTCCGCTCGTGAAATTTGGCTCCGCCTTTAAATCTTCGCCTATTTCCGTGATACTGCCATATATGGAAGTTGCAAAATCGTCTACAAATGTTAATCGCGCAGAAATGTAAAAGACAAGTATGCAGTTGTAAACCTGAGAGTGTTATCTGATGCGGCTCCATTCTCGAACGTCGTGATGTACGGCGTAAAATGTGTTGTGTATGTCGTTGTACATTTCGTAAATTTGAGTTTGAAAAATTATAAATATTATTTGCATTTTATCTTAGCTGCATGTTACCAAATTACATTCTAGAAGTAAAAACGTTACTAGTTAAATCGAGATAATCAAAACGCACAATACGAGCACAATATGTATCTCTCGAATAAACGTTTATGCTTTTTCAAATCTGTTTAGTTGAACCGAAGTATAAATTGTCATGATTACAAGGCTGGATTTTTGGCAACGAATTGCCTCCATAGGTTCCGTCGTAATAATAGATTGTCTATGTAGAATTCAAGAACTACGAGTATACTCTCCATGTGTAAGCGGAGTCTTTGTTTCCTTCGTTGTAAAAATTCTATCGTATATCCAACCGCCCGTGGGCGAGCCGAATATGCATGAATATCAAATAAATATTGAAACAATTTGTGTAAATTATATACATGTACATATTATGACAAATAAATAGCTTTCTTTCGAAATCGTGAACTAGTTTATAATTAAATATGAAATTAAATGTATTTGTATATAAATTGACACTCACGTTGACGACCTGCTGCCCCTAGATCCCAGTTTAAGTAATTATTTAATATCGTGGTTAATTCGAGCCATCAACATATGCGAAATGATTAGAGAGGCTTACACGATATTAATATCATGAAGCGGTACAACCTGTGCGCTGTAGTCGCTCTTGATGTTACGAAACTTTTCATCCGAGGTAGGGGCGTGAAGTTCTGCTACGGTTACACTATGTTTCCCCGACAGCCACGGCAACCCCGTTTTCACGAAAAGTAGCGCCGTGGGACTTTGGTCATGTTTATCCCTGTATACAAGTTGTGTTTAGTCCTGTTAAGTTTTTGCTCACGGTCTTTCATGATACATCTGTGAAGAGCCGTGGAGGGGAAAAGGACTGAGCCCCGGTGTCAACAAGGCGCACCACGTTGCGGCCCGCGGTCTACGTAACACGGATGCAAGTACTTTCCCTCCCGGTCCGCCACGTCCCTCACGTTTCTCACTTTCTGATCAAGGTCTGACACGTTTTTTACGTTCTGTTTAAGCTTTCTACAGATGAAACGTGGACGCCGGGCAACACTGGGGCAAGTTCGTAACCACGGTATAATTCAAAGCGCTAATACCGTTAGGAGAATATGTTTTAAATTCAAAAAGTAGCATTCATTCAATTTTTCAAACTATGCCGTATCCGTATGTCATATATTATGTATGCATGACCTGAACACAAAACTTTTTTTCAATAAACACTATGTCCCTCTTTCTCTCTTCTTACTTGTTTGATATAAGTATTTAAAATAAAAAGCAAGCGATTCTTCTTCTATTGGTAGTCCATCGGTGACCGACGATGGCATCATCTGTGCATTCATCAATGACTTCTCAGCCAAAGCTGGAAGTGCTGGGGCGGCCGCAAACGGTGCAACAATGTACTGTTGATATTGACGTTCTGTGCCGCAGTAAGACGCAATCTTTTGTATTTTTCAAAAAGTTTTTGTTGCTTTGTGGAACAAGGACATACATTCTGATCTGTCACTGGCAGCTTTTTCAAGTTTCACGCCATTTAAGATTGCTCTTGAGTGTGTTTTTGTAGCGCAGTTCGGCCTATTTGACGAGAGCCTTCTTTGAGCCTTCCATACAGCAGCTGCTTGGGCATACGATGATCATCCATACGGATAACGTGGCCTGTCCATTAATTGAGATTTAATGAGGAGTGACTCAATGCATGACATTTTGTCTTTGTCTAGTACCTCCTGGTTGGTTGCTTTGACACAGAATTGTTTTGTCGTTTTAGCAGATTTTACCACATACTTAATGTACACTGGACTTAAGTTTTCCTTGGAAAACTGTTCAAACATGAGTCCCCTACCCAACAGCACTATCAACAAAGGGGCGTAACTCAAAATATATTGAAGTTAAGAGTTATGGGTCTTGCGATCTGCACATTCTTTCATATGTTCTGTCTGTATATGACGTTACATGCTAGTGGGTGCAAATATCCATCCATCCAGGATAGAGTCAATGTCCGGAAACTGTAAATACCCCAATGACATTTGATCTGTAAGTGTGACCTTGACCTTTGAGTTACAAACCTGGATCTTTTGTGCGACACTCATTCTTTTTTAGGGGGCCGCCATGGCCGAGCGGTTACAGTCGTGGACTACAAATCTCTCAGCCCCTCACCGCTGTGGGTTCGAATCCCGGTAGGGACTTTGGATTTTTCATATGAGGAAGCCTTCCAGCTGGCTTGCGGTAAGTCGGTGGTCACCTCTGTGTACTCGGGGTCTTCCTCCATCAGTAATTAGCTGGACGTCGCTATATGATTGAAATACTATCGCAGCGACGGTAAACCCCAACAACAACATTCTTCTTGAGGAGATCCATTGATGCCAAATCATATCAAAATGCATGCATGCAAGACAAAGTAAGTGTCTGGAATCGAAAATGCTCGGACACACACACACACACACACACACACACACCGGCGGCGGCGATATATAATGCTAAGATAAAAATCAAAGCAGTGGTAGTAATGGTGGGACGATAGCTTCAAAAGATTAAATGTCGACTTTTCCGTCAGGACTTGCCCTAACTGTTGCGTGTGCTTATACTGTGATATCTGACCTAAGGGAATCCACTCTTACCTTTTCAAAAGGAAAACAACTGGGAATAAACATTAACGACTGCCTGGCACTGTGGTTCTGTAGTATGTTGTTCTGTGGGCCTTTCTGCTTTGGGGCTATCGCTTCAACAAATTCCCCGAATCAGACGACTAAATCTGATGAACCCTGTGGTAAGCAATAGCATGAACGAATGAGCAGTCATTTATTAACACGTACAACACTTATGTTTTAATTTTACAGTTGTGAAACGCCTAAAACAAAACATCAAATGGATTATTAATTTCCGCTAATAAAGGAGTACGACATTTAACGTTGATGTTGCGACATATAGCGGTAGTACAATTTTTTGCGACATTTGGCGTTACAGATGCAACATATAACGTCAGGAAGTTTTCGACAATAAGCGTTGATTGCGACATTTAGCGTCAACCTTGCGATATATAATGTCAGGTGTGAATTTAGCGTCAGCCTTGCGACATAAAATGTCAAGTGCGAATTTAGCGTTGGTGCGACATTTAATGTTGCTACAACGTTGCACTATTAGGAAATCATTCTGTTTGGGGGTATTTTTCTGATCTGAGCATAGTAATAAAAGGCGTTAATGGCAAATACTCACTGAAAAAGTTACTCGATAGGGCCATCTTTTAGATACCCTTTTTTACATGTAGCATTGCCTTATTCTGATCAGAGATAAAATTACACGTATCTTCGTGTTATGAAGTGAGTGAGTGAGTGAGCGAGCGAGCGAGCGAGCGAGTGTTTTTATATAAATTCGTATTGCTATATTTTTTTTAATTATTAATGTATTAATATGAATTTATTGAATGATAATTTATAAACTGATAAATGTTCATATTTTCCAGGACTGAAATAAATACAAACATTCCGCCTACGATCCAGGACGCGACTAACGCGTACGAATACTCTATCTGTAGCAAATCGTTTACCCAAAAGAGAATGCAACTTCGTACCGTACATGTTGATGGGACTTACACCTGCCTAAAATGTCAGAAAACATTTAACCGTCTAACAAACTTAAAACGTAACGAAAATGCCTGTAAATGTGTTTTTCCCTGCGACCGATTCTCGGAAATCTTGAAAACCGCCCGTCAGTTGGAATTTCACCAAAGATTAAACATAAGGCGAAACCCACCAAGCGTTGCGCCGGAAATCCGGAAACCAGCAGCTTCAAGTGTCGGCACTGCCCCGCCCAGTTCCAGCATCCGAAACAACTGCAGGTCCATAACGCTAGACAGCTCGGTCCCCGGGGTTCTAGGCCCGAGTCACTGCAGGCTGGACCTAATTATCGGCACCGGAATTCTAGACCCGAATCCCCGCAGTCTGAACCCAGCCGACAACAACGGGATGCTAGACCTGATTCTCAGCAGTCCAGATTCAGTTCGTATAAATCTCGTCGGTGTACTGCTGTATTTCCGGACCATAAACAACTACACGCCCACAACGGGCAGCGACATTACCAGTTAGGAGCCGGCTTGCACCCGCAACCTTTCCTAGAGGGCCAGGAACCATGGGTCGACGAAGACGGTAAGATCGACGAAGGGTTTGGGATTGCTATCCGGTTGACAGGGCTCTGATCCTGGAAAGTTACAACGAAAAACAACGTAGAGTCTATATTCAATACCCCCTTGTTTTCCGGTATGACCATTGAGGATATCGGCCAAGCCATTCAAGGCGTGAACGACCATTAGCAGCACGCCTTCAAAGTAGACCTGAGTTTCGGGTTTATTTTTTGCGGCAGGCGAAGATGGGGCGGTATCGATACTTCCGATCGTACAACAATGTCAACGTTTAAGAGGCGCCTATCCTGATCTCATCTTGGTCGGATATATCAAAAGTGAGTATTTATTGATTTATTCATAATTAATTTTAGATGATGTTTTTAAAATACTATTTTGCTGTCAGATTTAATTCATGTTAAATAAAGCGCGCATTTTTCATTTAAAATTATATTTTTAAATATAAAATTACGATATAACGCACGACTAATATAGCGCGTAACTATTCTAAGTCCTAAAAAAACTGAAATGCATGGACGTTATGACGGAAATGACAAAAACAGACCAGAAACCAAATGGAGGTCGGTGTTACTGACCAACATCCGGGTCAAGGTCTTTAATACCAATTTCCCACTGGGTGCCTCGGACGAGGAAGGACTAACGCAATACGTTTGTGGGTGAAAATTTATCGTAGCTCTAGACACATCGCCTTCTTCATTCAAACCTTACAAGGATAACCTCTGCCTCATCCGGTGTCTATGTCTCTACCGCCACCGTCCCCTGGTAAAAGTCCCGGAACTCTACGACCAGTAGGAAAAATCGCATCACGCGCGAGAATATAAGGATTTTCTCGGCGGTCGTGCAACGGATCAGATAACATCACCCTCCTATTTCAAAGGCGTACAACTTACTGACCTCCCCGAGTCCGAGCAGTGTTTCGAAGTCAACGAGCAGACATTTTCCCTGCGAGAAGACGGCACGGTAGTACCCGCCTATAAGTCAGCTGAACGGTTCCCGGATACCCTGTACGTTAATCAACTCGAGGATTACTGCTTCTATGTCAATGATTTCCAGCAGTACGCCAAAACATTTCAGTGCCAGTTGTGCGACCGGATTTTCAATGAAAATTGGTGCTTTAAACGACACGCCAAAATATGCGATAAAAAGACCCTGTACGTTTATCCGGGCGGTTTTATCGGGAGCACCAGACGATATTCCAGCAACTGGAAGAAGTCGGATTAACGGTTCCCGCTGACTGGCGCACTTTCCCTTGGTTCGCCGTCTTCGACTTCGAGAGTATGTTCGTCAAACTCGACGGCGACGCCACGAAAAGCTGGAATGGACCCACCAGCACGCGCCGATCAGCGTCAGCATCTGCTCCTACGTACCCGGACACACGAAACCCAAATGTTTCGTGAACATAAACACGGACGAACCTTTGGTGGAAATGGTGTCCACATTGTCCGAGATGCAACGCGCGACTTCCGGCTTAGCTAAGAAAAAGTCGCTGACGAGATAAAAAAAAAATGCAATGCTCTCGGAAGAAGACGAGGATGAGAGGATAGAGAAAGAGCAGTTTAAAAAAATATACGGGGGTTCATGGCTTACCTATCCGCGTTACCGGTCCTCGGATTCAACAGGTAATTAGTTCGAGAAAATGTGTTATTTATTATTTTTCGGTTAATTATAATTTCGGTTCTTTATTTAATTCTTCATATTTTTGGGTTATTTTATTTGCAGCGCCAAGTACGACCTCAGTCTGGTCAAGCGGAAGCTCGCTAAACATCTGGGCATGCAAAACCAGGAGCGTTGATTCGTTTTCAAAAAAATGCAAAATCGTATGTGTGTCTAAGCACCGAAAACTGTCGGTTTTTGGATATTAGCCACTTTCATTCCCCAGGCACCTCCTTTAATTTATTTTGTTAGCAAGTACCTGACTGACGGTTCATTTCATTTTAAAGGAACGATAAATTCGAATTGCACCCAGAAAGGTAATACATGTATAGTTATTAATATTTTCGTTATATTCTACCAAATTATTATTTTCATCAATATTATTAGTAGTAGTAATATTAGTAGTAGGAGGAGGAGAAACATAAGTATAGATGTCATAGCAGCAGAAGAATATTGTAGCGATAGATAGCGCTGTAGCCATTTGATTTCCTTCAAAGTCATAACATCCATACATGTCATAAAGCCAACACATCTTGTGGCCGAGCGATTACAGTCGTGGACTACAAATCTCTCAGCCCCTCACCGCTGTGGGTTCGATTCCCTGTAGGGACTTCGGATTTTTCATGTGAGGAAGCCTTCCAGCTGGCTTGCGGTAGGTCGGTGGTTCTACCCGGGTACCTCTGTGTACTCGGGGTCTTCCTCCACCTGTAATTAGCTGGACGTCGCTATATGATTGAAATACTATCGCAGCGACGGTAAACTCCAATACAACAACAACATCTTGTTGATAAATTCACATGGACCTTTTTTTCATTGGATCATTTGAAAATCGCTGAGTGGAAACTGCGAGAAAATCCCGGTTGCAATGGAGAACACTGTGATCAGTTTATCAAAGCTAAGTTTGGGCTAATTTAATTGAAAGTCAGAACTAGCCTCAATAAATAACACATATCCTGGATCCCACTAAGACACACACACAGATCCCCTGGGAGCATGCATCTGACTCCACTAGATCATACACATAGATACCCTTGGTGCATTTCCTCTGACCCTATAAGGACACACGAATACACTCACAAAGATCCCTGGGAGCATGCCTCGGACTCCTCTAGGTCACCACATTGAAATCCTGGAAGCATGCCCTCTGACCCCATTAGGATACACACATAGATACTCTGAAAGCAAGCGCTTAATTAATTATTTGCTTTTGTGATAAATGATAATGTAAAAGATGTTTGACCAGCCATTCTCATTCATTCACATGTATATTACAAAAACAAATATATCGTGTTTATGTAGTATTGTTTCTTGATAAATTATGTATATCTGTATTTCTCACATTTTTTTTACAATCCATTTAATGATAAATATTGTTTTATTTCACTCAAATGCTTATTGTTGTCAGTATGCTATAAAATGCCTACACACACATATAGTTTTCTTTTCCTTTTTGTTGTTGTTGAAACATTGGTGTTGCAGGACTGCAGTAACATTGTAACGCATAAGACCTTTGAAAAACATAAGAAAAAAACATAAGATTCGGCTGCTAAACAAGGGTGTGACAAATTAAGGGGGAATAACTATTTTATAGCAATTGTCCAACATAGTGGCTGTTAATTCCCTTGAACCATCGTGACAAGGCGTTTTGATAAAACCGCCGGGCTATATCCGAATGACCATGAAAAGACTCAAACCTACAGCAATAAGGGTTAATATGCGACTATAACCACTCAGTCACGGAGGCTTCCGGAAGTCCGTATATTCCGAAATGAAAATATTCATAATCATAATAGATGTACAAATTCAATAATCTTTAAGTTCAAATAATCATCGTTTTTTTATTAAATAAGATTTCTTAAATAATATACGTTAATTTAATTTTAAAAATTTTATTAAAAACCTTGACGATTAAAACTTTAACATTTAACAAAAAAAGACTAAAGACAATCTCAAGTTGAGATAAGTAAGCGGCCCGATACAGACGTACAATCTCAAGTTGAGATAAGTAAGCGGCCCGATACAGACGTACAATCTCGTTGAGATAAGTAAGCGGCCCGATACAGACGTACAATCTCAGTTGAGATAAGTAAGCGGCCCGATACAGACGTACAATCTCAAGTTGAGATAAGTAAGCGGCCCGATACAGACGTACAATCTCAAGTTGAGATAAGTAAGCGGCCCGATACAGACGTACAATCTCAAGTTGAGATAAGTAAGCGGCCCGATACAGACGTACAATCTCAAGTTGAGATAATAAGCGCCGATACACAGTACGGAAATAAACCAACATATATTTATGAATCTGAAATATAAGATTTCGAGATTTAATCAGAATTGGATTAAAGACAAAGAATGAGATGTCGTAATTCTATAGGGAAAAGTTGGCATGTTCAAAAGTCAGCAAATAGTTTTTGTTAATCTGTAAATATATTTTTTTTTTAAGTTTGAGAGCAAATATCACGTTGAAGCGGTACTTAATCCAGCCGTATGTGTCCCTGACACGAGGATTTATTTTGGGAAATACACTGTGTCACTATAGCTGTCCACGGTAGCTTTTCCTTGTTTATTACCCAGTCAGAATACGATTTCACGATATGTGAAATGCTAATCCCGCTACATACCTAATTAAGTGATTGGCGGATTATCGTCATTGTCATCGTCATCAGCAGCATAATCATCATCATCATCAGCAGCAGCAATAATAATGTCATCATCATCATAATCAGTATTATTGTTTGCAGTAGTAGTAGTAGTAGTAGTAACACCATCTTAAACCATCTTAATTATTATTCCAATTATATAATAACATCATCATCAACAGCAACATCATTTAAAACAAAAACAATGCCCTTGTCTTTTTGCTAGGAGCGGTAGCGGCAGCAAATTAATCATTTTTCTATCATATAATGATATTATCATCATTATCATTTCTTTCTAGAAATAGTAGTGGTGGTAGTAGTAGAAGTAAAAGCAGCATTACAATCATTACTTAAATAATACAATAACATAACGTTTACAAACCCGTCCCGAATGCCCAACTTACATTTCTCCGGTGCCTGTGTTTCCGTGTGGAGGCCGCCATAATTGAGAGCCACTTAGCCTCGTTGCCTATACGATTTTGTATAGAAAAGTAATGCATGGGGTGTGTGCGTGGGGGGTGGTGGGTGGTGGGGGGCATAGTCACCGTGTCATCTCTGATCAACCTCTGCACGGAAGTCGCGCGAGCTCGGTATCATTTCCGTAGGAAGCTTGCGGAGACTGCACGGTGACTACTCTGAAACACGATCTTCACGCAGCCCCCGTACAGATGGTCCCGAGCCCGTACAAAATGCAGCACGAACATATACGCCGTAGCTAGTAGACTCCTGCGATGCCCGAAAAACCGAACGTGACAAACGTATATATGAAGCATAACTGTACGATAAACACGTTGTTATTCAAACATTAACTTAAAAATGAAGAAGCGAATGAACTCTATGGCAGCAGTTTTCAACATGTCTTTGAACAGATTTACGAAGACCTGGCTCGAGTTCTACCGAACATACTTAGCATTAGGTAACATATAAATACATACATGTGTATACTTAGTTAACTTATTTCTCTAACAGAAATAACGTTACACAAATATTAAATTTCCTACTAAATTTCGTTAGGTATAAAGGTTATGGTTAATTTTAAGGTAAAACTGTATGTCAATTTATTCATATACTTAAATATTTCGTTGGGTAATTTCAATAGATGAAACCATCGTCGAAAACCCACAGTATATATTCCGTCATCACTTCTGTTTATACCGTGGGATTTTTAGCTGGCAAAACTTGGTTTTCATGAATACTAATCGGCTACATGCTGATCATTGAAATAACGCATAGTATTTTGAATACTCTTCGTTGAAATTACAAAATTTACAAAAGCAAAAGCTGGCGCATTGTTCCCGCAAGATTAACTGCAACGCTTAGGCGAGGAGCATGACGGCAGCTGTATATCGTAGAAAAGAAGCTAACGTTTAAAAAAAAACAGCGCAGTTCCATTGGTCAAATGATCCCTGCTGTCGCAGCGCTGTCTCTGGCACGGATCCAATGAAATGCCTAATCAATAATTCATGAGTACGAAGTTTTGCTTACCAATATCCCTCATTATAAAATTATAAAAACACAACAATATGTACAGTACATATATCATATTTGCATAAATGCTATGATGATAAAGAAAGAAAATATAAACAATGGCGAACAGCAAAGTAATATGTTTAAAGTCCAGTGAACTCAATTAATTATTGCACATAGTCAAAGTATAGATTCTACGGAAGGAGTTAGTATTTGACTGGTTGGGAATCTCACGTCTACATCTACTAAGTCTTTGATTTACAATTTCTTAGTTTATTTATAACTTTGACGCCATTAACAATTTTCTTCAGCGACTTAGAGCCTCGCAGCTTCTTATGAGCGTCTTTGACCGTTGTGAAGTATTTAAACGTCGCTACCTCACGTTTAGCGATATCGTCATATCTGTATATAATGATTTTGTCCTTGCCAATAATCAACCCTCGTTTGATAACTTTATCCACGTCGGCCTTGGTATAGAACTCGGCAATCCAGCGGCTGGATATACCAGGCTTGCAGGCTCGAACATCCAGCGGGTCGTACTGGACGGATCTAACTCTCACACCGATTTGAGTCTCGAACAAATATTTCACTTCCGCGTGCGATGACGATTCATTGTCGCGGAAGCTGAAAATGACGGCCATTGGCCTGGAGGGAGGCGTGTCTTTGCGCATGTGTATCGAGGGAAGTATCCGTGTGAACTCTTCAGGAATCTCTTCATCCGGGGGACTGAGGGTGTATTCCTCGTCACTGTCGTCTGCAGGCTCTGGTTGTCTGTGTAAAGAAACAACAATTATGGACTTAGGACTATTGGAAAGTGACAGTATTATCCCTAACTCGTTTTTATGCCTTGGAAAATAGTAGAGCAGACCTAGATCAGACAGCTGCCTTATATAAATTTTGGGGAGATAATCTGTATTTCAGTTAAACATTGAAGCCTATGGAAAGTACACAATTTCTGTGAAGAAGAAAAACTGAATGTGATTTTCGAGGAAAACTTACCGTAAAAAGATACCTTTATGTTTCTGTTTCAAAATTCATTTTAGAAAAAAAATCTTAATTTTACCGTAGGAAAATCTAGAAAGTCACCTTTTTCAGGGGAGATAACTCATGAAAACATAATTATCGAGGAAAACTTACCGTAAAAAGATACCTTTATGTTTCTGTTTCAAAATTCATTTTAGAAAAATTATTTCATCATTTCCCCATTGGAATTCCATTGTTTGACATTTCAAAAGCTTATATCGTGACGTTTTTTGCATGACTTTGATGAAAATTGATGGCTATAATGGTACTTATACCTTCATATTAATTTTGACCTTTTCTTTTCGGTTCAGGGTGGGGGGAGGGGGTGGAATACCATGGAGACGCTGCATTTTTTTCTTCTTTTTTTATTTCTATTTCATGATAATTTCCCTTGAAAGACTGTTGGATTATTTGGTCATTATTGTGGGAGAAAAAAACAACAGAAAAGCCGGTGAAGCCCATCTGCCTGCAGAGCCGAACACCATACACTCTAACGTACGTGACAAGGAATCGAACCCAGGGACGCATTGGTGAGAAGCAAAGTGCGATATCACTAGGCTATCCAGGCACAAGAAGTACAATTATACGTGCATAAGTATGATTTTTTTTCTAATGAAACTTTATATTGGATAAATCTCCTTACTCACTGGGACTTCATTTTTCACCAATAAAAGCCGGAATTTTAAAGTGTTTATATAATGATTGAAAACATTTCAAAATAGACCCATCTGAATTACTGTAAGACTTGATTGCTTACAAAACTTTATTTCGAGTAGTTCGTTTTCATTCGCCCTGAAAGTAAACATACTTTTATTTCGGATGAAAAAATGTTAATATTTTGTTGTTTTAATTCTGACATTTTTAGATTTATATGTATATATTCCTTTCATAATTTGCACCCCTTTTTCAATAAATTATTATTTAGATAAGTGAGTATTGAATCAAGGAAACTAAACAATAAAAATGAAGCATGAAAGAAAACACCTTTTACAATGAACCTAATGTATGTGCATTGCACAATCATTGAAGCTCTGACACCAGTCGCGAAATTAATTTACCTGCAAAATCGTTCCATAATATTGCAATATATGGTACTGAAATAAATAAATCCTTTTTCTTCGGACGGGGTGGAGGGTACTTATTCACGATGTTTTTGTGGATTTTTTTAAAACTTTAACAGTATGAAAATCGTTCATTTAGAAGCCCTCCTGTATTTTATAACATGGATCCCTGAGTATATTTACCAACGAAATTGTGTTAAATGAAGATTCAACAAAACATGATAAAAAGAAAAATGTAAAGAATTTACAGTGCACATGTGTTTCATAAAATTATATAATCACCCAAAATACTCCATTTACAAGTTTTAAAGTTTCACATTCTCAAGTCATCAAACATTTCCTCAACTCCAAATTCTCGAATTCTTAATTAAGAAGGAAACCCAAACTTTAAGGCAATTCTATTAGAAAGTGTCTGCAAAATTGTCATGACTATTTGCTTGGGTCTAACATCCAAATTTAAGGACTTTGACTACATGAGACAAAACGAAAATAGTACTGACTCACTGACAACCCGCATAATACCACACCCAGTCACATTATCCAGCCCTGAAACTCCTCAGCACATGTGCTAAGCGCAAGGGAGACACATTGTATGTTATTACAAGTTAAACGACTTTGATGAAGTGTCGGTCAGGGATTTCAATTGTATTAATTTCGTTTACATACTTTTCAAGGGAATTTTGTGGGGAATCCATGAATGTTTTTTGTTTATGTTGAAATTCATGGATAAAACTATCTACGAGGATTACTACACAAACTATATTCGTTTAAGTTGACATTAATTGACGAAATAATTATCTAGAGAATTAGCTGACCCCCATCCCCGCACATTGTTATTGATATTTAACCGTTTGTAATTCCCTTAATAACTTATATGTTGTAAATGGCTAACTCAGTCAACAATAGGTCATTGACATATGGTCATTTTTTCTGATTTAAGGAAAAATACAAATTTATAATCTCGCCAGAATGGTTCTACGCGTTAAGACAAGTGTGTGTTATATGCTTGCAATAAAAATATGGATCCTAGTTTAAAATATAATAGCAATGTTCAATTTGTATGTCACAAGAAAATAAGAAACGTGACACAAATGTTCCTCTACATATCTAGGACCTGTTTTACTAACCTTCATACGCAAAAAAAAAAATCTCAAGTGCAAATTCACAGATGTAATAAAGTATTTTTCCTGTGCCTTTTTTCCTTTACTTACTGAATTGTAAATTGTAATATGCAATGGAATGAGTCAACTTTCATTCCTCGTGTTTTATTAAGACATCATAATACACTATGTAAAACAAAATACCGGTACTTACGACTAAGATCACATTCTTACGAAGTTTAGTGAAACGGCCCATATTATTATATTTCTAAAACCTGAAAACTTGGCCCGGAAACCAACAAGATTTTAAATGATAACCATACTTATCATTATCCTTTTTGGTAAAAAAAAAAATAATGCATACACACCAAAGATAAATATTTTGAAAAGAAAAGGTAAGGTATATAAGTGTATAATAAATACATGTCTAAATTTTCACGATGAAATATACATGTAGATCTAAATGTTTCGCATTTTCTTTATAATTTTTCTACTATTGGACATTAGACTTTTAGATATATTGTGCAATAGACGAAGAAGAGTATATTGCAGTAAGTCTATAATAATTAACATTAAATGCATTACATTTCTGATAAAATTTAAACTACATGAGTATATTGCAGTAAGTCTATAATAAATAACATTAAATGACATTAAATTTCTGATAGAATTTAAACTACATGAGTATATTGCAGTAAGTCTATAATAATTAACATTAAATGACATTAAATTTCTGATATAATTTAAACTACATGAGTATATTGCAGTAAGTCTATAATAATTAACATTATGTGCATTACATTTCTGATAGAATTTAAACTACATGTATTTCTAAAAGTAATGCTTACCAATGCCGTTGCTCAAAACCTGATATCCGCCATTCAACTGTTTAAATAACGCTAATAGAGATTTAACGACTGTCTATATTTGAGTTGATATGTGCCCCGTACTATGAATGTATCATACGCTCCTTTTACAAAACCTGCACGAATGCCGTTTGTTTGACATTGCTCATGATATTTGATTACCACCCGAATTGACAGCACTTTAGAATAACTCTAAGTAACATTTGCAAATATGAAGGTCTCATCACAAAGAGTTGGGTTTTAATCACGTCAAACCCTCGGCGCATAGTATCTGTTTGATCTAATGATCAAACATTTCTGTCGGCACACAATGGTTCTACCAATTATTGCAATTTATTTTCATAAAGGTTCAGCCATGCGGCAGGCTAACGTTGTATCGTAATTCCAAAACCGATATATTTAATTATAGGTACATGTACTAGTATATTTCGGCCTTGAATTGAGCAACGGTACGTCTTGATAAGTATCTGTGAGTAAGGTCAACACGATATCTAACATGGTGCGACTGTGCCTAGCGTATTTGCTTTAAAGTCAATGGTATATTTGATATTTATAAAACAATAACCATGGTACCATCTGAAATAATCTATGATTTTTATACTTGAACCTCCACGGGAGGATTTTTATTTTAATTTGAATTAATATTACCAGTGCATAATCGTAACAGCAGAATGAATCAAATAAACTATGCAAAGCGATAGGTTTCTCGCGGCAACAAAAACTACAACTTATAATATCGGTTACTTATAGATTAGCCGTATATTGTTTTGCAACAGGGCTCATTAAAACATAAAACAGAGTGTTAATGATACATTGAATTGCTGTATGTAATTTAAGACTAATTTAAATTATTTTTGTTTAGTTTTCTTTATGTACATATAAAGCCTTAAC
This sequence comes from Solen grandis, assembly GCA_021229015.1. Taxonomy (NCBI): domain Eukaryota; kingdom Metazoa; phylum Mollusca; class Bivalvia; order Adapedonta; family Solenidae; genus Solen; species Solen grandis. The sequence goes on along the minus strand of CM037777.1, from coordinate 35,617,358 downwards.
TCTTCGTGATTTACGACTACCGTGTGTTATTTAAGACTTTGCATGCTGTATTTGATTTAAGACTTAACGAGTTCCTTTAACTTTTTATTCCTCGACGTACATTATTAAACACGCCCATAATCCGTTCACTTCAAACCATTTAAGTTTTCTTCTTCGACGGAAAATAATTTTTCTAGTCATTTAATCCGCGCAGTTCTAAGCTTACTAGACCGGGGTCGTGTGTGTGGGTGTGTGTGTGTGTGTGTGTGTGTGTGTGTGTGTCACCTGGGCACTGACCTTTTAGATACTGTAGCTGTCCACGATTCTCCATATACCTGTGCAAACTAACTCGAGCTTTACTAAAGACCCTCACTTCAAAAACTTTTGAAAGTCTGATCGGAATTGAACAAAGCTTCATGCCATTATTCATAATCATTTCGGCGTACTTTCCACAAAATTAACAAGGCTTTACTGTGTACGATTTAAAACATTACGTTATTTAAAATTACCACGGATTTATGTTTACGTAGCGTCATTGGAAACATGTTCTAATAATATAAACTGTACACGCTCGTCAGTTCCTGGGTTAGTACTTTGCTAGCGTCGAACGGTTTTCGAACCCGAGTATAAAAATGTATTTCGGGACTCAAGTGTATCAACTAGTGTTCGACACCATGTCCCTTTCTAGTTGTACCAAAGTGTAACAAAAAAGAGATTTTTGCTTCATAATTCATGTCCATGGGGTGTCCATGTTACTAGTGTTACTAAGTGTAACTAAGTAAAATCTTCGAACTCGGAACGTCGAGTTGTAAGTTTGACACTCTGCTACGTTGCCAAAAAAAAAAAATGGGGCTATCTTTACGGCTTGGATAGGTGCCATTTTTTACCTTTACTACATTAATTTTCACGAAAGTGACATGTTAAAATGAAACACAGAATACCACAATAACGATATAGTATAGACTTATATCTTAGAGGAAGGAATTTTTCAAAATCCTCTATTGACAGCCCATAACTCCATTTTAGCACCGCATACGCATTTTGCATACTCTTCAAAATCTCCGAGGTAACACTAAATCCGTCAACGGTAAACATACAGTTGACATAACTTACCTGATTTGCGAGCCTGTGATCTCTGTGCTGACAGTCTCGATATCAGCAGTTGGTAATGGTATGTGGAGCGGCTTCTCTTTAGTTCTAAAAGCATCATTTGGCACACTCTTTGTCCTCTTAGCCTGCTTCCGGTCCAGTATGATCCCGTCTTTTAGAGCCAGTGTGCTGGGCCTGAACCCCAACCCGACAAGCTGATCGTACATCTCAGGACTGACGTACCTCTGTTTTGAGGTCCCCCTGAGGACACCAACAGATGAATGCGGTCGCTGAGCTGGGGCGGACTCTGCATCGCTGCTACTCAATGAGCTGGGAAGATCGGAACTAGAAACTGATTGTTTGGGTCCGTCTGTGGCGGCAGCAGCAGACCCCCCAAGCGCCAACCAACGAAACGATTGTATCGACTTATCAAAGGAGAGAATGCTGGTATATCCCTTCGGAAGGGAGTGATACTTGAAAAGCTGGGCTGATTCCCGGCCCAAAGCCTTCACGGCTTGATAATCATTCAGGGAAGTTTTGGAAAGCGGGAAACAGCCGCTTAGATTGTACACGAGAGCTATGCTGTATGGCGCGGGTGATTTGTCGAAAAACCCTGACCTTGAGCCCTGGACCGGAAAGCGACATGTTTGGTCTGATTCAAGTTTGTGGTTAATTAGAGCCTGGCTAGATGTAGGCATGATCGATTGAACAGCAACGCCGTTTTCTAACAAGCCCTACATCATGATCATTTCTGTTGTTGCTCCCGTATGTAGTTATCAAATTATTTCACTCCCTGATATCCCTTAGTAACGACGTAACATTCTTTACGTTATGACGTCAGTCGCTCTCCACTGACGCTTCAGTTGGCCTGTCAATCAAATATCGGAGGATGTGTGAGTTATGATTTAGCGACGCCATGACGCCACCTGAATTTCCTCATTATGTATGTAGGTTTTCCAGGGGGAAATGATAACCCGGTGAATTAAATTATATAATATGGTAAAAGTCTTGTAGTCTAAAATAACCTTATTCGTGGTTACACACAAAACACACAAGTCACTGTGTTGTTTAGATATGTATTTCAACACAGATATCCAAATAAAAACAATACGAGTAGCAATAATACAGCGTTCTGTGTGAATCGACTATGTACAGATGATATTTGACTTCAAATACCAAGAAACTTACCTGGCAAGTTCTGCACAGGACGCAGGTTAGAACTAGAGTAATTGTCTTGAATAGCAAAATCAGACTGAAACAGACGATGGAATAAACTAAATCACGCGACAAGGGGCAGTATCACTTGCAGAGGCCGTGCACTCGTTATAGAGGACGGATGCAGCCAGTTGTCCCAAGGTACACGGCCAGTGGGCCATTTTATATGTCGGACTTTTTATCAAAATACAAAATTCAATCCTGACTCGAGACAGATGATAAATGCCTTAATTCATGAAAGTATTTACTGACCTTTACATATGCAGAAAACAAAATCAAAGATATACAAATGTTGGAGAAAGTTGTATAATTGAACCTATATCAATTATGAAAAAATAATTACCAAAATATGAAATTAAATATAATAATGTCAATTTATAAATGATATACTTAAATCAACATGATGAATACCTTTATTGAAAGATATTGAACAATAATATCAATTACATCTAAAGTGGAGTATTACTCTACACAAGTGAGAGTGAGAGGGAGGACACAATATATAGTGTTGTAGCGTAAATTATTCACCTGAATAATTTACTGTTACAGCATACCCTCCCGGCCTGCAAATGATTGCGACCTCGCAATTCAAAACTGTAAATATCATTAGAAAAACAATCACTCAATAACAATGTTAATGATGGTAAACATGCGTCTGATAGAAAGTTTGAGTCTACAAAAATTGAAGGACATATTCATCTGAATAATTTACCGCTACAGCAGAAATAATATAACAATAAACAATTAGATAGATCCACTCTTTGCCAATATTTCGGTAAAACTTGTCTTTGTCAATGGAAAATACATGAAATGGCAAGGCATGATAAATATGATGGTTTTCCAGAGAGAATTAAGATGCACAAACACGTTTTTTTTGGTGTTTTTTTTATATATATATACGTTGTTTTTTTTTGTTTTATATATATATATATATATATATATATATATATATATATATGCCTTTTCCCCATGAACAGATTTATTTCCCATCCATTGTAAGTACCTTATGTCCGATATTAAACTGTATTAACCATTCTAAGCTGTTTCACGTAAATTCGGTCGACTTTCAGAACAGTGAACTGTTGAATGAGTAAAGGAAGGAAGTCCTACTTGAAACCAGGAATATATATAGCCTAGGTAGATCTAGTACCTTGGTGGGCTTTTTGAAACGTAATCTAAGGAACTGTGCTCTTGAATCAAGGAAACTAGCATATATCTTACTAGTAAGATCGACACTTGAATATGGATCAATCATATGGGACCCTTTTTATTCAAAGGATATAAACGCCATAGAATAAATCCAAAGACAAGTATCTAGCTTCATCATGAAAGATTATCGATCCAAAGACGATGGTTGTGTGACAGACATGCTGAAGACTCTGAATCTGGACAGTGTCCAGCAGCGTAATAAAAAATGTCATGTAGGCCTACACGATCATCAGGGGTATGGTGCCGGCAATAAATAAAGAGAGCTACTGAAAACCTATCGTACACATACACACACACAATTACACCCAAAAACATCTTCACAAAGGCAGTGCATGACTGGAATAATCTACCAACAGAAGTGACATGCGCGAAGTCAGTGGAGGGCATTAAAAGCCCCCTAAGTCACGACTAAGTGACCAGGACATTCCCCGTCGTGTTATGCCAGAATTGGCCCTACGACGTACAGATACAGATGGTATTCGTGAATTCACAGCTCGGAATATCGCATTTTTACCTAACCATTTATTGCTTATTACTATTTATTATTATTTATTCCATTTATCTATTTTAATTTCGATCGGTGTGGGTATCTGTGGCAACGATATATGAATTTGTTAGACACATTTGATCATTGGTCACTTTTATTCTTCTTGTCCATAGTTGATCACTAAATTATACACGTGACGTCGATTTACCCGCAGTTTAAACATGCCATGCCTTCCATTCGTATGTTCCTTATGACTAAGTGATTCTTACAGTTCACCGATAAGTTTTGACAGGAAATCACAGAAAATCAGATCAATGTTGTTACAGATGATTTCATGATGTGTCGCCATACATGAATGGAAAGAGTTAGGCACTGAAACAAAATGGCGAAGGCGGGAAGTTGTCTCTTCAGAATCGGGTAATTAAAATCAATCAGATCTCAAGAGGTGAGACTGGGATTTATCAAAATCAATGAACAACCTTCCTCCCAGACACTATCGCCACTGCGTATCACTACTGAACAACATGCTTTCTACTTATGTGTTAGAAATTTATGTAAAAATGATCAACTCTGACTAGCTAAATATCCTAAAATAGATCAAAATCAAAATTTCACAAGTATCCTTGAGTGTGAAAACAGTACTTTGTATTATCAGAGGAACAGATAAGGAATGGTTTCAATTGAGTGATCACTCCCTGTTTTTTGTACTATTTGAGTGAAACCCGTTTCTTATGAGTACTTTTTACTGTAAATATTTAAACTTATTGAGGGAAACTTTTTCTTACGTTAAAAGGTGGCTTAATCTACAATACCTGAGAATGATATTTTGGTTGTAAGGGATGGTTTCCTAGAACTTGATTTTCTACCTCGAAGTGACATTTTGTTTTTCTCGTCAGAAGGTAACAAGATCTAATTCACGAGACAATGTGGCATAATTGAAAATAAAGCAATAATCTTTTTTTTTATGAAAAGAGATATATATTCGCATGACTCAGTGTTCCCACGCCTTTTCTAATCAAGGGGCTTATGGAACCCCCTGTGAGCCACAATTTTCAGTTCTGGGGGTTCTGTGTGAAAATTGGGGGTACCAACATAAAAAATGCTTTGTTACTGAATACAATGTCTGCATTCCTTCTTTTCTACGTCATAGCAAACTAGCAATGCATAGTTTTATTATCATCGTCGAAACGAAGCCACGGAAATAATGTCAACCAATGTTTTTGGAATGTTTTTATTTTTGGCCTCTTTTTAATGGTATTTACATCGCTTGGACTGTCATCTTGTTGCTGAACATTATAGGAAACTGCTGCGGGTGCTGGGGAAGTTATTTTCCACAGGCCGGTCAGCGTAGACCGTTTTTTCCCCCGACGTTTTATGCAGACTCACATTCGTAAACAAATTCGGAACACTCGAACCTTATCGTACGTACCCTCAAGAGTTACTTCCCATAATTGTGCTATTTTTAGAGCGAGGAATTTCCAAAGCATCATTTATCGATTTTTATGCAGGCTATAATACGTAGGTGTAGGTATTCAGGTTCGTGTAAATATAAAAAATGAAGGAAAGAAAAGTAAAACCGTAGGCATTTTGCGTATGTTCCGGTCACGTAGAGAAGACTAATATTCTGATATATTGTAGTTTTTTCAGCATTCTGTACATGATTCACGTACATTTGTGTGTGAATGGGAACACTGATGACTGTTATAATTATTTTATTCTTTGCTTTGCATATAATAAATTTCCAAGTTGCATAAATGTCTTAACGTTAAAAAAGATAACCCAACAAAGATGATACTGTGCATCTTAGCCCAGTCCACTATTGATGGGCTGGGGTACTATTGACAACCCTGTTAAGTCATCAAGGTGCGCCAGATGCTCTTGAAATTTTGAATGTACAAACGTCAAATGATCAATGGTTCTTGAGGGCAATACACTTTAAAGCAGGAAGTGACAATCAACTGTTCATTAAAACATCAACAGCAATGGAGTTTGATACACAAGGAATTTAAAAAGAAGTGAGTGAAACCGTTTTTTCATGCGTAAATGGTACGCAAAGAGTTGAAATGTTTAGCGTATTGGTCCATTTTATTTGCGTAAAATACGCAGATACGCAGCTTATCTGTTCCTCTGATTATGCAACTCATATATGAATTTGTACATGGGCATATATGGCCCCACCAGCTTGGAACATTTCTTTGTGACGTTTTTTATTTAAATGAGACTATGGCACAGGGACCTCTACTTTTCCAGTCAGCCCAGTTCTTGGTATGTAATGCTCTGCAACAAAAATAAATCTGCCTTATTTGTAAGCCATTGAGAAAATCTTCAGCCTATTTTTCTTTTCTTACAGGTATTTTTTGTACACTCGCACTAGATTTGGGAAGTATTATTTTGGTAAAGACCTTGAGAAAGCCAGAAATCAATATGAAGATGGTGGACACACAATTATAGAACCTACCGAGTTTGACAGTAAGTAATAATGTCCAGTGGCTAGTTTTGGCAGATGTTATATGGGTCAGGTGTTCTGATCAAGTTGTAATTGCAATTTCTTTTAAATCATGAAGAATACCGAAATTTGGCAGCTCATTCCATGAATTTATTTTTCCCATTCTGGAAGTGTAGGCATAATTTTTTCCCAATTAAGTGAAAATAAATTGTTTTTCCAAAAGGAAGGGGAAAAGACCTACAGGTATCATGCATATGTGCAATTTTTTTAACAACCATGCTCCAAGTGGGGATATTTTTCACTTCAGTGATAGCTCTACATATTAATCTTTTTTAAACATTTAAAACCAGTTAGAATTGGGTCATGTTTTTCAGAATAGGTAAGGTAATCCATCAGTAAAATAAAATGGTTCTTCAAATGTTTAAAAAGACTTGTGCAGATGCAAGCATTAAATAATTTGGAGTTGTAGGCTTTCATGCTCAAAGTCTAAAAAAACCTTGCATTTTTAGTAAGATTCCTACAATCACTCAATAGACCATGATCACAATTTAGTGATGGATGTATTACCTTAAGACAACTGTGTTCTGTGTGAAAATTTCAGAACTGGAGATCACACCGATCCCGGTTGCCCTGGACAACTATGCATATATCATCATGGACCTGGAGTCAAACACTTGTGTCGTCATCGATGTTGGTGATGAAAATGCTGTCATTGTGAGTTGTTTATATAACATTCTGTTTTATGTTCACTTAATATTTTAGATACATGTCACAGTACCGTTAACTCACAATAGGGGAGAATCATATGTAAGTGGCCGGGTAGCTCAGTCGGTAGAGCATTTGCCCTGTAAGCGAAAGGCCCCGGGTTCGAGTCCCGGTCAGGCTGCATATTTTTCTCACCCTGTGACATTTGGCACCCAACGTGGGGCTGTGGCATCAGTGCTAGGTATGTCTAAGACACCTGCACGTGGTTATATTTACCCTGTAACTCCTAGAATTCAGGGACGAATTCTAAAATGGAGGGGGATAATGTCACAGTACCGTTAACTCACAATAGGGGAGAATCATATGTAAGTGGCCGGGTAGCTCAGTCGGTAGAGCATTCGCCCTGTAAGCGAAAGGCCTCGGGTTCGAGTCCCGGACAGGCTGCATATTTTTCTCACTCTGTGACATACATATTACAAAATGAAGTTAAAATGACTTAAAAAAAAGCCTGTAAGAATGTTGGCAGTGTTCCCACAAAGATTTGAAAAAGGGAGTGAAATTTGTGCTTTTCTTGAATTTTTGTACCCTCTCTATAAGAGATGTGTTACTTTACTCTAAAAGCTGGGGGTATTAAAGACCGATTTGGGGATAAAATACTCCCATATGGGGGTGTTTGGGAAAACTGGTCAAATAGTCTACCAGTATTCCCATTTACCTGCAGGGTTTTACTTTTTCTTTTACTTTCAAATTTTTTTGCATACCCTCAAAATATAAGGGGCTGCAATGATATGAAAACTGAAATGTACTCTACTTTTAAAACACAACTGAAACCCTGGTCTGTTGTATGCAAATTGTTATCAAACCACTTACACTGTTTGAAAGAATGTACCCCTATATACCAAAACCCTAAGAAATGGTACTTTAAGACTTCTTCTTGGTGCTTTTAATATAATAATCAAACAGGGTAATTCAAGAACTGGTTGGCCTGGTGTCAAGATAATAAGACTAGACTTGGTATCATGCCATAGGTCTTCAGCGTGATGCTGCAGTATGGCATCTCTATATCTGCTTCAAGTAGACAGTCTCCTTGTGACATAAACACTGTATGTGGGATGTTAAACCCAACAAACAGGGATGGAAATTAACTTTTTTGATTTTGTTGCCTGAGTGGGCTACTAGCTTTTGGGATTCAGGGGCCAACCAAATTATTTAGTGGCCCACCATGTGAACATGAAAAAAAGCAACATGAAAATTATATTTAATCATGTGTTACTCTCAGGCACAGAAACAGTTTAGCAACAAAGCATAGAGCCAATCAGGGTTTTTATTCCATCCTTGGGGAAGCCACCCACCGCCATCAGAAGGGGAATTTTCGAAAATGCAAACAAGGAAAAAAAACAACACCTGCAGTGCAGTTATTATCAGAGGAAATTTCAATTGTTCAATTAGCGAGAATTTGCATAAAGGCATTAAATTGATCCAATTGTATATATATTGCTTTCATGTACTAGTAGTTACCTGTAAAATTTCGCTCCTAAACTCATAAGGCAAACCGATCAATCAATCAAATTGATTTAAATATACAGTGGCCATCAAACCTTGTTGATGTTTATCGCATATGGCCGTCATTTTGATGATTGCGCAACTTAGACACTAAAACAATAGCCAGTAGAGAGGGTGAAAGATGTTAACTGATATTATGAACGATACTATCCGAGTATTCCACATCATTGCATAATCAGGAAGCATTAGAAAACGTTTTGATTGAATTACTTGCGCCTTTTCATTGGTTATTTTTAGCTCACCTGAGCACAACGTGCTCATGGTGAGCTATTGTGATCGCCTTTTGTCCGTCGTCCGTCGTGCGTGCGTGCGTCGTCAACAATTTGCTTTAAACAACATCTCCTCATGAACTGCTGAAGGGATTTTGACCAAACTTCACAGGAATCATCCTTATGATGCCCTCTATCAAAGTTGTACAAATTATTCAGATTGGTTAAAAAAGTAGGTCACAGGAGCTAAAAATAGATTTTAAAAATGCAAACTTTGAAAATCTTCTTCTGCAAAACTGCAAGGCCTAGAGCTTAGATATTTGGTATGTAGCATCATCTTATGGGCCATTACCAAGATTGTATAAATCATAGCCCTACGATGATAAATGACCCCGCACCAGGGGTCACTTGTTTTACATAGAGTTATATAGGAAAATCTTTAAAAATCTTCTTCTATGAATCCATTAGGCCTAGAGCTTAGATATTTGGTATGTAGCATCATCTTATGGCATTACCAAGATTGTACAAATCATAGCCCTATGGTGATAAATGACCCCGCACCAGGGGTCACTTGTTTTACATAGAGTTATATAGGAAAATGTTTAAAAATCTTCTTCTATGAATCCATAAGGCCTAGAGATTAGATATTTGGTATGAAGCATCATCTTATGGTTCATTACCAAGATTGTACAAATCATGACCCTATGGTGATAAATGACCCCGCACCAGGGTCACTTGTTTTACATAGAGTTATATAGGAAAATTTAAAAATCTTCTTCTATGAATCCATTAGGCCTAGAGCTTAGATATTTGGTATGTAGCATCATCTTATGGTTCATTACCAAGATTGTTCAAATCATAGCCCTATGGTGATAAATGCCCCCGCACCAGGGGTCACTTGTTTAACATAGATTTATATAGGAAAAACTTTAAAAATCTTCTTCTATGAATCCATAAGGCCTAGAGCTTAGATATTTCATATGTAGCATCATCTAATGGTTCATTACCAAGATTGTTCAAATCATAGCCAAACGGTGATAAATGCCCCCGCAATAGGGGTCACTTGTTTTACATAGAGTTATATAGGAAAATCTTTAAAAATCTTCTTCTATGAATCCATAAGGCCTAGAGATTAGATATTTGGTATGTAGCATCATCTTATGGTTCATTACCAAGATTGTACAAATCATAGCCCTACGGTGATAAATGCCCCCGCACCAGGGGTCACTTGTTTTACATAGAGTTATATAGGAAAATGTTTAAAAATCTTCTTCTATGAATCCATAAGGCCTAGAGATTAGATATTTGGTATGTAGCATCATCTTATGGTTCATTACCAAGATTGTACAAATCATACCCTATGGTGATAAATGACCCCGCACCATGGGTCACTTGTTTTACATAGAGTTATATAGAAAAAACTTTAAAAATCTTCTTCTATGAATCCATTAGGCCTAGAGCTTAGATATTTGGTATGTAGCATCATCTTATGGTTCATTACCAAGATTGTACAAATCATGACCCTATGGTGATAAATGACCCCGCACCATGGGTCACTTGTTTTACATAGAGTTATATAGAAAAAACTTTAAAAATCTTCTTCTATGAATCCATAAGGCCTAGAGATTAGATATTTGGTATGAAGCATCATCTTATGGTTTATTACCAAGATTGTACAAATCATGACCCTATGGTGATAAATGCCCCCGCACCAGGGGTCACTTGTTTAACATAGAGTTATATAGGAAAATCTTTAAAAATCTTCTTCTATGAATCCATTAGGCCTAGAGCTTAGATATTTGGAATGTAGCATCATCTAATGGTTCATTATCAAGATTTTCAAAATGGTGGCCCTTTGGAGATAAATGATCCCGCACTAAGTCTTCTCCTCTGAAACCATAAGGCCCAATGCTTATATATTTGGTGTGTAGTATTGTCAGGGCTAAAATGTTTAAGATTGAGTTATATCAGAATTCTTGTCTGTTTAAAAACCTTGTAATCAGTTGTAGCAATGGTACTCAGGTGAGCGATCCAGGGCCATCATGGCCCTCTTGTTTATATACCCACAGCATGTGCTATACAGCGTAGAGCGATATGCGTTACTTACTTTCACTTCTGTTTTTCTTTAAAGTTAATAAAACTCTGGCCACAGTTAAATGCTAGTCGCCAAGATGGGCTACAACCTTAGAAAAACACTCACCCAAATCGAAAAGTGGTCGCCCCAGGCGAGTGTGCGTCCATTAATTTCTATCCCTGAACAAACAAACATAGACATAGTCCAACAAAAAGACATAACTCCTGATGAAGATCATGTTATGATCGTAACTAGTCAGAATTAATCAATTATAAATCTAAATTTTGTTTGCACTTCTTTCTCTCTATATCTGACAACAACTTACTCATGTATACTGTGTAGGTTCTAATTTTCATGATTGACTGATTTTTGTGTTACCAGCTGTTAGCAGAGGTGACATAATAGTAGTGGTGAGCTGATTAATCATAAAGTCAACGAATCAGTGACGAGCTACTGGTTGACGTGACGATGACGACGAAAATAATTCGTTGACGAATTATTGACCAAATAAGGGGGGTGTTGTTAATATTTCAACGCGCATCTGATTGGGTAATTTCATTAATTTGATAAATTGATACTTGCAAAGTTGCACTTTGCACATCGTTGGCCTCTGGTTGTAACCTCTTATGCTTTATCTCGGTTCAATGTTTATACATGTATTTGAATATTTGAGAAATTAACATCTATACCTAATACATATCTATATATTCTATATAATACAGAATACTTTATTTTCATGTTGTACAGTAAGAGAGTTTTAATAGGCATATACTCCAAACATGGTATATTTGGTATTTAATCATGATTAATCAATTAATCAGTGACTTTTGTCTCTGATTAATCGACGAATATTTTTCCGACTGATTCCAATCACTACATAATAGGAATCACCTTTCCATTGTCTGTCTGACACACTTTTTCCGTCACACATCAGCAGGTGACATGTGTTACAAAGAACACTCTTGTTGATTTCATAGATGGTTTAAAAAAAACTTTAAAAAAGAAGAAAAATTACATTTTCTACAAATTAATGAACCCACATTTTTATATACCCATTGAAGATGGACATATTATGGATTCACCTGTGGCAGCTGGGAGTGCAGATGGCATCCACTAATATTGTCCGCTCTCTAACTTGAACAAACATGAACCGATCTTTACCAAACTTGGTCACAGTGTACCGGTATATGGGCACAGTATCTCTAAGTGCCCAAGTTCGATAGCCAGCCTGAATGTCCAAACACTCAGGAGCTACAGCCCTTGAATTGATGAAAAATTGCAAAATTAACAGTGTCCACTCGTTAGCTCTAACAAACATGAATCAAACTTGGTCACAATGTATATTGGCACAATATCTCGACAAGTTTGATAACCAGCCAAAATATCTTGAACACTTGCAAAATGCACAGTCTGTGCTCTCTAACACTGACAAATGTGAACCAATTTTTACTAAACTTTGTCATAATGTGTATTGGCACAGTATCACAATCGAGTTTGAATACTAGTCAGACTACCCCCAGACACTCCAGAGTTATGACCCTTGAAATGATAAAAAGATGGATGAGCATATTTTGTGGTAACCACACTCTTGTAAATTCAAAATTGGTTAGGAGGAAGTGATTTTATATCTAAAGAAAAATAATGTTAATTGAACAGAAGTTCATTAAAACACATTAAAACACATTCATAAAATAATTGAAAAGTAACTGAAGATGTGATCGCTTCTTTACATTTCAGCAATTTCTTGACAAGATGAATGCAACCCCAGCAGCTATACTGACCACCCACAAACACTGGTTGGTATTCCTGGATCCACTCTAAACTGTGTTGACCACCTGTCTTGTTACAGAATCTCAAAATGTAGTGGGAATATATATATGAAGTGGGTTATTTAGATATAATGCATGTTGTACCTTTCCATTTTTAGCTCACCTGAGCACAACGTGCTCAAGGTGAGCTTTTCTGATCGCCTTTTGTCCGTCGTCCGTGCGTGCGTGCGTGCGTGCGTCCGGCGTCAACAATTGCTTCAAACAACATCTCCTCCTAAACGGCTTGGCAAATTTGAAAAATATTTTGCAGGAATGTTCCTTGGATGAAGCTCTACTAAAGTTGTATAAATGGTTCTGGTCCATTGCATAATTAGGTCACAGGAGCTAAAAATAGATTTTAAAAATGAAAATTTAAAAAATCTTCTTCTCTGAAACCACAAGGCCTAGCCTTTTGATTTTTGGTATGTAGCATGATCTTATGACTCTCTACCAAGATTGTTTAAATTATGACCTTGGCGTCAAAATTGGCCCTGCCCCAGGGTCACTTGATTTACATAGGCTAATATAGAAAAACTTGAAAAATCTTCTTCTCGAAACCACAAGGCATAGAGTTAAGATATTTGGTGTGTAGCATTTCTTTATCTCTACCAAGATTGTACAAATTATGACCCTGGGGTCAAAATTGGCCCCGCCCCAGGGGTCACTTGATTTCACATAGGCTAATATAGGAAAAACTTGAAAAATTCTTCTTCTCAGAAACCACAAGGCCTAGCCTTTTGATTTTTGGTATGTAGCATGATCTTATGACTCTCTACCAAGATTGTTCAAATCATGACCCTGGGGTCAAAATTGGCCCCGCCCCAGGGGTCACTTGATTTAACATAGGCTAATATAGGAAAAACTTGAAAAATCTTCTTCTCAGAAACCACAAGGCCTGGGGTTTAGATATTTGGTGTGCAGCATTGTCTAGTAGATCACAACCAAGTTTGTTCAAATCATGGCCCTGGGATCAAATTTGGCCCCACCAAGGGGTCACCTGATTTTACATAGGCTAATATAGAAAAAACTTGAAAAATCTTCTTCTCTGAAACCACAAGGCCTAGCCTTTTGATTTTTAATATGTAGCATGATCTTATGACTCTCTACCAAGATTGTTCAAATTATGACCCTGGGGTCAAAATTGGCCCCGCCCCAGGGGTTACTTGATTTAACATAGGCTAATATAGAACAGCACAAAGCATAGAGTTTAGATATTTGGTGTGTAGCATTTCTAGTCGCTTCTTACCAAGTTTGTTCAAATCATGACGCTGGGGTCAAAATTGGCCCCGCTCCAGGGATCACTTGATTTTACATAGACTTATATTGGAAAAAAAACTAGAAAAATCTTCAAGGTCTGGAGTTAATATATATTGTTTTGTAACATGGGCTAATAGACCTCTACCAAGTAGAGTGTGGTAGTGTGTAGCATTGTCTAGTCGATTCTTACCAACTTTGTTCAAATCATGACCCTGGGGTCAAAATTGGCTCAGCCCCAGGGGTCACTTGATTTTACATAGCCTAATGATACCAGGTGAGCGATCCAGGGCCATCATGGCCCTCTTGTTAATATAATGACTTCTGTGAACTCTTTCAGAACAGCTCTGGATTTGTTATTTAATTGTTTTCAAAGAAGTGTGATGTAAATCAACATAACTTGTTACTAAAGGCTACTGCAAGGGGTGTTTCATAAGTTTGTGGATTTTTTTAGCTCACCAGCTGAGCACAACGTGCTCAAGGTGAGCTGTAAGGATCACCCTGCATGCTTCGTCTGTTGTTACGTCGTCAACAATTTGCTTGAAATGACATTTCCTCTGAAATTGCTCGACAGAATTTGATTAAACTTGGCAGGGATGATCCTTCGGTGAACCTTCACGAAAGTTGCTAAAATAAATTTGATCCATGTAGAATTCTGGTTGCCATTGCAATGGAAAGAAAAAATTGTGAAAACTTTAAAAATCATCTCCTTCAAAACTATTTGCCAGATTTTAAAATGTTTTAGTACAGATGTTCCTTGGGTAACTCTCTATCAAGATACCAAAATTACACTGGGGACAGGGTAATTTGCCTTAAGGTAAAGTCCCTGTAATGGTTCCGCTATATTTCGGACCTCATGGCCTTTCACGGAGATAACCAAGTTTCCTAATGTTTCATTAGGGTATCTTGGTTATCTTGGTAGAGGTTAAGTGGTCCAAGACATAGTGGAACCATTACAGGGACATTACCTTAAATGTATATAGTGAAAAATTTAAACAACATCTCCTCTGAAACCGCTGGACAGAATTTGATTAAACTTGGCAGGAATGATCCTTCGGTGAACTTTCACAAAAGTTGCTAAAATAAACTTGATCCATGTAGAACTATGGTTGCCATGGCAACGGAAAGAAAAAATATGAAACTTTAAAAATCATCTCCTTCAAAACTACTGGGCAGATTTCAAAATGTTTTAGTACAGATGTTCCTTGGGAAACTTTCTACCAAGATTTATAAAATTATTCCTATTTATTATTATATCCTATCTGCCTTGGGCAGGGTTAATATGCCTTATAGTATATAGTGAAAACTATAGAGACCTGTTCTCCAAAACTGCAGGCCAAATTTTTTTTTTTTTTTTGGCACAGGACTGGTGTTCCTTGGCTAACTCTTGCTTAAATAAACTTGATTTATGTAGAACTTTGAATATTACCAGGTTTTTTTTTTGTGGGGGGGGGGGGGGGGATTTTTTTTTTTTTTTTTTTTTTTTTTATAAATCTTCTCTAAATATGTTGACCATGTCATTATCCTCTACCAAAACTGTTCACACAGAGCTAATCTCTTGAAAATTCAGCTTCCTAGGGATTATTTAGAAAGTAAACTTACATAAATGTGATGGTAATGTTAATGACTATTATCTTGCCAAGGCTGACTTAGTATCAGATCACTTTCTCCAATTATGGCCCTTAAAGTATAAAAGATGTCATATTTAACTTTGTTCACATTCTAGCAGCCACAGTTATAAAGCAATTTTGATCAGATGTATACATAATGATAATAAACCAAGGATTATTATGCTTTGTATGGGAGTTATGGTCCATAATACTTAAGGTTGCCTTTAGAGCAGTGGTATTCAGGTGAGCGATGTACGGCCATCATGGCCCTCTTGTTTTTCATATCTGTTGTACTTTTTAATTAACCACTATTATGTAATTACTTTGATTTATATAAACTGAATTTGTGATAAAATCACTATTGCATATTCTATCTTGCGCCTCCTATATGTTTGCAAATAAAAATGAGTAATGCTACAAAGTAAAAAAATCCTTTTCTTATAGGGTTAGATGCTTATTAATCCCCCGCCGCGAAGCGGGAGGGGGGTTATAGGAATGCCCTTCGTCCGTCCGTCCGTCAGTCCGTCAGTGTGTCCGAAACATTTTCGTGTCCGCTCCATATCTCATGAACGCTTGGACACATTTTCTTCAAACTCGGCTAAAGTGTTAACCTCATTGAGCTGATGTGCAGAAGGCATGAGGCGGTCACGCTGGCTCAAGGTCAAGGTCATACTTGAAGGTCAAATGTTATTTTCGTGTCCGCTTCATATCTCATGAACGCTTGGACACATTTTCTTCAAACTCGGCTAAAATGTTAACCTCATTGAGCTGATGTGCAGAAGGCATGAGTTGGTCACGCTGGCTCAAGGTCAAGGTCATCCTTGAAGGTCAAATGTTATTTTAGTGTCCGCTCCATATCACATGAACGCTTGGACACAATTTCTTCAAACTCAACTAAAATGTCAACCTTATTGAGCTGATGTGCAGAAGGCATGAGGTGGTCACGCTGGCTCAAGGTGAAGGTCATCCTTGAAGGTCAAATGTTTAAGCCTCCACTTTTTTATGTCATCTTGATATCTCGTGTCATGTTCACAATCATACAAATTATGTCATGATATATAAAGTTTTTAATTGAGTTACACATGTATTTTGTGGTTACCTAACACATCCTATACTTCATTGATGTTCACTTTTTGTACTGCTTCCCATGTAAAACTTGTCAGTAAACATTTAATATATGTGCCTCCGAATTCTGAGATTCATACATAACTCCGGAAAGTTAAATTGTCTTAAACTGATCTTCTATGTCTGCTACAACCATGCCAGGTTAAGGTGAACATAATCCTATGACCAAACAAATTCTAATATTTGGCCAGCGGCGGGGGATATAGCTGTCCTTTGGACTGCCTTGTTATTACTAATTTGATATTAATGAAATATTAAAAAACAACAATTTTGCATGTGAATAACAGTCATTTCTTCCCAAGTCTATTTAAATTCCAATATAAAGATACAGGCCTGGCGCCACAGAGGTCCAGGTGTCTCAGATCATAATTTTGACCACAAAGATAAAACAGCTCTTTTTTGTCTATCTAGGGACCACAGTGGGGGCAATGAGGGCATGAGAAAGCGCTACCCAGGTCTACAGATATATGGTGGACATAGAGACAATGTGCCTGACGCTACCACGTGAGTTTTTTTATTATTGTCTGTTTCATTTTCTTTTTTCTTATTATCTCTCTTTGCCTATCAGTCTCTTGTCTTTGTTAATTGTCTCCTTGACTGCAGTCAGTGTCACACAAGTAATTTCTCAGTTTCTTCTATGACTTTTGTCTCCCTCAGTTATTTACATTGTAAAATAAGGGTTGATAAAATCATGACTTGTTATTCCTATCGCATTACATCATTTCACATTTTACAAAACGTTCAATATTAACTTTAAATATTATTGAGTTAATTTTTAAATTACACTTATCTTATACATTTTAATTTTTTAACATCCCTCATACTTACTTATTGCACAGCCCTCATGCACATTGATTTTTTTTTGTGTCACCTCTGTTTACAGGTATAACTTTTCCATCATCTGTCTGTCTGTCCATCATATTTTTTCCATCATGCTTCAGCAGGTGACACATGTATTCTAAAGAACTACTTTTGTTTAACTATCCTTGTACATACTGAATTTTGAACAAGTCATGTATATGTCCTCCCCATATTACAGGACGGTTGAGGACAAGGAGCAGCTCAAGTTTGGTGGTCTTACGTTCACAGCGTACCACACCGCCGGCCACACGGTCGGACACATGGTCTATCTCCTTAACGGGGAACCACTTGGTGCCCCTGACTGTCTCTTCTCTGGAGACCATCTCTTCCTTGGAGGATGTGGTACGTAGCCTGGTGAGGACAGGAAGGCTTATACTCACAGGATATTAACCCCATACTCAACCTCAGGTTGAACTGAGGTGTTATCAGTTATCTTGATTTTTCATTCTCCTAATAAAAAAAAAAGGTTACAGACTGTTATAAAAAATATGACAATAATTGTTACGGCATAAACAGTGATTTGTTTAGGACATATTCTTGTGCTCGGATAGAATTTGGGAGATTTTTTTCTCTTTTTCAAAATTTCAAGTATCAAATCTATGTTTATGTTTATATTTATGAATATTGTGATATTTGGGATTAGAATTAATTATTTTCAAGAGAAATATTTGGTTTTAGTTTAAATGTTTAAATGAGTGTTTACTTTTGTAACCAAATAAATAAAAAGGTGTGTTCTAAAGTGTGAAATAATGTAAGGTTGTGAGATACATGTACAAAACAGTATCTTCCTCCCCCTTTATCATGTTGGCGAAGGGTTGGAACTTCCTCCCTGTGATTGGGAGGTTGTATGTTTAATCATTACATGCCTGATTCGAGGACTGATTGGCCCAGTTTCAGGATGATGTACTTGTTAACAGTCTGATACTGCAGGGGGGAAGCACTCCATCTGTGTCAGACAAACTATTAAATTTATCTGTTAACAGTGATATGGTAGTAGCTTTCTGCATATGATTTCAGGTCGGATGTTTGAGTCTGCACCCTTGAAGATGCTCCGGTCCCTGGATGCAGTTGGCAGGATGAAGGTAGACACTCTGATCTGGCCAGGTAGGTTATCTCCGCATTAAAAAAGTACCTGCTATCATTGATTGGTTGCTCATTAAAGTAGAAACTTCAGGGCTCACGATGTCGGTCGCCAAATGCCACAAATTTACCGAACTGGCGCAAGATTTTTCTGTTTGGAGAATATGTTTGGCGCTAACAAGAAATAGCCGATTTTTTATTTTTTCGAAAGCATAAGCGACCTACGTAAGCGGTATTTACAAAATACTGTAAGTGGCATTGACTGGTTCACTGTGTTTATCACACTTGGACGCGTGTGTTATCTGACACGTTGGTAACCTGTCAGTTTTAGTACACTGATGTTCCGGATGTTACTTGTCAGTTTGACAAGACTTAAACAACATACGATAATGAAATAAAAGAAATTAATTAAGAATCACAGATATGCCAGTATTTTTGATGTACCGCAAATGCGTAAAACAACAACTTATTCACTGGCAATTAAAATCTTGTTTGGCACAGTATTTGTTGCCAACAATGTACTTCTTCACAAATTGAGATTAGTTATTACTTTTAACAAGCAAAATCTTAGAACTTAACAGACTTATATATGTTGAGATCATCGTTCAACTTCATTATCTATAATTAAGATGTATATGAGATCAACTGAAATATTCCAAGTAATAAATTATCTTTTACCAATTGATATGTTAGAATGTCCACCCTGGAACAGAAGGGCATTGCTTTAGTGATATTCTTAAAATTTCTAATTATTTTCACTGAATTTTGCTGAAACAATTCTCTAAAATCACTCATATTGGGACATTTTTTAAAATCATTCATTTTGGGACATTCTCTAAAATCATTCATCTTGGGAGGTGCTCACCAACAGAATTTTAATTGTGTTTTGACCCGCCAACAACAGAATTCCATTTGTCAAAACACCCCCCACCTACAGAATTAGATCTTTTTCTGTTTATAGATTACTGTGTACTACATCCGTATTAAATGTGAAAATGAGTGTGCTACAGCTGTGTGTCTTTTCTCTCTTCAGCATTGACTGTTAGATGGAAATTTTAAACAGCTACTTGTATGTTTCTTGTTAAACTACATTCAGTTCATATTGTAAAATGAAGTTTCAAGTGTTTAATACATCCACAGTTGGATCCACAGTGGTGGTTTTGGTTACGGTGACAACTGAATGATTATCAAGAAATTGTATAAAATGATTACTGAACAAAACAAATTATGTGATTTTTTACACATTTGATTCTGATATATAACTTGAAGCATACGTGTCCAAAATCATGTTTGACAATCAGTTGACGGACCCAAGTAAAAACGGACCCAAGTTAAAACGGTGTCAAATTGGTCAAAACAGTCCCAACTGGGTGAGAAGATTGGTTAAAACGGCCCCATATAAATGGACCCATTATAATTATATGAATGGTTATGAATTGTGAACAATCAGATAAATTGATTTAAGGAACGTGCTAAAGGCAAGACAATCTTTATTTTAAGTGTGACAAGTCAAATGTGTGAGTGTGTACTTGTGTCTATACGAAATAGAAAGGTTATTTATAATAAGAATCTACATTTATTTTTAATAAACATTTATTTTTAGATTTGGTGGTTTTTCCCTTGCCGCCCAGCATAGAAGCCATCAAAAGAGGGCTTTCAGATTCACTTTGGTTTTAAATTTGTTTACAACATTTTAATATGAATGTCCTTTTCACTCACTACGTGTTTTAGTCACTTTTTCCATCCTTGTGTAAATGTTGATGGCCGTTTCATTTCGAGCAATAATACATAAATAGATTTAATGACTTCATGAGTGATATTTTTAGCTCAACTATTCGAAGAATATGAGAGCTATTGTAGTCGCCCTGGCATCGGCGTTGGTATTGCAGCTTTTGGTTAAAGTTTTGCGTGCAAGTTACTATCAACCTTATATCTCAATAACCATTTATGGTATTGACTTGAAAGTTTATGAATATGTTTAGGGGCATCAGACAACCAAGGTAGATAACTCTTGACTGAATTTAATGTGAACTAGATTTCATTCATTGATACAAATGATAGGACTTTCTGCTACATTTGACAAACAGTTAAAGCAAATAAAATTAAAGGATTCCTTCCTTTAAATTGTTTTTGTAGGTCCATAACATAAACTTTGAAAAATAAACAGATTAACTTAATGATATCTCAAAAGTAAATGAAAATCATTTTTTTTTTATTAATTTTATTTAACTTGGCCTATTTCTAAAATTTATGTAACAAAACAAATTTATTGAAAATGCTTACAATTCGATTTCACATTATTCGGTCTAGCTTTAGAGGTTTTCAAGATATAAGCAATGATTGAACTTAACATTTTTTCCAAAATGGAAGTGACATTGCTTCATATAATCAAATGCTGCACCTTCAGTAAGAATTCATGCAAATCAAACAAAAAAATAAGGCATACAGGTCTTAAAAACTGCTTAATTTCAACAAAAAAAACCTTTGGACTTAAAAGGTCACATGACGTCATATTCCGTTCATCTTCTCAGAATGTAAAGAAGACTTGAAGACATACTGAAAGTTGACGTCAATGCTTCTAATCTTGGATTAGCCAAAAAACCTTTGCCTTTTCAAATGTGGAAAAACAGATAGGGGTCGGCACAACTAGAGCGTAACATACACATTCTGTGAAATTTTTATGAAAATCCGTCCAGCAATAATGGCTGTAGACCGCGTACAAACTTGTGTAGAAAACGTCAAGTTTGATGTCATATAATGTCATAGACATAAGAAAATCAATGAAATGAAATATTCATTATCGTAAATATAGGCAGTAAATTTGTCATACCCCTGTGACCTTTACAATATATAGAAATTCACGTAGATATCAGAAATTCTTTTTGACCTTATGACGTCACATGATGTCAAATGAAGTTCGTCCTCACAGAATAGAAAGAAGTCTTGGAGACTAATATTCAGTCCAAAAATGAGCATTTTAAGTCATCTGGAAGCGATTTTATATGTATTTGAATTCTGATGACAATGGTTTGAATCTTGGATTCGCCATAGAACCATTGCCTTTTCGAATTTGGAAAACCAGACACAGGGATACACAACTAGAGCATTACATTTGCATTCTGTGAAATTTTGATGTAAATCGGTCCAGAAATAATGGCTGTATACCGCGTAAAACCTTTTTGTCCTGATGTCAAATCTTCATTAATATGAAATACCTTGCATTAAAAGGCTCATGAATTAATGTATATGCCATTAGATTTTAATGGTCCTGAGAACTTAACAGTATATTTAAATTAAAGCGTAGATATCAGAATTTTTTTTATCTTATGACATCATATGACGACAATTGACGTTAATCTTCACAGAATGTATAGGACACTTGAAGCCTTATAATGCTTCCAAATATAAGCTTTCTAACTCATCTGGAAGCGATTTTATAGATATTTGAAATTTGACGTCAATGGTTCGAATCTTGGATTCGCCATAAAACATTTGCCTTATTGAATTTGGAAAAACAGACACCGGATGCACAACTAGAGGGTAACATACACAATCTGTGAAATTTTTATGAAAATCGATCCAGTAATTATGGATGTAGACTGCATACAAACCTTTTTTCGATGACGTCTAGTTTGACGTCAAAACACATCATAGGCAAATGAAAATCATTGAAATACAAAATGATTTATCTGAAGCATATGCTATTGAATTTTCAAGATGCTCGGACGTTTTCAACATATTGAAGTAAAAATTAGAAATTACTTTTCACATCATGACGTAATATGAAGTTCATCTTCTTAGAATGTAAAAAATCCTAGAGACTTATATTCTGTCCAAATATCAGCTTTCTAGCTCATCTGAAAGCGATTTTATACGCATTTTAAATTTGACGTCAATGGTTCGAATCTTGGATTTGCCATAGAACCATTGCCTTTTCGAATTTTGACACCGGGATGCACAACTAGAGCCTAACATATTCTGTGAAATTTTGATGAAAATGGGTCCAGAAATAATGGCTGTAGACCGCGTACAAACAAATGACAGTAGGTGTACGAAAAAAGTGCACATTTTCATTTAAGAAGAGATAGAAGAGTTCTGTTTGCTGCATACAATTTGCAAGACATATACGCATAAAATATATGGGGTGGCAAATTTGGGAAATGCATGGTTTGTCTTCTAGAAATGGTCAATTTTCACATAAATTTAGGAAAATTTAAATTTCAAAAACATGTTTTTGTCGCTCCTGACTTTATTTTTTGTTCATTCTTCATGATTTCTTCACATGATATGTATTGTTATGTTTGAAAGGGTCTCACAATAAAAATGAAAAAAAGTTGCTAAGGTCAAGGTCATATTACGATTATTATTTTTTTCTACGGCCCCAAATAGCCACAAAATTAAAAATATTTTATTGAGATTATATGTTCAAAAGTTTTAGTTTTTGAAGAGCTCTTCCTAGTGATGTTTAGGTTTTGAAGATCGGGCTTGATTTGGTCATTTTACGGCAGTCCAAGGTTTGATCCTGTTTTGAACAATGGTAAATCAGTTTGTATTCTTCAAATTTTGACATTTCAGAAACAGAATGTTTGACCCATGCATATTATATACTAAATTAAACTATTTGCTGCATTTCTAGGTACCTAATAGAAAATATTTAATCAATTTTGTTTCTCATTTTGCCGCTAGGGGGCGCTTTGCTTAAAATCACTCTTTTGCATATGACTCAAAAAGTTGAAGTCCAATTCAAATGCGGTTTTCAGCATTTTGTTCATTGATGACAGCACAACAGAATATGATGGATTACAAAGGTACCAGGTGCAAGAAAATAATTGTGCTAGAAGAGATTGAATATTCAAACCTTGCAAAAAAACTATGCAAATGAGAGTAGGTCTACGAAAAAAGTGCCCATTTTTGTTTGAGATTAAATAGAAGAATTCTGTTTGCTGCATATGATTTGCAAGACATATACGCACTAGTATATGGGTTCGCGAATTTGAGAACTGCATGGTTTGTCTTTAACTCTTTCCCTCATAGAGGAAACCATGAAAAGACCTATGCGAACAGCATAAAACCAGATCAGCCTGCGAGTAACTCGCAGGCTGATCAGGTTTTATGCTGTTCACTGCTCCTCAGTGGTCTGGAAATGAGGATTTTATAATTAATTTGGTATGGTTTAACTGTGGTTTTCTGCAGATCAGGCTTTTTGTGGTACCTATTGAGTGCGTCAAAATGAGTCTATATGAGGGAAAGGGTTAAGAAACGGTCAAACTTCACTAAAATTTTGGAAAAATTCTAAATTTCAAAGAAAGTTTTTTTTCTCGCTCCTGACTTTAATTTTTATTCATTCTTTATGGAATTTTCACACGTTATGTATTGTTATGTTTGAAAGGGCCTCACAATTAAAAGGTTAAAAAAAATTGCAAAGGTTAAGGTCATTTTACGATTATTGTGTTTTTATTCGGCTCCAAATAGCTCTAAAACTAAAAATATTTCATTGAGAGTATATGAACAAAAGTTTTAGTTCTTCAAGAGCTCTTTCCAGTGATGTTTAGTTTTTGAAGATAGGCCTTGATTTGGTCATTATACGGTGATATATAAGAAATAGAATGTTTGACTAGTGCAACTTGTATACTTGATTGAACTATTTGCTGCATTCGTAGGTACCTAATAGTAAAATATTAATCAATTTTGTTTCTCATTTTGCCGCTAGGGGAGCTTTTCTTGAAATCACTCTTTTGCATATTAACTAAAAAAGTTGAAGTCTGATCAAAATGTGTTGTTTTTTTTTGCATTATGTTCCTTGTTGATAGCCTAATAAAATATGAGTTTAAAGGTATGAGTGGCTGAAAATATTTGAGCTAGTAATGGAAGCTTGAAAATTCGAACCTCGCAAAAAAACTGCAAATAAGTGTAGGTCTATGAAAAACCTACCCATTTTTGGTAGAGATCAGATAGAAGAAATCTGTTTCTGCATACGATTTGCAAGACATATACACACAAAATATGTGGGGTAGCAAATTTCAGAAATGCATGGTTGGTCCTCTAGAAACGAGTCAAACTTATCTAAAAAATTGGAAAAATTAAAATTACTAAAACATATTTTTTGTCACACCTGATACTATTTTTTGGTCATTCTTCTTGAAATATTCACACCTTATGTGTTGTTATGTTTGAAAGGGCCTCACAATTAAAAAGTTAAAAAATAAATGAAAAGGTCAA
Organism: Solen grandis; assembly: GCA_021229015.1. NCBI lineage: Eukaryota > Metazoa > Mollusca > Bivalvia > Adapedonta > Solenidae > Solen > Solen grandis. The sequence continues at coordinate 35,592,425 of CM037777.1, read as the reverse complement.
GGTCATATTACGATTATGTTTTTTATTCAGCCCTCAAATAGCCCCAAAACTAAAAATGTTTTATGAGATTATATGAACAAGAGTGTATGTTCTTAAAAAGCTCTTTCTAGTGATGATTAATTTTTGAAGATCGGACTTGATTTGGTCATTTTACGGTCGTCCAAGGTTTGATCCTTTTTAGAACTGTCAAACAGAATCTGAGCCACTGACCCATGCCAGAATATCTCAACACAGACCTTTTTATCCTAGCCATGCAAGTGGGTGGGGAGTTCATCAAACAGTCCTGAGCCATAGAATAATTGGAAAAGTGATTCATGGACAACCTACAATACTTAAAAACTTTTGGCGTATGCCAGAAAACTTTCACACATGCAGAAATATAATGACTGTCAGCTATGACTGTATGAGTCAGCGAGTGTTTAAAAGTTGAGTCATGACAGGTGCTCAAGAGTTTGCATCTTTTTGAAACTAGGTACACATGTACATCATGATATATCTATTTAATACTTATTCAAATTTTGGGTTGTGACCTATAATTCAAGGTTGGATGAACATGGTCAAATTAGTTATTCTGCATTTGTGTTTAAGCTTTTTTTTTCTATGAAGATGACTTCACATCTTCCTGAAACTTGACATACATGTACATTATGATATGGATTATTTACTGGTAGTGTTTATTTAATTTTATGGCTTTGACCTAATTAAATTGGTTATTCTGACCCAGATTTACCTCTGTGTTCAAGCTTCTTTTTCTATAAAGGTATCTTCACATCATCATAAAACTTTATACAAATGTATATCATTATATAAACTTTTAAAAATGCAAGCTAATATTTGGTTCTGACCATATCCTGGCGGGGCATTAGTGTCTCAGAGACACATTTTCTTGTTAACGTAGACATTTTGGTTAAAGTTTTACATGCAAGGTACTTTCATTCTTAGATCTCAGTATCCAGGCATGGGATTGAATTGAAACATCTTAAATATGTTTAGGGGTATCATACTTTCAAGAAAGATATCTCTTGATGGAATATATTACAAATTATGGCCCCCTTTTAACTTCGAATTTTTGGTTAAAGTTTTGCATGCATGGAATTTCATGCTTATATTTCAGTTACCAGACATTGGATTGATTTGAAACTTCTTTAATATTTTCAATGGTATCATACTATAGACACAGATAGTTTTTTACTGAATATGCAGATTATGGCCACTCTTTTGATTTCGACCTTTTGGTTAAAGTTTTGCTTGCAATAGAAAATTTTGTTTAAGTTTTGCCAGCGTACATCTAAGAAATTGTTTATGGAATTGACTCGAAAGTTTCTGAGTGTATTCAGGGGCATTACAAAACCAAGGAAGATGACACTTCGACAGAATTAATGCAAATTATGGCCCTTCTTTAACTTGGATATTTTTACCATTATTTTATACAGGGGAATTGAAATAGATTTATCAAAAAGCAATTCGAATAGTCAAGTGTGCTGTTCTCTGACAGCTCTTGTCTTTATTGTAGATTCCTGAATACACTGTACAACCCAGTTTAAATGCTGTCCTTTTAATAAATGCCTGTCCTCCCTATTTTGTAAAAAACAAATCAGGTCATAGGGAAAGCCAAATTGACTTATACAGCAAAATGTTGACTTTAATCCTTTAATGAAACTTCACAAAAAAGAATATCATTTCATCACATATAATCATATTCTTTAAAGAAGTAACACTTTTACATGCTCAGAAATACCAGTATTCAGTAAACTTCTTATGTGCATGTACACTCTGGGTAGAAAAAAATAGTGATAAATAATTTGGCTGAAGAGAGTGTGTGAAGCTCATCTATGACAGTGACATGTGAGGGAATGTAAATTGGGATTAAAAATGTGTTCTACATTTGCCAGCCTATAGATTTTTTTATGCAATAAGGATTTCAATAACAACATGAAACAAGTATAAGGGTGGAGTTTAATTGGTGGTTTGATTTACAACCTTAGTTTAATAAGGAAATGTTGCATCTAAATGGATTATACAGTATCTACCCATAAAATTTACTTAATGATCGATTCATCAAGATTAAATGACAACAAACATTGATGATTTTACAGTACCTTGTTCTTTTTTCATTGTGCTTAATCTCGTGATTATTCATGAACAGATTTATAATTTGATAAATATTAATTTAATAGATTTAGTATGGTTTATGAAACAATGGATTTTATTTTGCCACACAGACTGTAGAAACTGGGCTACAGTTTTGTATGAGCAAACAGAGGAGACCCTGATCAGACAGCTGTTATTTGAGTTGTCTGATGTTAGCAAGTGCTTCAAAATGAGTCTTTATGAAGTAAAGGGTTAATATTCTCATGTGTGTCACAGGTCATGAATATGCAGTTGACAACCTGGAGTATGCTTGCCATATTGACTCAGAGAACACTGTGGCCAAGGAGAAACTGGAGTGGGCAAAACAACAGAGGGTCAAACATTTACGCACGGTCAGTCATACACTTGTTGTGGACCTGTTTACAGAAACATAGATAGTAAAGGGATATCAGGTGATCAACCATAGATAGTAAAGGGATATCAGGTGATCAAACATAGATAGTAAAGGGATATCAGCTGATCATGTGAAAAGGATTAGGTGTCCCATGATAGTAAAGGGTTCAGGTGCAACATAAAGAAAAGGGTATAGGTGTCACATAGATAGTAAAGTGCTTCAGTGATCACTAGATAGTAAAGGGTATCAGGTTCACATAGTGTCAAGGGATATCAGTGTGACAACCTGGAGGGTATCAGGTGCCCATAGATCAGTAAATGGGTCAGGTGATAACTGAGTGGGCAACAGGGCAACAAGTGTCAAAAGGATAT
>CM037777.1:35539469-35589469 GCA_021229015.1 Solen grandis | reverse complement strand
CTCCAAAACTACTGTACCTATGTTGATGAAACTTCATAGGTAGATAGACCTTGATGAGAGGAAGTGCAGTGCATACGAACCATAACTCTGCATGTATTTTGAAAGGAGTTATTGCCCTTTGTCATTTTTAATCTTTTGATTTTGTCCGGAGTATAACTCCAATACTAAAGTAGCTAGGTTGATGAAACTTCATATGTAGATTGATCTTGATGAGAGGAAGTGCAGTGCATAAGAAAACCACAATGTAAAGACAGGTTTTTGCAAACAATAAATATGGATGTGAACCATAATTAGACTGCATTTTTATTCTCCTCAGCTACAGATCTTGGGGGCAAATTGTTTTCTTCTGTGTGTCTGTATATGTGTCTCTCTGTCTATCTGTCTGTCTGTCAAAACTTTTTAGCATTGTCCAAAACTTTTGAACCATTGCTCACACTAACTTTAAACCTTACATACATGTAGTCTTTCACTCACGCAAACTTTTGAAACTGTATTCCTACACATGACAGACTTCCGGTGTGGGTATTGATCACCTTTAGTGATAATATTTTTTTTGGTATGCTTATAAGCCCAAATCCTAAGTGTGAACATTCGTTTTATGTGTCATGTGAATACATCCTGTGTCAAAGATGGGGGTGGGGGTATGAATCACCTTCAGTGATAGTTCTAGTTTCTATGACACTTTTTTTTGCAGAAGACTATGACGGTTATGATGACTATAACGACGACAGAATAGAATACATTTTAGATGGGAGTGCAGATGAATTTGTTGAAGCTTGGTGGTAGTTAATGTTACATGATCATCCCACGGATTGAGTTAAGCTGAAATATATATAGGAAACATGATATTAAAACAGCAAGCTACTTCCGCACTAACGAAAAAAACAAAAACAAAAAAAACAAGAAAGTTTATTTAAAGTCGACACTCTAAAAGTTAAACATGAATTCATTTTCCGGCATACAGACAACTTCAATAATGACATACATGAACATAAAACAAATAACCTGAAAAATAAAGAATAAAGCATCTGATACTATACAGCTTTTTAGTTAGTTTAAAGCATACTCTAAGAATAATAAGATGAATGCGTTGAAGTATTCCTTAGTCAATACAAAGTTCTCTACAAAACAGTATGCTAATAGATCCGCTGGCAAGTATGAGTACCTTCTTAATGGTTTCGGATATGTGTTTTTCCTGCTTAATTATTTTTGCAGTAACAGTGTTTCTGGGATAGTCAGCTTTTCAGATGAATAAGAGGTGCTCATTGCTCGGAAGCTTTACAAATATAAGATAAAAACAAATCGCTGTTTTTATTTCAACGAATCTTGTGTTAATAATTTTGTCAGCGCTCATGTAATATTGACACTTCTTACAGATTTAAATTTAAATCATTTCAAATACATGTGTACATAACACATATCCACGCATATCAAATCAATATATATAGAAATTAATCACTTCACGACGTTTTGAATTCATTAATAGGTGAGTTGAATTAACTAATATCCAATATACATTTACTGACGTTAATCTTTGAGTAACTATGATATTTCATTCAACGTTTTCTATATTGTGGCACATTGCTATTTTCCTGATATACAATGAATACCAGGTGCTCAGCGATTAGTAAACATATTAATTTTCACATTTGTTTCTATCATGTCATATTTTTGAAACAAGGTGATATATTGAGTTTTATTGCTTATCATGTATGTATCCATTTCAAAATTATTCTGACAGAATATCTAAAAAAAGTGGGAGAAGTTGTGATAATGTTTCAAATTTGTTATTTACGTATTAATGGTACAAAGGTAGATTAAATAAAAATTTCTCGTACCTCTAGTTGTCAGCGGGAAAAAGACTTATTCTCAACCATCAACAATTCCCTTAACCTTTTACCTAATGAATATCCATCATATGAATATGAATTTTCTTGAACTTTATATGGTATATGAAACAAAGGATTTTTCTTTGCCATGCAGGCTGTGTAAGATCTGAGCTTCGATATTGTATTAGCAAACTGAGGAAAGCCTAAAACTTCCTAATTGGAGCTGTCTCTTCTGGACCTCCAGTTTGTCAATGCGACGATCCAAGTCTATGAGAGAAGAGTTAAACATGTAAATTTATCTCCAATATACTGCATGCAATATGAGTGTTGTCTGTTTAATTGCATTTTCATGTTGATACCTTAAAGTTCAATTATTTTCAATTTATTTTTAATCTGAATTATGCACCATTTTCAAAAGGCAATTGCAAAAATCACAATACTATTTTTAATTCGGTGACAATAAAAATCAGCCTTTGGGATGGAAATGAAGAAGTTTGTCTTTTTGTGTTGTGTCTAGTGTTGATCGAACATGTCACAGAACAACACTTTGGTGCATTTCATGTCTTTTTTGGGGATCCACTGTCACAGTGATAGGTCTTCCTTTACATGTATTAGTATATATGTTGTATGTATGTTTTACATATACCAGAATAAATCATTACCATTATTATTTCTTATCTGTTAAGCAAGTCATTTATTCCAAATTAGATGATATAAAAAGATTTTTTTCTGCCTTGATAAGAATATATTTTGCTCACTATAAAGATTAGCTTGCTGTGCTGTTTTTGATTCGATCTTTAGTCTTTTACTTAAGCCATAGGGGATAATTCAAATACTTAAGTGAGAACTTCATAGTGGGGAGGGGGCCTCCTTGGCCGAGAGGGTAAAGTCGCTGTCTTTAACACTCACTCAGCCCCTCTACGCGTGGGTTCGAATCCTGACAGGGTCATTCGGATTTTCATGTGAAGAAGCCTTCCAGCTGGCTTGCGATAGGTCGGTTGTTCTACCAGGATGCTTTCGTGCATTCGGGCTCTTCCTTTACCTGTAATTAGCTGGACGTCGCTATATGACTGAAATACTGTCGAAGCGACGGTACACTCAAAAAGTCAAGTCAAGTCATAGTGGAGAACTTTATTGCTTCATAACAAATACTGTCACTTAATAAGATTTTATTCCGACTGGCATTTCGTAAAACAAGATTGGTAAAATGTGTTCCTACCATATTTAAGCCTTTATATATTACTTAGTGCAAAGTATTATTGGTGGAGACTGAGCCAGGAGAACTGCACATATACAAATCCTTATTATACCTGACAGTCTGTAATCCTTATGATCATATTGATCTCAGGATTTAGTTACTTTTAGAAAACAAGTTCTTACAACTTATACTTATCCCTCTCAGCGGTTCCTTGTTTGAACCTGTACTTGAATGCATTATCCTTGCCCCAAACAGGGATTGAACAAACAAAAACCAACAACTTTTGGATCTACAGTAGTGTACGTTACCTCCGGGCCATGTTGTCCTTGGTTAGATTTTTTTCCCCGACAATACATGTTGAGGCCCTCTGGAAAGAGCTATCTGATCCGGGTATGCTCTTTTTTCGGAGGCGCCAAGACACGTCTATATGAGGTAAAGAAATAAACAGCATAGGTCATGGGTTCAATCCCATAACATAATGGATTAAAGTCACTGAAACGGATCTGGTAGCTCCAATCTTTGTGCTAGTCAATCAGTGTGACATATATCCGTCAAGTAAACTGAATTTATGAATGAGGTATGGAATGCTTGTCCTTGATGATGTCAAATTATGGATTGAGTTACATTATCAAACCTCTAGGGTCGTTTGCTACTTTATTTTCATTAACAGAATTGCCACCATTGAGGACAACAGATGTTCTTAGAAAGTTTTCAAAAGCTGCTGGACTGAAAAGTCCAGACACAGTTACAAGCACCAAATTAAGAGAACATGTTGCTACTGTTTCACAGATTCTGTATCTGACTGAATAGGATTTGGACATTGTAGCCGGTTTTCTTGGAAACGACATTAACATCCATAGGTCTTTTTATAGGATACCGTAAGAGAGTCTTCAAGTTGCAAAAATGGGCAAACTTCTGGCTGCTTTTGACAGTGGCCGAATTTCCAAGTACAGTGGAAATCACTTGATGACATTACACTGGAAGGTTAGGATGATCTCTTTTTCGTAAAAGCTCCTTTACTTTATTGGAATTATTGCATCTGCCATTTCAATGTGCTTAATTTTTCTGTCATTGAAAAAAAAGCAAAACATTTATGCATGATTGGTTTGGATTTAGCAATATATTGCACTGACATGAAATAGTGACATCCAGCTGCTGGTGGAGGGTTGGACATAAGACGTGCACTGCAGATCAACTTGAAGACCACACCATTGTAAAGTTATTTTTTGCAGAAAGAGGCTCAAACTTAGCTTGTGAGGGACTGTGGAATAATAAGTTGGCAACAAGTTGCTTAGCCACAGTTGCCCTTGTACTTAATTGCAAACTCCTTTTACACATGTGCAAGTAGAACACGAAAAATACACTTTTTATGCACCCTTTTTAGTTTAGACATACATATTCAACATCAGTTGAGAAACAAGTTCATACAACTAATACTAATCGTTCTTGACAGTCCCGGGTTGGACCAGTACCTTGCACCTGGGAAGGTAATGAAAAATCCTCGCACCTAATGGAGTTTGAATCCAAAACCTTCGGAACAAACCTTGTCAGACTGATAACTTAAGTTCTATTTGGCCCTGAGATCTCAAACATGGTATGATTGTTACTTACCTGTAGTAAAGATCTCTATTGATTTTGGTGCCAATACCTTAAAGGTCAAGGTCAGTAGGTCATTTAACATTTTTTTTAATATGGACGTCTTGTCCAACTTATAACTGGTGTTCTATTTTACCCCTAAACTTGGTATGGTAGATGCCTATGCTCAGTAGAAGACCCCTATTGACTTAGGTGCTAGTGCTTCAAAAGGTCAAAGTCACAGTTTACTTCATTTTATTATATCTTGTCCTACATAGCTGATTAGGTTTTATTGCGGTTTCAAACTTGATAAGGTGGTTGCTTATGACTAGATGAATACCTCTTTTGATTTTGGTGTAAATCCGTCAAAGGTCTTGACTCCCAAATTATGAAGACAAGCATCATACTTATATTAAAGCTTTATAAATACTATGGCATATGAGGTGGGGGGCATTTAAGTTTTACACATATTTCTTGTTAATTTAAGGATTTCCTACTCTAATAATCTTCGTCTTATTACGCCTTATTTCGTACATTGTCGGGATTCCGCGTCATTCCGAGTACTGGCGTAAACTAGATATGACAGGTCCCGGCTTCGCTGTAATACACACACGTAAATGTCGAGATCCAGACCAGAGCCTCGCTTTGAAAACTGACATGGCTGCTCCCGTTAGAGACAGACGCGGTCGGTATTCCAAGTTAAAACAAGATGTTTCGACAAAAATACCGACGAATAGGAATATTTTAGAAGAACATAACTATGTCGTCGGTAAACACAGCACTTCAGGTGACAACAATATTCCAGGAATACGGACAGAAGTTAAGATTAACAATTTTTTTAACAACAAGTGGAGAGAAGGCAGACGTGTTGTTGGATAATCTGAAATTCTGCCAAGAATGTGGATTAGGTCCTGTGCCGCTAACTGCATATAATGTGCTCGGTGAGCAAAAGAAAGGATTGTCAGGGTTTTTGTATGTCAGGTGTCAGAATGTGGACTGTGCAGCTGTGAACCGTGTGACATATGGGAAAACGCATCGAAACAAACGAAAAGGCATGCCATGTTTTGCTGCTAATACTAAACTTGGGACAGGTATGCATTTTTTTTTTTTTTTGATAAATTTGTTCATTTTATTTTATGATTGATTTTGCCTAAAAATAATATTATCATTAGAAGTAGACTGATAAGTGCAGAACATGTGATATGTATATATTGATTTCTTTTCAAATGTCTTTATCAATTTATATCATGTGAATAAGAAATTTAAAATAATACAAGTCACCATGTGATAAAGTAGCAACATTTGTATATGATGTGTGTGCATATAATTGCTATAGCATGGGAATATTTATACATGCATTAATCTTCACAAATCGGAGATGCCCACTGACATAAAATAAAACCATAGTCCTGAAAAACAATACAAATATTCAATTGCACAAATTTTCTTACTGAAACTTTATGTAAAATAAAATATGTACTGTATTTACAGCGATGATTGATAGTATTGGGGGTCCAGATTGTGTTAACAACATCTTCGCCACGATAAACATCCCAACTATAAGTCACCCCAACTTAAAGGTAATGTAACGTGCATCGTTACGGTATATATGCAATCTCTAACAACTGCGTCAGGGAGTCGACTCTTTGGCTCAGTGGCAGTGCATTGCGGTGTAACGCCGGCGGATCGGGTTCGATTCCGGGCCGGGCCACTTTCGGTTCGCTACAGTATGAATGCATAAAATATTTTTATAGATTTTCAAAGTCATAATTAGCTATTAAAATGTGTAAATGTACAAGCTGTATTTGAAGCATTGCACAAAATATTAATACATGAGATTCAGAACATAACTTTCACTGGAAGTTTCAGATTTCTTACATGCATGTTGTAACTAATTGACTAATGAAGTCTAGTTACTTAGGTGCTCCAGTGAACAATCTAAGACTTGTTCATTCCAAATTATTTATTACTTCAACAGAAGATGGAAACTCGAGCTGGTGAGACAGTCCAGAAGATCTCTGTTAAGTGATCAGCCAAAGCTGCCAAAATCGCCTTCAAGCAGGAAATGGAGTAAGTTTAATATATTCTAAAAATGAGTGTAAATAATTTTAACAATAGAAGTATTTTTTCCATAAAGTTGCACACATAGTCCTGTGACTAACATAGCTGTCAGAAAGTCAATGAAAATGTCACATGTTTATTATATGCAGTTTGTTAATATCTGTCAGTCATTGTTTTTGTCAAATCATGAGAAATCCATTCAACTAACTATCATGTGTATGTGTATGTTTAGTGAGGTGGCACAAGAAGAGACTGAAGAGGCAAAACAGTCTATAGACATTCTGAATGAGGACCTTGGGATTGGAGCAATGCCAGATGCATCCCCTCACACAAAGTAAAAAAATATTGATACCATATTTTTTTTTAAATCCTGGTTAGGTTTGTTCTTATAAAGTACCAGTCTATATTAGTTAAGCAAGCACAAATGCACATACCGACATTGCTTTTTTTTGGAGCAGATCCTGTTACAATGCAGCCACAATTTCTGTTTGTGGTATTGCAACTTATTTCAGGTCTCTCCATAGTCTATGAAACTCAAAGGTCAAGATGTTACAAAATATGTAAAAATAACATATTTTGGGGCCACATTTTTCTTATTTCAATGTAATTTTGATCCCAGACCATTACCTTTCAAGGGACAAAAGTTATGATTTCTGAAATTTCAAGGGTCAAAAGCCTGACTCCTGAGTCAAAGAAGGGCCCTGTTATTTGATTACTGTAAAATCAGAGATCTCTAGGGACCAGGTACAACTTTAAAATATTTTTTTTAGTTCACTGTATTTTAGACTTTTAATTTCCAACATTTCTAAATTCAATCTCATTATTTTCAGGGAGGTGTTGCAACAGTCCTGTACCAGTGCTGAAGCTGACACAGGTGACGGTAATTGGACTGATGTAGAGGACACACCTACCAACCAGGAACGAGTAACCAGGTATTTTTTAGATTCCTGAAGCAAAATTATGTAAAGCATGTTAACAAATACATGCATAATAAACTGCAAATGTCATTTCATGAAAATTTTTATATGACTTTATCAACATTTCCAGGGATTTACACATAATTTTAAATTAGTTTTAATGGTGCCCTTCTCAACTAAAGTTGCACACATAGTCCTGTGAATATCCTTATATTGATGCCTAACTTCAGAAGTAGAATGACTTTGAGACATTTATTAATTTGTAAATGGTAATATTCTTTTTTTTTATTCCCAGAAAACAAAAACCCCTAACTGATGGCTATGGAAAGACCCCTCGTGGAAGAGCCAAAATGCGTCTTCAAGACAAATTCCAATGTCGGACCAGAGTTGGAATGTCCTGTTCAGTTGACACAGCATGGCAAAAACGTGGCTTCGATAGTTTAACCTGTAAGCTTTGTAATGGAATAGTTATCTTATTTGTTTAGCCATGGACTCTATGATGGAAATCCATGTAGTTTAATAGCAAAGGTTAAGTCTAAGGTCAATATCTTGTTTGTCTGGGAAAACTTTGTTATGGGTTGATGGATTTCATTGTTAATTAATATTGTAAAGAAATTTATTTTATTGTACAAACTTAAGAACTCTGCATGAAATGGTGGCAGATTACACTAATAAGCAATAATAAATGTGTTATTTACTTTCAGCTCACACATTCTTCATGTCGAAGTCAAAATATGGGAAGAAGGTGCTGAAGTCTGTTGTATCACACCGAGTTTGTGGAACCTGTAACTGGTGGGCTCGCAACCGTAAGGGTCAAGCAGTCAGACCTCACCAGTGTGTTAGAAACCATCCATCGTGGGAGTGCCAAACTGATGGAAAGTGTTTGTGGGGAGAAAGGTGTTCAAGAACTGAAAGATGAAGGAACTCCGATAGAATATGTTGAAGGAGATGGTGACAATACGCTTATAGCTAGAGTAAAAAACAATTTAAATATTCATCTAAAAAAGAGATTTGACAAAAATCATGTCGTTAAAAATGTTGGGAAACATCTCTTTGGTCTTCATCATTCTAAAAATGTGAAAATCAGTAAAATGACCATCTTCCATCTTCAAAAGTGTTTAAAATACGCTTTTGCAAAAAATGCTGGAGATAAGGATGCTCTGAGAGAAAACCTGAATGCTTTAGTGCCACATCAGTTTGGTGATCACAGTATGTGCCATCCTAGATTATGTGGGTATAGGCGTTCACCAGAAGACAGAAATAGTTATGTACACAGAAGTCTGCCTTACAAGGCTCCTTTGAAAGACGAACAACTTCGGGTAGCTTTGGAGGGGAGTTTTAGACCTCTTGCCGACAACGCAGAGCAATATGTGGATCTTGGCTCGTCACAAGCTTGTGAACATGCCAACAGGGAAGTTTCAATAAGAGCTCCCAAAAGCTTCCATTATGGGAAAACTAACTCCCTTGACTATAGGGTCCACGCTACGGCAGCTTGCATAAATGAAGGAAGACGTTACATCGCAGAGGTAATTGAAAATATTTTTTTCTGATTGTTATTGTGCGTAAACGTACATTCCGAGAAGTTATTTCAAGTTTGCATGTTTTTATTGTTCTTGTTTACTGATATAGTGCACCTCAGATTTTTATCATATACAATTATACAAAGCTATACAATGTATGACCATTGTACCGAAAAAGGAATATTAATGTAATTCTTTATTTATCTGTTTTGGCTGAATTTTATTCTTTTAACACTCATAAAGACCTGTTCAGAACTTCTGTTTAAAGTAATCAAAACAATTTATCTCAGGTGTGCAATATGCTTTTTGTTTTGTTACTGATGTTTGAGTTTTTTGTTCTGTTCTGTTTACAGCTGTCTTTAAATGGAGTTACCAATTCCAGATCTACATGAATGCTGCAGGTCTCAATTTGGACAGAGGGTAAGAAAGGTTCAGTTAATTAAAATTACAGTTTCAAGTTAAAAAAATAATTTTTAATGATTTTATACAAAGACAATATTTTGTTTTGCTGCTTAATTATGTAAATAAAATACATGTATTACTCTTTGCTAGCGTTGTGCAAATAGTCTCTAATTAATGATAGATTTCGCCCGAAGGTCTCATTGGCAACTATTGATTATATATTTTTTACTATTGATTAGTTACTATTAATTTGATTCTTATAATCCTGTTGTATGCTTAACGGCCAAGTTAAAAAAGTTTATTTGAGCCATAAAATACATTTTAGAAGACTGAAAACTGATGTTGGTACACATTAGTTATATAACTGGAATAAATGCTAAATTCCTTCAGATTATTGATAGTGATTCTCCTGTCTGACGCCCAACATTACTCTTTGCTATATTATTCTATTATTACATATAGATACATAGACTATCCATAATACTATGTATTTTCCATAAATGCAGGCAAATGTAGATGCTGGCTTGTCCCCTGGGGTCCACACACTCAAGCATGCCGAGAGGTGCCAGAAGAAACGGAAGCGGGTCCAGGCCAAAATGGTACTTCCTTCAACAAAAAGACGTCGTTTGGAATTGAAGCAAGAGCGGGCGGTTAACCAGGGTGCCCAGGAGGTGTTGGAAGGAGTCTCCTGTCAATCAGGTAGGTAAAAGTTATGTTCTAGCAGCTTTATCTACCTTACGTTTTATAAATATAGTATAATAATATATACCATATAGCTTTGGTCAAGGATAAATTAGACTGTTACAGTTTCCACTTTTCTAAATACATTATGAAATTTTGTTGGGTAAGACCAGACAAAATGTTTATCATTTGTGTGATTGATGTTTAGGAATCGGCCATGAGACCAATGCAGATATAGAGGCTATTCCGGCCCCTGTACCCAAAGGAGACTTCAGGCCTGTTCAACTCGCCAACCCAACATTGGTGGCATTTGATCTGGAGACAACTGACCTCAGTAAGAAATAGTAATAGTACAAATGAAATAGTTAATTACTCTTATTTTGGCGACAACTTAGGAAAAGAGTTTGTTAATTGTTGTTTATGAATTTAGCACTAACTAGTACTAGTAACTCTTCTAAAACACTCATACTGCTCCGGTGGCCTAGTGGTTAGAGTGCTCAACTCAGAAGCGAGAGGCTGCGGGTTTGATTCCTGGCCGCCACATACCAAACTCGTATAATGGTACTGTTATAGCTCCCTTTCTTGGCGCTCTGCATATAAGGGGAGTTGCAGGACAGGTTGGCATGGTGTCTGGATAATGTGACTGGGTGTGGTACCATGCCACATGTCTACGGCGTGATACTGCAGTGTGGCACCACTATATCTGTCTCAAGTAGACATTGTCTCCAAATGACTGAAATACTGTCGATGGGATGTACATCCCAAAACAAAAACACAATGTTTTTCTGTCAGTGAATGATATTCACCGAAATGAAACCAAATATTTTTTTTTATTTACAGTTCGTGGACATTGCCTACCACAGATAACACAGATAGCAGCGTCGGATTTAGCTGGGACTCGCACATTTTCCCAGTATGTTCTGCCATCTGAACCAATAACTGCTGGGGCTAGGGCAGTCACTGGCCTTTCAGTTGATGGTGAACGTCTGTTACATCATGGACAACAGGTAGACGCAACAGATATACAGTCAGCTCTGCAACTATTTTCTACCTGGGTGAAAAAAATTCCAAATTGTGTTTTAGTTGCACACAACGGAAGAAAATTCGATTTTCCTGTACTTGTGCATGCATTGAACTGTGCAGGTCTGTATGATACGTTTGTTGACGGAACAAAAGTGCTGGTGGATGCTCTCGTCCTATTCCAAAAGGTGATTCCAGGCAGGAAGTCGTATAAGCAAGAAGATCTGATACATGACATTTTGAACACATCATATGGAGCACATGATGCTGCAGAAGATGTGCGTGCTTTGGGCAATCTTATTTCCCATTTAGACATAGACAACAAAACAGTATTGACTCAAAGTTTTAGTGTTAGTGCTATTAGCATGAACATGCTGTTCAACAAGGAGAAAGCAAAAAATCTACCAACATTGTCAGTGCTTGTATCCAGATCCATATGCAAAGCACCTACAGCTGAAAATACAGCAGGGTCTGGTTTGAACTTGAGACACCTTGAAGCTATATACAAGCGTGATGGTGAGGATGGCCTTACAAATACTTTCATAATGAAAAACTCTGAGCAGCATCCTCCATGACACGTCGTGTAGGCACTCATATTTCTTAAGGACAGTCACACAGTCAACCATCTTTAATTCACGCTGCATAATAATGTTCGCCTTGAATACGTTTCTGAGGAGCTGGTTTGTTTTTAACCTTTTCCCTCATGCAAAAGACCATAAAAAGGCTTATGCCAACAGCATAAAACCAGATCAGCATGCGAATACTCGCAGGCTGATCAGATTTTATGCTGTTCGCTGCTTCACAGTGGTCTGGAAATGAGGACTTTACAATTTAATTTGGTAAGGTTCTGCAGATCAGGCTTTATGTGTTATCTATTACATTGTTTTGAAAAAATCTACCAGTTTGGGGATCACAGATTCCAATATCCGTTTTGCTGCTGTAACACGTGGTTGGCCCTCAGAAAGTATTTTGCATATGGATCTGGATACAAGCACTGACAATGTTGGTAGATTTTTTGCTTTCTCCTTGTTGAACAGCATGTTCATGCAAATAGCACTAACACTAAAACTTTGAGTCAATACTGTTTTGTTGTCTATGTCCAAATGGGAAATAAGATTGCCCAAAGCACGCACATCTTCTGCAGTATCATGTGTCCCATATGATGTGTTCAAAATGTTATGTACCAGATCTTCTTGCTTATACGACTTCCTGTCTGGAATCACTTTTCAGAATAGCACGAGAGAACCCACCAGCACTTTTGTTCCGTCAACAAACGTATCATACAGACCTGCACAGTTCAATGCATGCACAAGTACAGGAAAATCGAATTTTCTTCCGTTGTGTGCAACTAAAACACAATTTGGAATTTTTTTCACCCAGGTAGAAAATAGTTGCAGAGCTGACTGTATATCTGTTGCGTCTACCTGTTGTCCATGATGTAACAGACGTTCACCATCAACTGAAAGGCCAGTGACTGCCCTAGCCCCAGCAGTTATGGGTTCAGATGGTAGAACATACTGGGAAAATGTGCGAGTCCCAGCTAAATCCGACGCTGCTATCTGTGTTATCTGTGGTAGGCAATGTCCACGAACTGTAAATAAAAAAAATATTGGTTTCATTTCGGTGAATATCATTCACTGACAGAAAAACATTGTGTTTTTGTTTTGGGATGTACATCCCATCGACAGTATTTCAGTCATGGGAGACATTGTCTACTTGAGACAGATATAGTGGTGCCACACTGCAGTATCACGCCGTAGACATGTGGCATGGTACCACACCCAGTCACATTATCCAGACACCATGCCAACCAGTCCTGCAACTCCCCTTATATGCAGAGCGCCAAGAAAGGGAGCTATAACAGTACCATTTTACGAGTTAGGTATGTGGCGGCCAGGGATCAAACCCGCAGCCTCTCGCTTCTGAGTTGAGCACTCTAACCACTAGGCCACCGGAGCAGTATGAGTGTTTTAGAAGAGTTACTAGTACTAGTTAGTGCTAAATTCATAAACAACAAATAACAAACTCTTCTCCTAAGTTGTCGCCAAAATAAGAGTAATAAACTATTTCATTTGTACTATTACTATTTCTTACTGAGGTCAGTTGTCTCCAGATCAAATGCCACCAATGTTGGGTTGGCGAGTTGAACAGGCCTGAAGTTTCCTTTGGGTACAGGGGCCGGAATAGCCTCTATATCTGCATTGGTCTCATGGCCGATTCCTAAACATCAATCACACAAATGATAAACATTTTGTCTGGTCTTACCCAACAAAATTTCATAATGTATTTAGAAAAGTGGAAACTGTAACAGTCTAATTTATCCTTGACCAAAGCTATATGGTATATATTATTATACTATATTTATAAAACGTAAGGTAGATAAAGCTGCTAGAACATAACTTTTACCTACCTGATTGATAGGAGACTCCTTCCAACACCTCCTGGGCACCCTGGTTAACCGCCCGCTCTTGCTTCAATTCCAAACGACGTCTTTTTGTTGAAGGAAGTACCATTTTGGCCTGGACCCGCTCCCGTTTCTTCTGGCACCTCTCGGCATGCTTGAGTGTGTGGACCCCAGGGGACAAGCCAGCATCTACATTTGCCTGCATTTATGGAAAACACATAGTATTATGGATAGTCTATGTATCTATATGTAATAATAGAATAATATAGCAAAGAGTAATGTTGGGCGTCAGACAGGAGAATCACTATCAATAATCTGAAAGAATTTAGCATTTATTCCAGTTATATAACTAATGTGTACCAACATCAGTTTTCAGTCTTCTAAAATGTATTTTATGGCTCAAATAAACTTTTTTAACTTGGCTGTTAAGCATACAACAGGATTATAAGAATCTAATTAATAGTAACTAATCAATAGTAAAAAATATATAATCAATAGTTGCCAATGAGACCTTCGGGCGAAATCTATCATTAATTAGAGACTATTGGCACAACGCTAGCAAAGAGTAATACATGTATTTTATTTACATAATTAAGCAGCAAAACAAAATATTGTCTTTGTATAAAATCATTAAAAATTATTTTTTTAACTTGAAACTGTAATTTTAATTAACTGAACCTTTCTTACCCTCTGTCCAAATTGAGACCTGTAGCATTCATGTAGATCTGGAATGTGTAACTCCACTTAAAGACAGCTGTAAACAGAACAGAACAAAAAACTCAAACATCAGTAACAAAACAAAAAGCATATTGCACACCTGAGATAAATTGTTTTGATTACTTTAAACAGAAGTTCTGAACAGGTCTTTATGAGTGTTAAAAGAATAAAATTCAGCCAAAACAGATAAATAAAGAATTACATTAATATTCCTTTTTCGGTACAATGGTCATACATTGTATAGCTTTGTATAATTGTATATGATAAAAATCTCAGGTGCACTATATCAGTAAACAAGAACAATAAAAACATGCAAACTTGAAATAACTTCTCGGAATGTACGTTTACGCACAATAACAATCAGAAAAAAATATTTTCAATTACCTCTGCAATGTAACGTCTTCCTTCATTTATGCAAGCTGCCGTAGCGTGGACCCTATAGTCAAGGGAGTTAGTGTTCCCATAATGGAAGCTTTTGGGAGCTCTTATTGAAACTTCCCTGTTGGCATGTTCACAAGCTTGTGACGAGCCAAGATCCACATATTGCTCTGCGTTGTCGGCAAGAGGTCTAAAACTCCCCCCCAAAGCTACCCGAAGTTGTTCGTCTTTCAAAGGAGCCTTGTAAGGCAGACTTCTGTGTACATAACTCTTTCTGTCTTCTGGTGATCGCCTATACCCACATAATCTAGGATGGCACATACTGTGATCACCAAACTGATGTGGAACTAAAGCATTCAGGTTTTCTCTCAGAGCATCCTTATCTCCAGCATTTTTTGCAAAAGCGTATTTTAAACACTTTTGAAGATGGAAGATGGTCATTTTACTGATTTTCACATTTTTAGAATGATGAAGACCAAAGAGATGTTTCCCAACATTTTTAACGACATGATTTTTGTCAAATCTCTTTTTTAGATGAATATTTAAATTGTTTTTTACTCTAGCTATAAGCGTATTGTCACCATCTCCTTCAACATATTCTATCGGAGTTCCTTCATCTTTCAGTTCTTGAACACCTTTCTCCCCACTAACACTTTCCATCAGTTTGGCACTCCCACGATGGTTTCTAACACACTGGTGAGGTCTGACTGCTTGACCCTTACGGTTGCGAGCCCACCAGTTACAGGTTCCACAAACTCGGTGTGATACAACAGACTTCAGCACCTTCTTCCCATATTTTGACGTCGACATGAAGAATGTGTGAGCTGAAAGTAAATAACACTTTTATTATTGTTTATTAGTGTAATCTGCCACCATTTCATGCAGAGTTCTTAAGTTTTGTACAATAAAATAAATTTCTTCAACAATATTAATTAACAATGAAATCCATCAACCCATAACAAAGTTTTCCCAGACAAACAAGATATTGACCTTAGACTTAACCTTTGCTATTAAACTACATGGATTTCCATCATAGAGTCCATGGCTAAACAAATAAGATAACTATTCCATTACAAAGCTTACAGGTTAAACTATCGAAGCCACGTTTTTGCCATTCTGTGTCAACTGAACAGGACATTCCAATTCTGGTCCGACTATCACAGCGACGGTAAACCCCAATACAACAGCAACAAGTTCTTCATCTTGACCCTTCAGACCCCTGTGACCGAGTACTGTCTCGTCTTTGGAAATTCCATTTTAAAAATAACATATTGAAATGCACCGGTTACATTACAATAAATTAATAACTTTGATGAAACATCGGAGAGAATAGCCCCTGAAAACTCTTATAAAAGAAAAATAAGAATGTTATTGAAAAATGTAATCATTTAGTGGAATTTAATCGGTGTATTACAAGGTGCAAGCGTTCAATGATAGATAGTCAGACAGACAGACAGACAGACAGACAGACAGATAGATAGATAGATAGATAGATAGATAGATAGATAGATAGATAGATAGGTAGATGTGCACTGTTGGCATTAGAGAGCAGTCAAGCACTTATCAGTAACTGTAGTTGAGTCGATAGTGTTAGGTTAGAGCTGCGAAAATAATCTATAAGAATTTCAAAAACCATAGAATGTATTGCCATGTTGTTTTAATGTGAATAATTTGCATTGTATGACAGAATTTCTCACCTCCCCCACCCCTTCTCTGATAAAATTTCATCCATGGAATTAATATTTAAAATACAAGATTTAAGCTTTTAAGTATTATTTTGCCCTAAATAATGTTGGTGGATTTCATAAAAAGTTCATAGTGATCTCATTATTTAGATTAAACTTATTTATTAGGAAGCAAGTTCTCAATACATGTATAAAACTTTTACGTACCACCCTCGCGACGGTTCCTGGTTTGGACCTGTACTTTGTACCTGGAAAAGACATGGATCATCCTTGCCCCCAAAAGGGTTTTAATCAGCAACCTTCGGATCCACAGTAGTCTACGTAACAACTGGGCCATGAGATTCTTGATTTGCTTATTATACCCTTACAAAATTTGGAGACCTCCTGGAAGGAGATGTTTGGTTTGGGTCTACTGTTTTCCAAGGCGTCAAAACACGACTATATGTGATAAAGGGTTAAAAAGTCTAGAGATAGGTCATGGTTCAATCCCATAACATTATGGATTAGAGTCACTTAAACGAAAGTGGTATCTCTGATGTCTGGTGCCGAATTAAGCCTGTTAAGCTAGTCTAAATAGATGTCAATTATTTCTTGTTTGGTGCTGAGTGGCATATATACGTCAAGTTTATAAAAGGGATATGAAACGTTTGTCCATGATAATAACACATTATAGGATACAGTTACTTGATCAGTCCTTGTAAGGGGCGTTTACAACAATTTTTCTTTTTCTATATAATTTTCTATATTTTATGTAAAAAATGTGCTGAATACGGAAAAAGAAGAAAAAATGATGATCACCGTACTCGTTATTATGCTACGTTCGTATATTCATGGTAATCGTTTTAAACAGATAGCTAAAATAGACATCTCATGTTCAAAATAAGAATTTTTTTAGCAAAACGGAGACAAACATGCCTTCGGGCAATTCATGAGAGTTCAATTTTTCTGATTAAATGTTTCAAGTTTCCACGGGTTCTTCATTTTTGCAAATTGAATAATTGAATATAAAAGGGAGAGAAAAATAGCTTCATTGTCAAAATGTGTTGTTTTTTGGGGGGTTTTTTTTAACCCTTCGATGGATTATTTTCTCATTTCACACATGTTGCAAGTAAATATACTTCTTGAACAAAACAATGAATAAAAATGTATGTTATCGAGTTAATTAAGGAACAACTAGGCTGTTTCAATGGTAACAAGGAAAGGATGCGTTCTTTCTTTCTCGATGAAATGAACCGTAAGTTTCTATTTGAGATTTATTTTCGTCGTTCGCAATGTCTGTTTTAAAGATATCACCCAATGACGATGTTGTAGATGCCCTTTCCCGGTGAAACAACCCTTAAAGCGAAGTAGCCATGACATTGTGACTGTTTCATTCGAAAACTTTAATACCTGGAATACTATACACTTTTCCCTTCCGGGCGAAATACTAAAGTGTATTGCTTCTTGTTTTAATGTCCAAAATATTGCGATTGTAAACTGCAGTAAACACCTATAAGATTACATGTTATGTGCAACATTCGTGTACTAATTCATCCAAAGACACTTCTTGTTTCTATATACCATTTTTCTTTCATACAAATTTTATTGCCAATTACGAAATATTGGTTCAATTTACAAACAGAACAGATATTATAGGGTTAAGTCACAAGTTCTCAAACCTCCCCTGATGAACTCGTGCGTGGATCAAGAAGGGTACGAAGAGTACAGGGGCACACGTTCCTGAGATGGAGAATACTAAATTAGTGTGATGTAACCGGTACATTATAAGGTGCTATATTTAGAATGGAATTTCCAATTTGTCTTTGCACAAGACAAGACAGTACACTGTCAAACCTGTCACAAAGACCTTGTGATTATTTATGAAACGTTAATATGGATAATGTGCATTCAATGCAAAGGTAAGGAACATATATTTTTCGGATACGAATATTTTATATCAATAAAAATAGAACAAAACTTGCAACTTTCGGTTTTGAATATATGTTTTAAATATGTTGATTATATATAGGTATTTTTTCCTATGCTATATTATCAAGCCTTAATCATTTAGAGATACCATAGATAGATATATAGATAAACACGAATAAGTTTCCTGATAGATCTCAGAGACTGAATTAGTGTGGTCACAAAGTATATAAGTAAATAGCTTTTGTATCTTCTATATTATATTACTTTAAATGAGCCGGCAAATATCGAGAGATGCAAAAAGAACATATATGCAGTTTCAAAAGACCTGTAGCACTTGAATTATACTTACCGATAAAAACATAATTATGTTGTTATGATTTAATAATCACATTTAATATTTCAATAGGTTTAATTTATTCCTAAATATATTCATTTGAACAGTAAATTATCCAAACGGACCATATAGCTGTGTGTTGTGTATTGTGTGTCTGTAAGAATCGGGTGAGGTCATTGCATTGATTGATCAGATGCCTGTCCATGATATATATGATTTTAATTTAGCATAAAATCATTTATGTTAAATCATTTATATTATTGATCATGTTGTAATTCTAGTGGGGCGTACCCTACATCAAAGGTGCCTAAGCCAATCAACATATAGTTTTGCCTCACGTGACGCTCCACAGCCAATCGTAATACTCATTAGCCATTATATAGGGTTAAATTTTAGGATACAATTACATGATACGTCGTCTTAAGGTTGTATTCATGTGTTTTTTTATCCAAGGACGAATCTTTAAAATGATTTTTTTCCATTTCTATATACCATAAACTTGTTCAGAAGAAGGGTACAGGCCGGGGCTAATCTCTCTGAGATAATGGGCATAATGTATTCATACCAAGATATCAATTCAGTGTAAAGTAACCGGTGCATTTCAATGTGTTATATTTAGGATGGGATTTCCAAAGACGGGACAGTACTGATCACAGGGCCCTAACGGTTATATCTGAAGCATCAAGATGACGAACTTGTATTTAAAGCAAAAGTAAGATAAAGTGTTATATTCTAAAGTTTTATCCCTAAAACACCCGATAACAAATTTAACTTTCGATTTGAATACATAGTAGTATCGTATTGCTTTAACGTGAACTGTTCATTATATGTCTACTCAAGTCATTGTTTTCCATTGTTTTATTAGATGGATAGTTAACCATATGTATATGATTAATATGAAAGTTATTAGTTTGGGGAAATATTTCATAAAGTGATGTAGTGCGGAAACCAAATATACGGTAAATTAATACTGTAAAATCATTTATTTTCACTGACATTAAGTTACGTGGAATCAGTGATTGAATTAATTTCGTGGGTACATATATTCGTGGAACCATGTTCTAGAAAACATTATGATATGAAATAAACAGTTTTCGTGGGGATAAATATTCGTGGATAAAGTCATCCACGAAATCAACGAAAATTAGTTCCCCACGAAAATTAATGATTCTACAGTATATACTTGTCCACTTTTTTCTAAATTAAAAATATATCTTTCAACTCTTTTAAAATGCGTGTTTTGTGAACAATAAGCCAATCTGGGAAAAGGCAGTTCAAAAGAATAGTCAAAGTGCTCAAAGCACCGAAAGACTGCCGGCAGAATTATCATGAAATACTTTAAGTGAGGACGAAACATATTGCGATAATTTGGATAAAGTAAGTAATAATTCTGAAAGGATCTTCGATGTTTAACGACACAATATTCCAGCTTTCATCTCACTACCCCTTTCTTTCCTACACGTTTGAGCATTTTTCTTTATTGATCTTGTGCAAATTGCGGGAGTTCCGAATCGAGTGTGTTAGTTTTGGATCACGTGGTACGTGAATGAAAATTGATTTCTGAATATTTGTTGGTCAGGGAGCATGTGAGATTTGCTTACACGAGACAAACGGATTATTAATATCGTAGATTGATCCGAACAGTGTTATCAGCATGAGCGATACACAGATTTACGGAAAATCACGCGATTTTCCGTAAATTATGTATCACGAATGCTGATAACGCTGTTCGCGTCAATCTACGATTTCAGTGATCCTACTTTTCAAGTCAAATAGTATACACATAGAAATTCTTAACTTTGCATTCATTTTCAAACAAATCTTCATTTTTTTCACCATTAAACAACAAAGAAACTATTTTTAGCAAAGTTACAATACATAAAATAATCCGGTCGTGTTTTACACAGCGCGTAATAATATGCAGTGCGTAAACGGCTTTCGTTTTCAAATCAGGGGCGTCAACATTGTGCAGTGACGTCATATAAAAGTAGTTCCAGGTTTGGATAACGTTGGGACTTTAATACAAGTTTTTTTTCCGCTGTAGGAAACAGATTGAAAATGCGTAGTATTATACTTATTATAAATAATTATATAGGGTTACCCCCACTTAATTATCCCACCATAGAAAATAGATGATATCAGGGAGATATACCAGCCCATTTTTAACGAGTTTTGGTATATATCGACCGGCGATCGAAACATAGACCTCTTAATTTCAGGATGTCAAACATGTATGTGGCTTAAGCAGTAATAAACATACAAATTTAGCAATTAAAAATACTATTAACCTTCTTAGTGAATTACAACATAGTAAAGTATAAATATATATCACAATAAAGTAAACAAAATATCTAACAGCCTCCACATAATTTATCGACAAATAGTTCCCCGAAAGCTTCTTAAGCATCTTCCATCTATATATCATTATCTTGGTTCTTATGCAACATTTTCTTAAAAAATAATTCTATCTAATACCTTTGGCATTTATTTGCAAACAAAAGGAAAATTAAACAGTTCGAACAATGGATGTTAAGTAGGCTGTAGCACTACCAAACACGTTGGTATATATTTAAAATGTAATGGTTATTGAACTCCCTGCTTTGTATCTGTTTTGGCAATTCTGTCTTAAAGGGTTTTATGATATAATGACATGGCAGTAATAAAAGTTTCACTGTCTTAAAACAAAAATAGTTTGGCACATGACATACCGGCCTGTTATGTCAGATGAAAATAGTTGGCGTTTATCATCATTAACAATATTGTGTATTTCATCAGCAAAATTATTAAGTTCTGAAATTCAGATAAGACGGGCACACTCCTCATGTATGTTATTAAATTTCCATCCACCAACAACATTATTTGTGGCACACTGATTGCCGGGCGAATATCATAATGGTGACATCTCTTTATAACACAATTCTGTACACAAATTAAGCTGTCGCTGCCAGACAATGTATCTGGTGATTTTGATGGTGTCCATGATGACTGGTTTGAGGCACTATATGCTGCATCAGACTTTGAACCGGAAAAGATTGTTAGTGTGTGTTTTTACAAATAATTTCAAGCAATGCAGATACTTGTGTTGACTGATGATCATATCTTTGGTGATTGATTAAACATGATTCATCAGGTTTTCCAGGGAACACTTCTTTTTACAATCAATTTTCAGCATGGAAACAAAAAAAATAAATAAACTGTGAACATACCGCACTAGAATTGTTTATTTTAAATTGTCATATTCTCGAGTACATCAATAACAAATATATCCATGTTTGATTATATGTACCATCTACTCGAATATAGCTTTTCCATTTTCTTGTCCAATACATTCCTATTCATAAAGATTTGATAAAATTTAATCTATAAAAAGTGAATCAGATAAATGTCCACAACAAACATTAAAATCGTCGAATAATAAACAGTCTTTCCGAAATATATGAAAGTTTCGTGTTGTTGTTGGAAAAAAATGGGGTTTGTATACATGTGCATCTTGAACCAGTTAGTAGAAATAAACAATTCTGATCTTTAAATCTTCGTCAAGGAAACATAGTTGTTGTTTTCCTTCTCCGATTAAACGGATGAGTAACATTACCCGAGACATGCATGTTAAAAGTAACACCAGTTTTTATTTCCTGTAAACATACTTGTAAATGCCAAAAAATCTAGACAGTTTAGTTTCGACAAGATGCTGCATACATTTTAAGACAGACGCTTTAAAACAATCGTTAGCCCTATGAATATTTTAGTCGGAAAATGTTTACAGTTTATGACAGTATTGTTATCACTAAAGAAAATATATATAGAGAGAGAGTGTAGGGTTCCATTGAAAAGGTTTCGGGTGCTTTTTGCTTGTTTAAATGATCGTCCCGAACTGATTTTCTTTCCTGTGTTGATATATCCCCTTTCGTGCATTTTATTTTGTTTTATGTGCGTTATTCGGAATTTGCGGTTTGTCCCTACTGAATTTGTCTGTTTGTGCCTCTCTCTCAACTTCATACAAAGCAATTCTGTGACTCACGATTTGTGAGCGTCATTTCTGATAACAAATGAAGTGCCTTCAATCTGACATTCTCAAAGTCCTTTAAAAAAAATGTTTTTTCAATTTTGGTCGCGGCTTTGCCTTTCTGTTGTTGTATGTCTATCTATATGTATTAGAATTGTTTATGTTAAATGAATATCCTTGATGACTTTGAAGAATTCTACATGCAGGATACAAAGGCATCTTTCTGCAAAGGAGAAAAGGGCGAGGAAAAAAGAACCAGATCTCATACTCAGCGTAGGAGGTTATGTAAGTCGGCTTCAATCTAATATATCCTGTAGTAAATGCTCATTTTCATTTTAAAAAGCTCTGGATTCTGCATTATAGGTTTTGCGATAAATTGTATAGATCCTCATAAAGTGCGGTTAGGCTTCCATTATTTGGGTCAGGTTTTCTTATTCAATTTGTGATTAGCGACGTCTCCAAATCAGTGACGTCTCCTGGCAGACAACGAAATTAGATTATTTATGTATCATGGTAAGTTGACACACCTGTTGCATTTTTTACGACCTACATTGGAGTACAATTCTGGTAGGAGACCGAGTATGAAACTGGAATTTCTGAAATTCCGAGATCGATCATGATTTGAGATAAATGTTATATTTACGTGTGGTCCCTACAAAAATGCAGATTTATTTCAGTTTTGAATTATGGTTAATATGTTAACACTATCTAATAAGGCTCGTATGGCATAGGTGGTCACAGGTGGTCATTGACCAAAAGTTTGATTTGTATCTATATTACGTCTATCAATACTCATCTACAGAAGACGCCATGTTGTGGATCGTGTCACGTGGTAGTGCAGGCACATGCTTCGAGGATACAGAATTCTATATTTAACCGATTTCGTCGAAGTTTTTTTTTCTTACGAAAATAGCGTTTTCCCGTGTCATGTGACCTACGCTTGCCATTTTTATTTGTCTGGAAACAAAGATTTCACCAACATTAAAGAGAGGGAGTAGAAAAATACTTTTAAATTACTACCGATTATCCGTGTGACCGTGATTTAACGCTGGTATTATACCAAAAATGCGAATTGTTGTTATTAAGTGTTTTATTACCATATAACCCAGTTACAAAGATATTAAAAAATATATTTAGATCATACGATGGAAAACCTTTGTGTTTCTTATTGCAGGAAAAGGAATGTCACACATTGATTGTTTCCAAAGCAAGCCCAGTCCTAGAGGCTCTATGTAGATGGGAGAATGGACACAGTAAGTTAAATAAGTTTTACAAATAAGTTTACTATTTCGCTTGGTTGTAAGATTGTTTTATACTTACTGTTTACTATAAAATGTAATGTCCCTAAGATAAACCACATTTGTCATGAACACATTATGTATCTTGTGAAAATGAATAATATGTCCTTTACTTATATCATTATTTATAATTTAGATACTGAATTTAACTGTTTTCACTGACAGATATAGTCACCATTGATTTCAAAACATCATTCGAAGCTGCTGATCTAGTAATCGACTACATATACGGATACAAACGGGCGATTCCGGAATCCATTCTTCCTAGTTTGTTGAAGTTATCCAAGTTTTTACTGATCGAGGAGTTAGCAGACTTCTGTATCAGCCAGTTTAAAGAAAATGACTTATGTGTGACTTCGTGTTTGAAAACATTGTTTATGTGCTCACTTTATGACATAGAATTTGAAAAGCTAATACATTTTATCAGAGGAAACTTGATTGAACTGCTATACAAGCAAGACATGCTATATATAGACGAAACGTCCCTAAGGTACTTGCTGTGTGATGAAACACTGACATACCTGCCAAGATTTGAATGGTTGAAGTTTGTGGTCAAATGGTGTAAATTCGCCACCGAGAGAAAAGTTCTTTTCCCAGATTTGTTAAAGTTGGTTGACTTGAACAAAATACGAAAAAGCTACTTGCGAAACATATTACAGAATGAAGATCTGCTTGAGGAGCTTCCGCAATGCAAAGAATATTATGAACAAGCCATAGTTAAAGAGGATTCTGAGAGAGCTGCGACAATGATACTTATTAACAGCATTGATAATACTTTCGTTTTAGATATCCATACAGGTTCCATCTATAAATTATTTCTCAAAAACATTTACCAGTTTCAAAATACATTGTTTTGTAATGGATTTGAGCTAGGCTATGCAGATATGGCACATATGAAAGTTTACACGGGGAGAATGCCAATTTACCCTGATGCTGACAACAGGATATCAATGGAAATACAGTGGTGCGATGACGAAACTGAAAGCCTACCACAGATTCTTCAATGCCTTAAGAATGACGAAGTGTTTGTCTTTTTGGGGAAGAAAAGGGTGAAAACGAAACCGAAAAATAAAAGACGCTTTAAAATATTTGAAACAGCCGAGATCTACATCTTACACGAGCAAAATGTGGGTGTATTACAAGCAAATCCATTCCTCTCTTTTAGATACGATTTAACTGTCAAAGCAGTATTGATCGATAACAGATTATATTTGTTCCGGATTTATGCAAACAAATACTATGTTCATTTGATTTCTTTACTGAATTGCCGCATGATAACGCAGGAAATCAGTAGCTATTTCCAGAAATTTCACCTTAATTTTGATATTTGTCTCGGAAACAACGAAGACATACTGCTGACGACTGACAAAATGAAGATCATTCTCACTGCCGGCTCCTTAGGGATTAAGAGCGTGGAATACTTTTCTAAACCGCCAGGAGTTAAGTTTCATATTGATAAAGGGCTATACTCTTTTTCAACATATAAAAGACGTATTGAATATGTAAATCACTCGGAAGAAATATGTGGTTTTGCAGACATTCCTGTGACCGAGATAAGGAATTTTAGTTACTTACATGTAGTAATACCAATAACAATGGATCAAACCGGATCACTTTGTCACGTGAAATGCCCGCACTGTGATCCAGACATCGAGGAAAGGATAATATCAATGGAAGAAGATGAAAGAGAGAGGGAAAGGATGGATGAATTGGAAAGGGAAAGGGTTAGGCTTCAGCAATTCCAATACAGCGATGATGACGATTTTTATACAGAAGATTATGACGATTATGATGACTATGACGACTACGGGTTTAATAGAATTGAATACATTTGGGATGGGAGTGCAGATGAATTTGTTGAAGCTTGGTGGTAGTGAATGTTACATGATCATCCCACGGTTTGAGTTAAGCTGAAATATATCCAGGAAACATGATATTAAAACAGCAAGCTGCTACCGTACTAACGAAACCAAAACAAATAAGTTTATTTAAAGTCGACACTCTACAAGTAAAACATGAATTCATTTTCCGGCATACAAACATCTTCAGTAATGACATACATGAACATGAACAAATAAGCTAAAAAAAAAACGACATAAAGCATCTGATACTATACACCTTTTTGGTTAATTTAAAGCACAATCTAAGAATAATAAGATGAATGCGTTGAAGTATTCCTTAGTCAATACAAAGTTCTATACAAAACAGTATGCTAATAGATCCGCTGGCAAGTATGAGTACCTTCTTAATGGTTTCGGATATGTGTTATTCCTGCTTAATTATTTTTGCAGTAACAGTGTTTCCGGGATAGTCAGCTGGAACTCCTGTGACTTAAAAGTATCTAAATACATTTTTCATGAAAAGATGACAATATTTGTAGCAGACTATTTTCATGTATTCTCATTTTATCTTTAATTAATGTATTAATTATTACAATCACCATATAAATATTAGCTTAAACTTTCGCATTCAACGCTTCGAAGAAATGTTCTCTTAATATATCATATAAATATAGCAACAACATAAGACATTTAAGGTTGTATCTGTCTGTCTGTATATTGTGTCTGTAAAATTATTCATTCTATGTATTCGTACATATGATTTTAGTACATATTTTACAATTGTTCTTATTAGATATTTCAAGAATTAGATTAATAGTCAAGCCATGCTTTGTATAATACATATGTACATATATTATCATGTAATTCTATGAATATATTGAATTGTTACCCTAAAATAGCATAAAATTATGCGGATGTTTTATAATTCTGTTCACTGTTTATATACATGTTATTTTTATTCTATATATAATGTTCATAACCAGTCTACAATGTGTTTTGTACATTGTAACATTCAAGCAGATTTCGTTATTGGACAATGTACTCTCATGAATTAGCCATGGCGGAGAGTCGTTACTGATGAAGACTTGAGTCACCGTATATCTGAAAATGGGATTTTCCAATCTGGAAATTGCTTTCAGATGAATTAGAGGTGCTCATTGCTCGGAAGCGTTCCAAATATAATAAAAAACAAATCGTTTTTTTTTATTTCAACGAATCTTATGTTAATAATTTTGTTAGTGTTCATGTAATATTGACACTTCTTACAGATATCGGAATTTAAATCATTTTAAATACATGCTGTATGTGTTATACATAACACATATCCACGCATATAAAATCAATTTTTAAAGAAATTTATCATTTTATGACGTTTTGGATTCATTAATAGGTGAGTGGAATAAACTAATATCCAATATACATTTACTGACGTTAATCTTTGAGTATAGCCATTATATTTCATTCAACTTTTACTATATTTTGGCACGTTGCTGTTTTCCTGATATACAATGAATACCAGGTGCTCAGCGATAAGTAAACATATTAATTTTCACATGTGTTTCCATCAGGTCATCTTTTTTAAATAAGGTGATATATTGAGTTGTATTGCTTATCATGTATGTATCCATTTCAAAATTATGCTGACAGCATATCTGAAAAAGTGGGGGAGGTTGTGATAATGTTTCAAATTTGTAATTTTCGTATTAATAGTACAAAGGTGGATTAAATAAATATTTCTTGTACCTGTAGTTGCTAGCTAGAAAAAGACTTATTCTCAACTATCAACAATTCCCATAACCTTTTACCTTATGAATATTCTTGTGCAAATCCATGACTTGATGAATATGAATTAACTGGAACTTTATATGGTATATGATACAATGGATTTTTGTTTGCTATGCAGACTGTGTAAGCTTCGATATTGTATGAGCAAACTGCGGAAACCCTAAAACTTCCTAATTGGATCTGTCTCTTCTGGGCCTACAGTTTGTCAATGCGCCGAATCAAGTCTATGAGAGAAGAGTTAAACATGTAAATCTATCTCCAATATACTGCATGCAATCTTAGTGTTGTCTTTTTAATTGCATTTTCATGTTGATTCGTTAAAGTTCAATTACTTTAAAATTCATTTTTAATCTGAATTATGCACCATTTTCAAAAGAAAATTGCAAATATCACAATGATATTCTTAATACGGTGACATATCATATTCGTCATAATACGGACAATGATCACCTCTATAAAATAATTTTGTTGGAACCATCTGACAAAATTAAATCCTGGTTCTTTGTAAAAAAAATCAGTGTTTAGTATGGAAATGAAGAAGTTGTATTTGTCTTTTTGTGTTGTGTCTAGTGTTGATCGAACATGTCACAGAACAACACGTTGCTGCATTTCATATCATTTTGGGGGATCCCCTGTCACAGTGATAGGTTCTCCTTTACATGTATTAGTGTATATGCTGTATGTGTGTTTTACATATACCAGAATAAATCATTGCCATTATTATTTGTTATCTGTTTAGCAAGTCATTTATTTCAAATTACATGATTTAAAAAGTTGATTTTTTCTGCCTTGATAGGAATACATTTGCCCACTATAAAGATTAATCTTAGCTTGCTGTGCTGTTTTTGATTCGTCCTTTTCTCAGTGCCGTCTATTTACTATAATAAGGATACAAAATCAGGTATTTATTTATGTGCAAATGCATTTAAAGTGCATTTTAGACCTGGAAATAATGCCTGTAAAACAATGTCCAAATGATGAATAACAAAACTTGGCACTAAATCCAAACTTTACTTAGCCATAAGTCATTATTAAAATACTTAAAGGAATACGCTCGGCTGAAATGAAAATTTAACCATCAACAAACCTTTTAGTGTAGATCACTTTGACATGGCTTTCATTTTTATACACGCTATATTTGTGAAGATATAGCTGTTTAAAGTTTTGATTTCGATCGGCTATGGCCGCCGCCATCTTTGTTCATGTTTACCTTTCTGTGACGTCACAAATACCCAGTGAACCATATCCCGAACGATGTGTGCGATTAATAGGGGTTGTGATAAAAGCATTAAAGGAATACGCTCGGCTGATTACAACTAGGTTTCAATTGAAATATATTGATGTAAGTAAACCAATTAAATTTCTCATTTCATTGAATCAATCGTAATAAGAAAGAAATTGTAAGTTAAAGACGTCTATTTAAACCAATTTGCTCCGCGATATTTTTTATTTCTATAATACATCTTTGTCATTTTTACCGTGAAATGCTTGCAACTGCGGTTATTGAAAAGTTGTGAAATGCTTGCAACTGCGGTTATTGAAAAGTTGTGTGGTGTTAAAGTGATTGGATAAGAAATCACTGGCAAGCCTTTGTAACAGAATAAGCGTCATATAAAATCGCACCTCAGGGCCATAAAACACGGCCATAATACGAAGCGTGCGACCGAGTCACCATGTCAACAGACAATTGATGTGCACGTTTTACTGAAACGGACATGTAGAGTATAATCATCACCACAAACATACTAAATGCATTATATAAATATGAAAGAAAAGTGTTGAATCCACGTTTTATATTATAATAATCTATATTATGCTATTTTACGGAAAACGTATGTTTAAATAAATATATATAAGTAAAAGTATCGTATCGCATGAGCTCATGTTAGTGTGATATACAGAAAGTAGTTAGCATAATTTACATTATTTTGCTAAATTGCGAGCAATTAGGTGTGTTAATCATAATAACAACACGGTGTCCCTTTGATTCGTCTCTATAGTATTTCACAGTTACCGTCATTGCAATTAGATTTCTACTTACATGATACCGCCCCTTTTATATATTTGATTAAAAAACTGTTTAAAAATTGTTGATAATTGCTGTAATGATTTGCGCAATTAAAATAGCGATGTTTGTGAGAATGTGCATAAATGATTGCGTGACAAGGGGTATTGACTTTAGTTATGGTTCGATCACTATAGCAGGAAGTTTAATAAAGTTTTTGAGATATTTCTTAAAATGGAGTGTATAGTTCCTTACGACTTTGAGTCCGAATATACTGAGGAAGAGCTGCAACTGCTTCAAGACAATGACGTACGGGAGGAGGAATATTTATGTGCTGAGGACTTTTGTCTGTGTGATAACTGTTATGATGCCATCCAATATGGAAAATGTATGTTGCAAATCGAGTGACTTGGTTGTTGGAAATTAAAATGAATTTACGTGCATTACGGACCATACGGACTTTTACACCTTAGTTCTGAATGATTCTGTTTTAGAAGTTGCATTCATTACCATTCTAGCATACAAATGTCATAGGACGAGGGCTCCAGACTCTCTCACTCACGAGTAAGAAAACAATAAAATGATCATAGTTTAATCTTTTAATAATATATTTTCATCATATTCAAATAATAAACATTTTTCAAACAAATATAATAAGAACAATATAAATGTTAATTTTACCCCCTTATATAAATTACATGTAAATATGCAAAGCCTAGTGATTCTCTGCTGTAATATATTTATATATATATAACAATTATTTGACAAGTGGGTAACACTTCCCTCATATAGACTCACTTTGACACCCCCAGTACCCCATAAAGTCTGATATACAGAGAGCCACAGTAAAACCTTACAAAGTTTAATTGTAAAATCCACGTAATTCCCTTCTATATTTCAATGTATGTACGCAACCGGAAGTGTTTCTGTGACGTCACGATTGTTGTAAAAAAAGTCTCGCGAGACCACGAGACGTAAACAATGTCTGCGCCCATGTCTCGGAGCAAATTGGTGTAAATAGACGTCTTTAACTTGCAATTTCTTTCTTATTACGATTGATTCAATGAAATGAGTAATTAAATTGGTTTATTTATATCAATATCTTTCAATTAAAACCTAGTTGTTATCAGCCGAGCGTATTCCTTTAAGTGAGAACTTCATAGTGGAGAACTTCATATTTTCCCTCCAAAAATATTGCTCTATAACAAATACTGTCTCTTAGTAAGGTAAGATTTTATTCCAACTGGCATTGTGGTAAAATGTGTTCCTACCATATTTAAGCCTTCATATATTTCTCAGTGCAAAGTATTATTGGTGGAAACTGAGCCAGGAGAATTGTACAGATATAAATCCTAACAATACCTGACAGTCTGTAATCCTAATGATCAATGATCTCAGGATTTACATACTATAAGAAAAACAAGTTCTTACAACTTATACTTATCCCTCTCAACGGTTCCTTGTTTGAACCTGTACTTGAATGCATTATCCTTGCCCCAAACAGGGATTGAACAAACAAAATCTAACAACCTTCGGATCTACAGTAGTGTACGTTACCTTTGGGCCATGTTGTCCTTGGTTAGATTATTTTACCCCGACAAAACCTGTTGAGGCCCTCTGGAAAGAGCTATCTGATCCGGGTCTGCTCTTTTTACCTAGGCGCCAAGACACGTCTATATGAGGTAAAGAAATAAACAGCATGGGTCAATCCCATAACATAATGGATGAAAGTCACTGAAACTTTTTGTGCTAGTGAATCAGTATGACTAAAGTGTGACATATATCCGTCAAGTAGACTGAATTTTTGAATGAGGTATGGAATGCTTTATTTTCATCAACAGAATTGTCAGATTTTCACATAGTTTAGGTAAATAAAATGTTTTGAATACGGAATGCTACGTTCGTATAGTAGTATGCCAATGGTAACCGTTTTCAGAAAATAGCTAATATAGACATATCACGACTAAAAGAAGCAGAAATAAATATTCTTGAAATTTAAGACATACACATACATTAAGGAACTTTATGATAGGTAAATATATCTGATTAAATGGTTGATTCTCTTTAATCTTATAGAAATGGAAAATACAATTTTTGGAAAATGGAAGACCGTTTTTTTTTTTAATTTTAATGTTGTTTTTTATTTTACGACTAAATACTTTTTAAAGGCTAATCGTTCAAAACAATGATTAAAAAGTATACGCCACCGTGTTTATTTAGGAGCTACTGAGCTTTTTCAATGGTACCAAGGACAGGATCCGTTCTCTCATTCTCGACGAACACAATTTTTACTGGTCGAGGAGTAAGCAGACTTTGTATCAGCCAGTTAAAGGAAAATGAATTATGTGTGTCTTCGTGTTTAAAAACAGTGTTACTGTTCGCATTTTATGAAATAGAATTCGAACAACTAATACATTTTATCAGAGGAAACTTGACTGATCTTCTGTACAAGCAAGACATGCTATATTTAGACGAAACGTCCCTTAGATGAAATTTTGTCATATCTGCCAAGATTTGAATGGTTGAGGTTTGTGGTCCAATGGTGATAATTCACCACCGAGTGAAAAGTTCTTATCCCAGATTTGTTAAAGCTGGTTGACTGAGAAGTAAATTACAATACATTTTAAAGAATGACGACCTGATTGAGGAGCATCCTCAGTGCAAAGAGGATTATGACCAAGCCATAGTTAAAGAGAATTCTGAGAGAGCTGCGACAATGGTCCTTATTATCCGCATTGATAAAGCATTTGATTTAGACATACATACAGGTTCCATCTATAAATCTTTTCTCCGAAACATTTACGGCTTCCAAAATGCAGTTTTCTGTAATGGATTTGAGTCAGGCTATGCAGATATGGCACATATCAAAGTTTACATGGGGAGAATGCCAATTTACCCCGATGAATGGATGATGATATGAATGGAAATATGGTGGTGCAGTGATGAAAATGAAAACGCTCCACATATTCTTCAATGCCTGAAGAATGGCACCTTGTTTGTCTTTTTGGTGAAGAAAATGGTGAAAACGAAACCGGAAAATAAGACACATCAAAACATTTGAAACGGCCGAGGTCTACATCTTGCATGAACATAATATGGGTGTATTACATGCAAATCCATTTTTCTCTTTCAGATATGACGTCTCTTTTTACGCGGTATTGATGGATCATAGATTATATTTGTTTCGTATATATGCCAACAAATATTATGTTAATTCGATTTCTTTACTGAATTGTCGCATGATAACACAGGAATTCAGTTTCTTTTTTAAGAAATTTCACCCTAATTATGACATTTGTATCGGAGACAAAGAAGACATACTTCTGAAGATCGACAAAATGAGGATGATTCTCGATGCCGACACTTTAGAAATTAAGACCGTGGAATAATTTGATCAACTGCTTGGAGTTCAGCTTCATATTGATAAAGGGGTTTACTCTTTTTGAACATATAAACGACGTATTAGTTATATAAATAATTTGGATGAACTACGTTGTTATACGGAAGTCCCTATAACCGAGATGGAGCATGTTAGCGACTTACACTTATTAATGCCGATCATCATTGATCAAACCCGATTTTTTTGTTATGTGAAATGTCCGCACTGTGATCCATATATTTAGGAAATTACAACTTCTGGAAGGATGGAAGGATATAAAAGATATTTGGAAGAGGAGGAGACTAGGATTCTGCAATTGTATGGACGACTAAAAAGATGATATCAACGATGATTTGTATGTATAACGATAATGACTATGAAGACTATGGAACTGACAAAAATGAATACTTTTTCAACGCAAGTGCAGATAACTGGGTTGAAGCTTGGTGGTAGAGAATATGACATGATAAAGCTTCTGATTTATCTGATTGAGCTGAAATATATTCAGGAAATGTATATTTATATCAGCAAGGTATTAACATAAACTACAATGAGGTTATTTAAAATAAATACTCCACAAGTTAGGCATATTCATGTTAAACATAAATAACTAGAAGTCGTTTGTTTAAGAACAAACGAAGCGGCTTTCCGTTTGCTTATTTCAAAGGTATTGAATATATAAGTTAATACAAAAAAATGGAATAATGATGCATAATAATGTATGATTTAATGCGGAAATCATTTTTATCATAAATATATACTTATGTTCAAAAATAAGCTTTAAATCTTTTTTTTCTTTTTATCATTTTCATCTTCTTAAGAAGATATTGAGAAGGCATAAATATAGATCTTATTTGATTACGCATCCGTTTACTATCATGCAGAAAAAACAACAACAAAAATATTTTGAAATCAATGACTTTTAACCTTTAAATTGATTGAGATTTACATTTGCAAAGATAGATGGAAACAAGGGCAGAGGTGTAAGCAAAATCGTGAAAATAATTTCTTATTTCTATGTAATTAACGTTATTTACGTCTAGAAACTTTCAACAACTCATTTGCTTTATATATTTGCTTATTTTTACAGGTTTAGAAAAAGAAACCATAAAAAACATTTAGAAAACATAAAAAATCGATAGGTAGATATACATGTATTTGTCATTTTCTTCAGGTTTGCGTAAAGCCGTAATAGTAAATGCAATAAGTTTTCCGTATAGGTTTTCTGGCTCTAGTATAACTATACTAATTCATCGTAAATGCGACTCATTTACTCAAAAACGTATCACAATTCACTATTCAACGCAGGCACTCTTTCCTGCAAAAGGACAGTCGGATCTTGCTCAACCAACCCAATGACCGCTTTCATTTCTTTCTTCAAATTAATAGATTTTCATGATTTAGCCCTTTTACGAAAAACATGAATAAGTTTTGATAACGTAATCACTTGGATTTTTCTGGACTTT
Organism: Solen grandis; assembly: GCA_021229015.1. NCBI lineage: Eukaryota > Metazoa > Mollusca > Bivalvia > Adapedonta > Solenidae > Solen > Solen grandis. The sequence goes on along the minus strand of CM037777.1, from coordinate 35,555,063 downwards.
TTGCGCATGTTAAGGTACGGCAATATTTCTTATTTAAAGTTAATATATCCAATCTAATGATCTTTTTAATATATCACAAATCAATGTTGTCATAAACAAGTGACACAACATAAATTTCTTAAGGTATGCTTAAGATTGGCATTAATACTCATGACGCTGGAGCGCGAATACAAATTGAAATGAATGATTTTTATATTTCAACGACGTCAAAGTCAAGTGACTAAAAATATCTTTTTTTGCAATGACATATTCATTCTAACGTTCTATTAATCCAGAAAAAAAAAAATCTTCGACAATGCGAACAGGTTTGTTTTCACATTTTCAAGTAGGCATTCCATCAAACATGAATAACTGCCATGTTTGATGACGTAATCACTTGAAATTTTCAAGACCTTATGAACGTACTAAGTTTCGAAAAATTTTAAAATTTTAAGTTCATTGGTCTAATTGGCGATTTTATATGATTTTTTAAAAATAATTCTTGCTTTAGTATGCATGACGTCAGAACCACGTGACAAAACAAACATTTCTTGCAGTATGCATCATTTCAATTTTAACTCTATCAATTCTAAAGATTTAATTAAGATTGACTCAAAATTCATGATACCAGAACGAGAGAAATCTTTAAAAAGAAATGCATTTTGTCTTTTTGATGACGTCATAACCACGTGACTTAAGAGAAAATTATTTTAAAAAAAATAGAATGTAAACTTCTATGCCGATATGCTGCCCAATTGTCATGCTTCTAACACATCAGGGGGCTTTGTAACATTTAAACTTAATTTTGGACCATAGTTCGAAACTCGGTATTGCCATGAAATCTTTTTTTTTTTCGAATTTGGAAATTTGAATTTCAAGGTGCACATCTACATCCTAAAATACATCTTCTGTAAAAATATCAAGATAATCGGACCAAAATTGGAGGCTCTAGAGCGCAAACAAACTTTTGAAGCTGACGTCAAATCTGACGTCAGATGACGCCAATGATGATTGAAAATGATCGAATGTATAAAAAGATAACAAAATCCCGATATATATCTTCTTTGAAAAATTGAAGAAGATCCGCCTGTTATGAGATTGAGTGATTTTAATTTAGTAAATTGAACTTTAGCATTTTGATTAAAGTAAAGCGTCAAAAATAAGCTTTGGAATAGTCTAGTGTGCTGTCTAACGGACAACTCATGTTGTTCTTTTCAAATATTATTCATATTCATAATTCCTTGATTACTTACCCGCATCATTTGGCTTTTCATGTATTAGTAGCATGACACGTTATCATCACTCCAATTGTATATCAGGTCATATGAAGCACTATAACCTTTCGTAGCTCACCTGAGCACAACATGCTCAATGTGAGCTTTTGTGGTCACCTTGCGTCGTCATTAATTTACTTTAAGACATACCCTCTGAAACCAAGGGTAGAAATTGATGAAACTTAGCATGAATGATCCTTGGTAGGCTTTCACCAAAGACGTTAAAATAAAATTTCATCCATTTAGAACTCTTGTTGCCATGACAACCAACAAATTTTATCTTATAAACTTTAAAAGTGTTTCCTTCTAAAACTAAGAATAGTAAGAATTTAATGTCGTTTGGCACAAATGGTTTCATTTATAGTGCTCTACCATAAGCTAAAATAAAATTGATCCCTTAAAAATGAGACCCCTAAGAGGTCGGCTAATTTCCTCATATACTCTATACAGAAATTTCAAAATTCCTCCTCAAGGAATTTAATATCATTTGACGGAAACGGTACCTCTTAGTGCTTAACAAAATTTAAGAAATACAATTAATAACTTAAGAGGACTGCAGGGGCTCGACCCATTTCCTTTTATACTTTGTACAGAACATTTCTAATATTTTTTCTATCAACCCAAAAGTCAGAACTTCATGTCATTTGGTACAAATGGTCAAACCCAATGTGCTCTACCATAATTGCTTAAATAAAGTAAGTTTATCCCTCGGAAATGGGACTTCTTTTATATAGAACATTTCAAATTCTTCTATCAAACAAGTAGTCAGAATTTAATTTCATTGGGCACAAATTTGTTCTACTAACATTGCTTAAATAAAGTTGATTCCTTGAAATTTGTGGTCTGCAAAATGATGATTGACTAGTATTCTTGAGAATTATGTATATGAAATTTGAAGCAAAGCTGCTGAAGCTTACAAGGTAAAATCAAATGACCTGAATTTTTTTTAATTAGGCTAATGATACTCTGGGCCCTCTTTTCATGGTCAGATATAACAAGACAAGGTGAGAATCGGGGTATTAGTTGCCTTTAGTGATAACTCTAGCTATCGTCAGACATTATTTTGACCTAGCGTTTGGTGCACGTTTGCAAAACAAAATCTCATGTTACCGGAATGATTATACTTGTAAAGGTTTAGTGATATTTCAGAAATCCATGCTTTTATTTATAAACAATTCCATGACATGGCGTAAACTTATGCAGCGCTTGCAAAACAAAACTCTCATATTACATAAATACTTTTACGGGTAAGGGTTCTTTTCAATGTGTCTCAATGCTTCCCTGCCCAAAGGAGATTGAAATACTCTGGTATTGTAATGTCAATATAACCCACACATACTGCATGCTCATGTAAACTTCCTGTTCATTTAAAGTTATATATCTTAGGGTAACATTTTACTGGCTCGTGATAGCAACCCAATCTTGAAATTTGGTTCATCTGTAAATGTAAAAAACAAACAAAAAACCCGCATTGTGTTGTTCTATGTGGTGGTTAATGGTTATATTGTTGTTGCTTCTATATTAAACAACGATGCTTACCTAAATATTTTAAAATTCTGGTAAACAATAAATTCCTTTTTGTACCATCAGTGCACTAAAGAATACATGATTTTATTATTTTTTAGTCATTAACGGAACGATGATGATCTTCAGTGCATGTCTTACTGGCATCCTTGGGTGTAAATACAATGTACATACATTCTGCCATTTTGAAATATATGTCCTTGCTCGCCGCAAACATACGTGTGTATTTATTTCATGATTTGTATTGTACGTATGCATTTGTTTCCCCCCAGAGACCCCTAGAGATTATGTACAATCAAGTTTGCACTATATGAATACATTGACACTGTAATGTATCCTCGCTGTGTATTATCAAATTACACATAATCGTGACTGCTAGTTTTCAAGGAAGTGAAAACAATGCACGCATCTCGGTCATATGGGCTACAAAAGATTTCACTTGTGAAATAGTACAAGAAATGAGTCAACGTCGCCGAGAAAATATGTCAAGGAGAAATATGCAAACTGGAATCGATTTTAAAAGTTTTTTATTCTCTATTTAATATCTTTTTCTTCGTAAGCATATTACTTAACAAATATTCATTGCAATTGACCCAATTGAAATTGTAAAGAAGAAAAAAAAAATTTGAAATCCATGACTTCCAACCTTTAAATTGATTGAGTTTTACATTTGGAAAAATACATGGAAAAAAAGGCAGGGGTTTAAGCAAAATCATGAAAATACTTATTATTTCTATGTAATTAACGTTATAAAACGTCTTGAAACTTTCAACTATTCATTTGCTTATTATATTTGCTTTTTTTACAGTTTTGAAAAAAAAAGTTATAATTTAAAATAACCAATCTTTTGATCTTTTTTAAAATTTTCTTTTCAAATCAAAGTTTTCAAAACAAGTGACACAACATAAATTCCTTAAGGGATCTTAAGATTGGGATCAATCTCATACCTAAGCGCGAATACATATTTAAAAATATTTTTTATATTTCAACACGTCAAAACAATAAAAGAAAAATATCATTTTTTTTTCAAAACATTTCAGCTAACGTAAAATTAAACCCAAAAAAAAAAAAAAAACTCGAAATGCAACAGGTTTTTTTTCAAGTAGGGATTCCCATCAAACATAAAAACCACATTTTGAACGTAATTACTTTAAATTTTGAAGACCTTAAAACTACAATTTCGATATTTTTTAAAATTAAAAAATTCATTGTCTAATTGGGGATTTTTTATTATTTTTAAAAAAAAATTCTGCTTTTATCATACGTCAAACCACGTGACAATTTTTTTTTTTTTTGGCAGTATCAATTCAATCTTAACTCTATCAAATTCGAAGATTTAATTAAAAACTGACTCAAAATCATAACTAAAACGAAAAATCTTTTAAAAAAAAATGTTTTTACTTTTTTAATGTCATAACCAGTAAATCAAATAAATAAAACAAAAATAAAGTAAACCTCTATCCAAATGTGCCAATTTTTATCTTCTAACGCATCAGGGGGGTTTTAACATTAAATTTTGTTTTTTGGACCAAGTTCGAAACCTGGTATTGCCTAAAACAACTTTCGAATTTTAATTCAAATGCTAAGGGCACATCACACCCTAAAATACACTCTTTTAAAAAATCAAGATAACGATCAAATTTTAACTCTAGAGCGCGAACAACCTTTTTTAACTGACCAAATCGACTCAAACCCAATAAAAAATTTAAAAAAAAAATTTAAAAAATACTTTTTTTTCGCTGCAATTTCAAATTTTATTAAATTGACCCAAATTATATCCAAGCGAGAGAAAAACCTTTAAAAAATAGGATTTCCCTTTAAATGACTCATTACCCCACTTAAAAATAAACTTTCGAAAAAAGAAAGTAATTCTCCGATTTCGTTTATTTTTCATGCTTTTAACTCCTCATAGCCTTTGTAACATTTAAAAATATTTTTGGACCCAAAATTTGAAACTCGTTTTGCCATAAATTTTTAAATGTTTCAATTTTTAAAATTTTTAAAGACAAAGGGGCACATTAACTCATAAAATACTTCCTTGAAAATACAAGAAAAACACAAAAAATAAAGGCTCCAAGCGCGAACAAACTTTTTAAAAGCGATCAAACTCTTCATTTAAAGTCTTGAAAATTTAAAATGATAAATTTAAAAATTTGAACATTTTTGTCACAATTTTTAATTTTTATGTTGCTCAGACACTGCAACATACGAATTAAACCCTTGGGTTTGGTTGGAAAAGAGGAATAATAATAAAAGAAGAAAAACATAAAAGAAGTCGTTTTTTTAAAAATAAAACGAACGCTTTTTCCCTTTTGCTTTTTTCAAAGGGTTTTTAAAAATTTTAAGTTAATACAAAAAAATGGAATAATAGCATAATAATTTTTGAATTTTAAAACTAAATCATCATTATCAAATATATACTTAGTAAATTTTTAAAAATAAGTTTAAAACTTTTTTTTTTTTTTTTTTTTTTTTTTTTTTATTTTTCATCTTCTTAAAAGATACTGGAAAAACAAAATAGGGGTTTTTTTATTACACCCGTTTTCTACTCAGAAAAACAAAAACAAAAAAAAAAAACAAAAAAAAAAACAAAAAATTTTTAAATAATACATCCCAAAAGTTTTTTTACTTATTCAAACGATTTTTTTTTTATTCATTTTTTATTAAAATTTATTTTTTTGTAAACATATGACTTTAAATTATTCTTGCAATTTAAAAACGTATCAAAATTCCAATTCAACCAGGCATTTATTCCTGCAAAGAACAATCGGATCTTTTCTCGACCAAAACCCCTGACCACTTTTCATTTTTTTCTCAAATTAAAAGGGTTTTTCCCTGAAATTCCCCCTTTTACGAAAAAACATAAAAATCATGTTTGAAACTAATCACTTGAAATTTTCTGGGCCTTTTGTGCTTTTAAGGGACTCATTATTTCTTATTTAAATTAATATATACAAACTTTGACTTTTTTTAAAATTTTTTTGTTACAAAACAATGTTTTTTATAAAAAATACACAAATAAAAATTTTTTAAGATGCTTTTAATTTCCCAAATCATGACCGTTCAGCTAACGTTCATTAATCAAAAAAAAAAGTATCTTTTTAAAAGCAACAGGTTGTTTTTAAAATTTTTTTAAGAAAGGGATTCCTCAAACAAGAAAAACGCCATATTTGATGACTAATCACTTAAATTTTCAAGACCTTATAAAAGAACAATTTTGAAATTTTTGAACAGTTTAATTTATTGGTCTAATTTTCGATTTTATTGATTTTTTTAAAAAAATTTTTCTTAAGTATCTGACTCATAACACGTACATAACAAACATTTCTTGCAGTTCATCACTTCAATTTTAAAATCTATCATTCTAAGATATAATTAAATTGCCCCTTTAAATTTATGATACCAAGCAAAAAAATTTTTTTAAAAAATTTTTTTGTTTTTTGATACGCATAACCACGGGCAAAAGAAATTTATTTCAAAAATAGAACGAAACTTCTTGCCGATATGCGTCCAATTTTCATCTTTTAACGCACAGGGGGTTTGTAACATTTTAAAATTTTAATTTTTTTCCAAAATTTTGAAACTCGGGATTGCCATAAAATCTTTTAAACTTTTGAAAATTGGCAATTTAATGCCAAGGGGACACACACCTAAAATACATCTTTTTAAAAAAATCAAGTAATCGGGCCATATTGAAGGGCCCTTTACGCAACAAACTTTGAACTGACTCAAATCTACGCAATGACCCAAAAAAATTGAAAATGAAATGTATAAAAAATACTTTTTTTATCGCTGCATTTTCAATTTTAAAATTGACTCAAAATTTTGATCCAGAGCGAAGAAATCTTTGAAAAAATAGTTTTTTTTCATTTTAAAAAAAAGCAAACCACTGCTTAAAAAAGGGAAAACTTTTTAGAAAAAGAAAAAAACCTCTGGCCAAAACGTCCAATTTTTTAAGCTTCCAAAATCATATAGCCTTTGAACATTTAAAAAATTTTTAGGGCCAAATTCGAAACCGGTTTTGCCAAAATTCTTTAAATTTTCGAATTTTAAAAATTTTAAAGATAAGGGCACACACTCATAACAACATCTTTTTGAAAATATCAAAATAAAATACAAAAAATAAAGCTTTAAGCGCGAACAAACTTTTAAGCTGACGTCAAATCTACTCATTACGTCATTTAATTTAAAAATTATTGAATTTAAAAAATTTTTAAATTTTGCGACAATTTAATTTTCATGTTGCTTAACACGACAAATTTCCGAAATTAACCTTTAATTTGGTTAAAAAAAGGAATAATAATAATAATAATAAAAAAAATAAAGTCTTTTTTTTAAGATACAAACGAAGCGGGTTTCCGTTTGCTTATTTCAAAGGGGTTGAATATATAAGTTAAAAAAAGAAAGGAATAATTTGGCTAAATGTTTTTAAATTTAAAAACAAAACACATAAAAATATACTTATTTCAAAATTTAACTTTTTTTTTTTAATTTTTTCATTTTCTTTCTTAAAGAATTTAAAAAGCATATATGGGCTTTTTTGATTACCAACATTTACTACTGCAAAAAAAAATAAACAAACCCAATTTTTTTTCTTTCTTTGTCAATCAATTTTTTAAAAATTTTTTTTATTCTTTTTTTAATACTTTTTTTTCGTTTCTATTTTTAACAAATTTCATTGCAATTTTACCCCAATTAAATTTAAAAAAAAAAAAAAATACTTTAAACCAACTTTTAACCTTTTAAAAAGATTTATTTTACATTTCAAAATTATAGAAAAAGGGAGAGGGGTTATGAAAAACTTCTTATTTCTATAATTAACGTTATAAACTCTTGAAACTTTCAAACCCTTCATTTGCTTTATAATTTTTTTATTTTTTTTCAGATTAAAAAAGAAACCGTAAACATTTAAAAAAATAAAAACAATAGGGAAATCTACATGATTTTTCATTTTCTTAAGTTTGCAAAAGCCGCAAAAAAAATGCAATAAGTTACCATATAGGGTTTTCGGGCCCATAAAATTTTCTAATTCATCGTAAATCGACTCTTTTAGAAAAAAATGTACCACAATCACTATTCAACCAGGCACCTTTCGCAAAAGAACAATCGGATCTTGCTCAACCAACCCCAAGACCGCTTTCATTTTTTCTTTAAATTTAAAAATTTCATGAATTACCCTATAAAGAAAAACATGAATAGTCATTTTTATAACGTACTCACTTAAATTTTCGCGCATTCAAGGGAAAAGGCAATATTACTTATTTAAAGTTAAAGCCAAACTTATTTCTTTAAATTATTTCGCTTCAAATCAAGTTTTCAAAACAAATGAAACAACAAAATTCCCCTTGGGTTTCTTTTGATTGCCACAAAAATCAACGCTGAAGCCAAAACGAATTTTAAAAAAGATTTTAAATTTCAACCACGGCAAAAAAAAAAAGACAAAAAAAACTGTTGGAAGACTGTTTGCAACATTCTTTAAAACCAGATAAAAAATATTTTAGAATGTGAACATTTGTTTTCAAAATTTTTTAATAACGGCCCTCAAACAAATACTCCATGTTTTATGACGTAAAACTTTAAATTTTCAAACCCTTTAAAAAACAATTTTCGAAAATTTTTTACAATTTAATTTATTTATCAATTCATTTTATAAAATTTTTAAAATAATTCTTTCTTTATATTTATGACCATAACTCACAAAACAAACATTTTTTTGCATATGCACACTTTAAAATTTAAATCATCAATTTTCCAGATTTTAATTAAACGATTCAAAAATTTTTAAAACCCAAACAAGAAAAAATTTAAAAAAAGCCTTTTGTCTTTTTTAAGACGTCATAACCCCGTGACTAAAAAAAAACATTCAAAAAAAAAATTAAACCTCTTATCCAAACATCCAAAGTTTAGCTTCTAACCACAGGGGGGTTTTAACATTAAAAAGTAATTTTAAAGGGCCAAATTCGAAACTCAGTTTATGAAACTTTTATATTTCGAATTTTTAAATTTAATGCCACGGGAAATCTACATCCTAAAATAATCTTCTGTAAAAATCAATATAATCAACCGAAATTGAAGGCTCTAGGCGCGAACAAAATTTGAAGGGACGTCAAATCTACTTTATTTAAAAGTCATTGAAAATTTAAAAAAAAAATGAATTTAAAATTTAAAGTTTTAATCCGCAAAAAACAATTTTTTAAAAATGATCAAAAGTCTTGATACCAGAGCGAAATAAATTTTTTAAAAAATTCTTTTTGTCGTTTTTATGACGTCATAACCACGTGACAAGAAAAAATCCTTTTTAAAATTGAAAGAAACCCTATGCCATATGCTGTCCAAAATTTTATGCTTTTAACCATCAGGGCTTTGTAACATTAAAAATAATTTTAGGACCAAAATTTGAATCTTATTTTGCCATGTACTTTTTATTTTTTGAATTTGGAAAATTTAATGCCACGGTGCAAACCATCCAAAATACATCAGCTTAAAATATCAAAAATCGGGCCAAATTGAAGCCTTTGAGCGCAACAAAATTTTTAAACGCTCAAATCTACTCATTTTACGCATTAAAAAAAAAAAAAAAAAATTTATAAATTAAACTTTTTTAAACGCGCAATACAATTTTTTAAAAAATTGAGGAAAATCATGAATAAAACGAATAAATTTTTAAAAAAGTTGCTTTTTGTCGTTTTTTTACTCATAATCACGTTTTTAAAAAAAAATCCTTTAAAAAAAAAAAAGACCTCATCCGATAGCTTCCAATTTTCATTTTTCTAACCCTTTGTCCCCTTTTAACATTTAAAAAAAAAAATTTTGGCCAATTCGAATCTTGTTTTTCCATAAAATCTCAATCTTTTTAAATTTTTTAAATTTTAAGCCATGCACATCTACCTCTAAAATACATCACTTGAAAATACAAAAAAATCAACCAGAATTGGGGGCCTAAAGCGCGAACAAACTTTGAAGCGACCAAATCTGACGTCAATTGACTCATGAAAATTAAAAATTTTTAATTTAAAAATTATACTTTTTGTCGAAGCATTTTTAAATTTTTATTCTTTACCCTTGCAACAATAAAATTAACTCTTAATTAGGTTGGAAAAGAAAATAATAATAAAACTAGAATCGTTTTTAAGATACAAACAACGGGTTTCCGTTTCTTTTTCAAAAGGGGGTTTTATATATCATTAAAAAAAAGAAATGGAAAAATTTGGCTAATAATTTTAATTCAATACGAAAATCTCATTATCATAAATCATCTTTTGTTCAAAATTAACTTTTTTTTATTATTTTTTTTTTTTATTTTTATCTTCTTAAAGATTTTGAAAAAAAATATATGGGCCCTTTTTTGAACGCAACTTTTTCTACATCAAAAAAAAATACAATACAAACCCCAACTTTTTTTTCTTACGTAACAACAAATTTTTAAAATTTTTTTTATTCTTTATTTAATTCTTTTTTTTCTAAACAATTACTTAACAAATACATTTCAATTGACCCACAATTGAAATTTTTAAAAAAAAAAAAAAAACTTTGAAATCCATGACTTTTTACCAAATTGATTATTTTCATTTCAAAATTAATAGAAACAAGGCAGAGGGGTTAGCAAAATTTTGAAAATACTTTCTTTTTTCTAGTAATTAACGTTTTAAACGCTTTAAACTTCAAAATTCATTTTCTTATATTTTTGCTTTTTTTTTTTACAGATTAAAAAAAAGAAACCGTTAAACTTTGAAAAAATAAAAAATTTAAAAGGGAATCTCATGTATTTTCATTTTCTAAGGGTTTTCAGAAAGCCTCAAAGCAAAGCAATAAGTTCCATAAGGTTTTCGGCTCATAAATTTTTCTAAAACATCGTAAAACGACCTATTAAAAAAAAGTACCAAAACCTATTCAACGCAGGGACTCTTTCCTGCAAAAAAACAACGACTTTCCAACAACCCAATACCGCTTTTATTTCTTTTTTTCAAATTAATATAATTTCATGAATTAGCCCTATAAAGAAAACATAAAAATCATGTTTGATAATACCACTTGAAATTTTCTGCACATTCAAGGCACGGGAATATTACTTATTTTTAAAATTAATATGTCCACTCTAGGTTTTTTTTAAAATTTTTTTTGCTTACAAAACAAAATTTCATAAACAAGGGACACAAAATAAAACCTTAAGTAGCTTTAGATTGCCACAATCCAAGACCTGAACGCGAATACTATTTTAAAAAATGATTTTTAAAATTTCAACCACGGGAAAATCAAGTGACAAAAAAAAATAATGTTTTTTGGGAAGGGCAGATTACTAACATTCTATTTAAACCAAAAAAAAATATATTCGAGAATTAAAAGGTTTTTTTTTACATTTTCAATAACTTCCTCAAACATGAATATCTCCATTTTGATACGAATAACTTAAATTTTTAAACCCTTTTAACTACTAATTTTTCGACATTTTTTAAAATTTAAATTTTATTGACTAAGGCGATTTTATATAATTTTTTAAAAAAATTTTTATTTTTATTCATGACTCAAACCCCGTACAAATCAAAAATGCAGTACTCACTTCAATTTTTAAACCCATCAATTCTCAAATTCAATAAGACTATTCAAAATTCAGAACCAGAGCAAGGAAAAGTTAAAAAAAGCCTTTTTTTTTTTTTTTAAAAAAACCAAACCACTGCGTAAAAAAAAACACAAAAAAAAAGTAAACCTCCATCTGAAAGCACCAAGTTCATGCTCTAACCCAAAGGGCTTTTAACATTTAAAAAATAATTTTAAAACCAAAGTTCGAATCCATTTTCCATAAATCTTTTTATTTTCGAAAATTTTAAAATTTAATGCCACGGGCAAATCTACACAAAATACATCTTCCCCGGGAAAAAACAAAAAAACGACCAAAGAAGGCTCAAGCCGAACAAAATTTTGAAGGGGACCAATCTGACGTCATTTAAAAACCCTTGAAATTAAAAAAAATGAATTTATAAATTTAAAGATTTTAAACGCTACAATACAATTTTCAAAAAAAATTGATCAAAGTTGAACCAAGGAAAAAATTTTTTAAAAAGTCTTTTGTCGTTTTTTTGACTCAAATCACTACTTTTGAAAAAATCCTTTCAGAAATAAAAGAAACCTCTAGGGGCCGATATCTGTCCAATTTTTCATGCTTTTAAACCCCCATCAGGGGGGTTTTAAATAAAAAATCTAATTTTAGACCTAAGTCGAACTTTTTGCCATGGATCTTTTTAAATTTTTGAATTTGGAAAAATTTAATGCCCTTGCAAATCTACATCCTAAAAAAATCATTTAAAATATCAAAAAACGGGGCCCAAAATTAACCTTAAGCGCGAACAAAATTTTTTAACTACTCAAAAAGACGTCATTGACTCATTGAAAATTAAAAAAAAAATAATTTATAAATTTAAAATTTTTAAAAGCTACAATACAAAATTTTCAAAAAAATGACAAAATCTTAAACCCAAGGGGAAAAAAAATTTTTTTAAAAACTTTTTCGTTTTTTTTGACGCCCAAAACCTACTTTTTAAAAAAACCTTTTGAAATAGAAAGAAACCCAGGGCCGATATCGTCCAATTTTTTCTGTTCTAACCATCAGGGGGGTTTTTAACATTAAAATCTAATTTTAACCTAAATTCGAATCTTTTTCCATGGTATCTTTTTAAATTTTCGAATTTGGGAAATTTTAATCCATTGCAAATCTACATCCAAAATACACATCTTAAAATACAAAAAAATCGGACCAGAAGAAGCCTTTAGACGCGAACAAAATTTTTAAAGCTGGCCCAAAACTGACGTCATTTACTCATTGAAAATTAAAAATAAAAAATTTATAAATTAAAATTTTAAACGCTACAAAAAAATTTTCAAAAGATTTGAGTGAAAAATCAGATATAAAGCGAAAAAAATTTTTTAAAATTGCTTTTTTTTCGTTTTTTAGACGTCATAATCACCACTAAGAAAAAAAAACCTTTAAAAATAAAAAAACCTCTATCCGAAAACGTCCAATTTTCTTCTTTTTAATGCATTTTTCCCTTGAAATTAAAATATAAATTTAGGACCCAAATTCGAACTGGTTTTTTCCAAAAAAATCTCATTTTTTTTTTAATTTTGAAAATTTAATGCCCCGGGGCAAACCCCCTTCTAAAAAACATCTACTGTGAAAAAATCAAAAAAATCAAAACCCAAAATTAAGGGCCAGAGCGCGAAAAAAACTTTTAAGCTGACTCAAAACTACTCAATTGACGTCTTTAAATTAAAAAAATTGAATTTAAAAAAATTTTACTTTTTTTTTCGAAGCATTTTAATTTTCATTTGCTTACCCTGGCAACAATTAAATTAAAATCTTGAAATTTGGTTGAAAAAAGAAAATAAAATAAAAAAAGAAAAAAAAAAAAAACAAACCCAACTTTTTTCCCCAAGTTTGGGGAAAGCCAATAAAAAGAAAAAAAAAACATAACAAACCCATCTTTTCCCCCCAAATTCGGGGAAAACCGAATAAAAAAAACATAACAAACCCATATTTTCCCCAGGTTTCGGAAAGCCGAAAAAAACCCAAAACTTTCCGCAGGTTTGCGGGAAAGCCTAAATACCGAAAATACAAAAAACATATTTTATTGTAAAACATTTTGTTTTGTAATTTATACATTCAACAGTAAATAAATTAAAAAAATTTAAATTTGAAGTATCCTAAGTTACTACAAATAGTGGTTTTAGAATCGGAAAATTTAGGGTAATTTCTGGTTTTTGTATAGAATTATTCCTACTAAATTATGGTGCAAGTTTCTGTAAAACACTAAAATTTTAACTTAAAAATTTTAATACATACTCCACGTTTCATAATTTAATTATAACACATATGTTTTTCTCTTTTTTTCTTTTAAATTTTGCTATTTAATCAAATATTTCAATACAACTTGTTTTTGCATTTAATTCGGGGCAAAAGAAATGTGTCACTGATTTTTTCACTTATTGCACAAAAAAAAAGAAAGTATAAGTTTGATATTTTTTAAAAAATGATGCATACTTTTTTCTAACTTTTTAAAACAGTGTGTGGTGTTGTGTGTGTTGTGTTTTCAATTAACCCAAAAAATTTTATCGTTTTTACATATTTTACAAAATTTTATTTTTCAAGACCACTTTTCAAAAATTTTAATTGCATTTTTAGGTAATAACTAACTATCCCCAAAAATGAATGGAAGGTCTGTTCACGTAGCCATTACAAGTGTACATGACAAATGTAACAATCATCTGCCGTTGATGGTCATCTCTGTCCGAACAAAAAAGAAATTTCCCATAACTTTTCATTAAGACATACTTTCCAAATTTTTAGTAAAAAACTTTTATGGGGTTTTGAATTAGAGGGGGCAAGGGCCAAAATCCCCTTTTAAAAAAAATAACATTTGTTATTGGTTTCTGTCAACAAAAAATAATTTTCTTAATATTTTTTTTCAAAATGAGATATTTTTATCAAAGCTGATACTTGTAACTTTTGGGAAAAGAAATTTCGAGCGCCTAAGAATCGTAATTTCCCCAAAATCAAATTACTTTTTTTTTAAAACGTTTTTTTTATCTTAATTTAATTTAAATAACACAGTGTGAAAGTTTTTGTAAGCTATTAGGGTCAAAGTTTATAAAATATTTTTCATTACTGTTAAGACTTTTTAATAAAAAAGATATTTTAACCATGTTAAATATATTTTAATTTTGTGAAAAATAAATCGTTTTAAGTCATTTCTGTCTAATTTTTTCTTAAAAACTTTCTTTTGGAAAAAGCCCATACACTTAAATTCCGATTACGCTTTCAGCATTAAACAACTTTTTTACTGGACAAAGCTACCGGTGTATTTCCTTCTATTGATTTCGAATCTGGTTTATTGATCAGTCAGCGCCTAAATTTTGACATTTCCGTTATCTGAATTTAAATCAATTCATATAGGTACATTTTAAAATTACTAACATACAACCCACCGAATTTTTACGTTTTGATGTCATTTTTAAATGGCAGGATGAAACTATATCCAATACATTTTTTAATTTATGCAATACCTTTATTTTTAAATTGACTCATTCAGCATTATTATCTTTGTTTTATTTTTTAGGTAAAAATTTCCCCCGGACAGTATTTAGTCATTTGAACTATGTCTACCAAGGCCAATTGTGCTGCCCACTGCAGTATCACGCCGTAACATATGGGTGTACCACGCCCATCCGCTTACCACAATACGAACAAACCAATCGAGCGCCAAACAGGAAGCTCACCATTTTATATCTTTTTATCCATTATTCTTTTCGAATATAAAATAATGAAACCTTTTTAACATTAAAAACATCCGTTCCCGTTTTTTGTGAAAAATTTTAAAAAAAAGTTACATATCTTTCAAAAACGATGATACACGATTTTTATCTTTTTCAGTGTCAAATTTATACTGACAAAATACTAAACAAAAAATGTCGCAAAACTTCATTTCAAGAACATAATTTTGCTACACCATTATATTTTTATTTCACGTCACTGAAATTTAAAAAAAAAAGCGTGACGCACCACTAAAAAAAAAGTAAACGAAGTGGACTTTTTAAATTCCCGCGCTGTGCATTGGCATATATCCCTCAAACGTGCTTCTTTCGGTCGACTTAACAAAAATGGGGTTTTGGCGAAGTTTTTTTATAAAAAATTTTAAAAGGGCAAAAAAAATGATTTTTTTACTAAACTGATAAAATTTAATACGTTGGGAAATTCCCTCAACATTTCTATTTCATAAAATAACGTTTGTAAATCTTTTAATGTTCAAGATAATAATTTTGCATTTTT